>LS516317.1:295437-350157 GCA_900490845.1 Pristionchus japonicus | reverse complement strand
CACGCGAAAAACGTCGCCTCAAAGACCAACTTTGACGTGACCTCCTGGAGCGGTCTTTGATCGACTACCTCCAATTCTCTGGCTCAGAGGTCCCCTACACAGGGGCTATCGAAAATCGATGAGAGATGGCGGGGTCACTTCTCTGATGTGCAAGGGACCACGAGAAACTTTGCGATTCTACCATGAAACGCGTGATATGTGGACGAAATATGCGTTTGATTCCGCATCCGACCTAGTCAACGAACCGTGAGGTCGGCAGTGGGGCATTTGTCGGTCTTGACCCAGCCCGGGCAGAAGCATGTCGCACGAATGCTGTCTTCCTTCCATTCAACTGCGAGGCGTCGTGTGAGCATGTTGAGCGCGGACTGAAAACGTGACCCTCTGCCATGATGTGTCCCACCTTTTTCTTTCCCCTAGCAGATTTGACTACCTTTTTCCTACATGGAACCCCGAAGCTGCTCTAATCTTAGAACAACATCATTCTTACGGATTCTCTGTGGAGAGAGAGGCCCTTTTCGCCCATCCCGTTTAACTTCGAGCACGTGTGCTCACCTTGGTCATCGCGACGGTCGACAGCATCATTCCCTTGGGGATTTGGGGCGTGATATCGAGGGAGGCCAGTCCAGAGGAGATGTTCGCAATCTGTGCCGATCCTTGCTTCGCGGCAGCTTGTTTGAGGAGGGGATAGAACTTCTGCACAATACGTTTCGTGAAAAATCATCTCACTATAGTGCAACTTACATTCGCGACGAGTAGTGGTCCAATGGTGTTAACTTCGAAATTCTGAACGAGTTCCGCTTTTGAGAGCTGTCCATTGAGCGGAACTTTGTAGCCGATGCCGGCATTGTTTATGAGTAGATCCAATCCAGCATCGCCCACAATCTCAGAAACCTGAACATAGATGGATGAGGCGCTTGCCAGGAAAGACAGGGTTTATGCCAAACGATGCTATATTTGCGCGACGCTTCCCAGATCGGAGAATGAGTATGTGAGAGCGGAAAGATTGGAGCCATTCCTAAGCACCTGAATCAAGATGGCTACCGTTCTTGCAGCAGCTTCAATTGACTTCTCGTCGACGATTTCGAGTTGAATGATGTGAAGCTTGGTGTTGTTGAGTTTCTTGAGTTCCTGAGTAGCCATCAATCAAGAAGTATCCCGAATGATCATAAGACGATCTGATCAGACTGCAATCAGAAATCCCAGCAAACCAGCAAACCTTTGCAGCATCCACTTCTCTCGCTGTCGCAATGACTGTTCCAACAGAAGGGTCCGCAAGCAGATGGCGAGTCAGTCCGAGACCGATGCCGCGATTGGCCCCAGTTACAAGGACGGAAGTCATTTTCACTAACTGTTGATGTCAAGATTGATGGCTACGACCCTTTTATACTCACTCGAAATTATATTGATGAAACGCTAGAGAGATAATGGTAACAGGAGTTGCCCATTCGAGGTAACAGGAATTGTTCATTCGAGGCACACGCGGTGAGAGGGGAAAAGCTGTTTGATAAAAGATGAATATTGTTTGCTCACTCGAAGTGTATTGACACGCTGGAGAGATAGCAGGCACACAGGAATTGTCCATACGTCGCACAAACGAACGATGAGAGGGGAAAGTTCAAAACCGTAACTGAACCTCGCAAACACATAGAAGATGCTTTTTCTCCAGGTTTATCAGTCGCAGAAGTTGTCCATTCAAGTCACAACATGTCATTGTCTTCGGAAACGAGATCAAACGTTTGCAAAGAGAATTTGTTATCTGGAACATTTTCATATCATTGAAAATATGAAAAACCGAATCTTTTCCTAAATCATCGACTCCTTAATATGGGTCGAAGCGTCAAAGTGGTGTTCACACACACATGAAGAAATCGATGCTGTCTCTATTTCTCAATCGGATCAACTTAGTTATCTTCCTTATTGCTTCTAACCCTGCGCATTATAACACCCGACATCAAGATAGATTTTCTGAAAAACTGTATTTCTTCGTTGAACATTCTTCTGATGCTGCATCGTATTCCACGTTCCAGGTTTCGATCAAGTTCAAGTAATCTCAGTTACGATTTGTCTAGTTTAGAGCTGACGGTTTAATTATGAAACTCACAACCGAGAATGCGCAAAATATAGCCATTTCACTCAATTTGTGAAATTTACTTACAGATATTTGGCGTACAATTAGAGTACAAACAAATTTATCAACAGCGGTTATTCATTGTATCGATAAATGTACCCGTGTTTTACGTTGTAAAATCGCACAATTAATTTATTATCATAAATTGCACAAATTCGAAATTTATTGAGAGTAGAATATGGACGACGAACTCCTCCATTATTTATTTCGTCTCACTAAGTTCACCATCACCTTCTCTGGAGCGACAGTGAACGAACCGACGAGCGCGATTGGATTCTGAAAAAGAGGAAATTATTATTTAGCTTGAAGAAACCTATATCGTACCGTCTTCCACATCTTCTCAATGGTGAAGCGCGAGAGCAACTTGAGCAACGCCATTTTCTGCATGATATTGGCGAGGTTATTTCCGAGACAGGTGCGAGGACCTCCGCCGAATGGTTGGAAAGCGCAGCGAGGACGATCTGCACTCTCGAGCCATCTGAGAAAGTTGACCGTTGCGATACGAATATTTCGAAATTCGGCGTTCTTCTGTACATGCAAATGCAAATGAGGCTAAACCTACCTCTCAGGTCGGAACTCTCTCGCGTCCGCTCCCCACACACTCTCATCCATGTGCATGCTCCAAGTGTCCGTCGCAATCTGATCCTCGACCTCGAACTTGAACCCTCCGATCTCGCAGGCTTTGACGCATTCGCGCGCGACTAGCCTGAATCAGCTCAATCTGTCTACCCCGATATTCTCTTGGCTGTGCAATTATCGAATGCCATGTACGCATTCGAATTTCTTTTTTGAAGTTCGATCAAAGATGCACAAAGATAAGACGATCTGTATGAGGCAGATTTTAAGAAAAACGTACGCGCTGGCCACCGGATAGTGTCTGAGCGACTCGTTGATGACTCCGTCCATGTACGGAAGGTCACTGTCGAGCCTCTCGATTGAGATCGTCTAAACAACTGAATTGACCCTATCCATTTGGGTTTATTAGTTTGCAAACGGTTGGCTCCAAACATAGTTTATGCTGTCTCTTGCACTCTGACGCACCTCATTCTCGATCAGGAATGCGTCCACTTCTTCAATCAGCCTCTTCTGCACAACAGGATGATTGGCAAGGAAGTGAGTGGTGAACGAGAGTGAATTCGAAGTTGTCTGAAAATCACACTACGTCTGTTGCAATTTGTAAGCCAATCTCACGTCGAATCCATCAAGGAAGTACGTCATACACTGTCCGACAATCTCATTGATAGACAACTCTCGAGAGTTCTGAAGGGCCTTCTTTTATTTGAACTGATCGGTTCAGCTCACCCTCTGCTTTGTAAGAGAGGGACGCAGCCAGACTCGGCCTGGTTTGAGAGAAGCCAGCAACTCCTGTCTTGCAATCATCATCTGCCGCAGTTTCGAGCAGGGCAAGATGGCCTTAGGCAATCATTTGTTAATGATCAGGAAAGGCGTTCTCACCTCAGAAGCCTCCTCTTCGGCGTTTAGCAAGATGTCGATGAAGTCGGACGTCGATCGATAACCCTTCGTCCTTTGCGCTTTTCTCTCGGCGACGGTTTTCTTGACCATCTTGGTCAGAACTGCGACCGGGCTCTTCACGATGCCGAGCTTGGCTAGTAAGGAGGCTTTATTTGAAGAAAAAAAATCAAATATTTTGAATTTAAACGAGTACCGAGAATGTCGTAGAAGCCGCGGATCTCGTCAGCTGCGAATGGGAAGAGAGCGCAGAGCACGGTGAGAGGGTGGCGTAGCGGACTGCAATGAGCAGTGATCAATTCGCCAGCGTGGCCAGTGATTCGAAACCACTATTTGTATTTCGAAACAAGAAGTGATTCTAACTGACCGATTGAAGATGCCTCTGCACGAATCGAGATGATCATTGTGGAACATGCGCACATCGTGCATTCCGAGTGCCACCTTGCAGAGGACGTCAAGGGTGAACTCTTGGAAGAACCTTGAAGAAAGAATTCAAACTTGCGTGAACCCTTCTCAGATGCAGTGATTGGAGGACGCTTTGGAAAGAGTTTGATGATTGGCTGAAGCAGAACGGGAAAAGAAACACCCACTCAAGCATGTTTATCTCGCCCGAACGCCTCTCCATTCCATCAACGAGCTTCATAGCGGACGCATCGATTGTGGGAAGGACCTGACATCAGTTATGGTTTATATCTGTGCAAAAGACTGGTTTGAGCTCACATTTTTGAGTGATTGCGGGGTGAACGCCCCAGTGCCGAGTTCTCTCAGCCTCTTCCAATGCAGTCCGCGCGCCTCGAGAGTGCGTGTGATCGATCCGTCCAAGCACCCTACCTGTCTCTGAATTAAAGAAAAAACACTTTCGATAGTGAGACAACGACGCCGAGATCGCGATTAATCTCACGATCCATGTATTGGTGTTCACTGCGAAAGATAAACTGACAGCTCTCGGGTGGAAATTGCCAAACTTCTTCACGACTATATCGTTAATCGTTTCGAAATCAGACACGGCAATGAATGGACGCTGGCCTTCGAAGAAGCCATAGATCTGAAGCACTTTTACCAAGATTTGTTAAAACATTTGTAAGAACCTACCTTGCCGAACTGCTTAGTCCACTCGCTAATGACGAGCGATTTCGGTTTGTCGAAGTCCCAAATCTCTCGGAGATTTCCGATGAACAACTCGGGTTTGGGGCCGGGGATTCCTCGCCGTTTCCATTTGCAGTTCAGGGACGAGTAGTGCCTGAACACAAGGTAAAGGTAATCTAAAGGTGAATGGTAAGGAGCAGTAACTTGGCTGATTAGGGCGTTAGCACTTTTTCGGATCTATGTTTTCGTGAGATCTATTCCATGGAAGGGGTATGAGCATTAATGGTTGACTGCTCACCAGTATGCAGCGAGGATGGCTGTCGCAGCTGCGACCAGCAGATACGTAGTCACTGAATAGCCGGTCGCAGCTGTGAGAAGCTGCACAAGCGCACTCATCATTGAGAGGGAAAAGTTTGCATGCGTTCATATTTATACGCGCAACTCCTCTTTCCCAACGCAGGAAAGAGTGTCTAGAGCAAAATGTAGCGCGTTTCCTGGCACACGCAAGAGATAACGCTCACACGAAGTGTCCATTCGGGGCACACACTAGTAGGAAGAAGCTTATCGCCTCTGAATCCCGGGTGCTCCACATGCGTATTGTGGTGTTATTTGTGGTTTTTCGAAGGTATTATGCCAACTTGAGGAAACGAAAGTAAAACAAATCAATTCGCACGTTCGGGACAATTTGCATCAATTTGTACATATCTTTCTGTCGACTGCAGGCCCATCGACGGTTCGTTCAACTCCCATTGCTTGCTTATTCACATTAGGAATTGTCCATGCGGAATTGTACATGCGAGGCTCAAAAAGTTAATGCCTTCTCAAACGCAAACGCTTGCGAACAGCATTTTCAGCCTGGAACAACAACAACAAAATTAGGCTCACAGTGAAGTATCAATTTTTGCACGTTCTATTTATTATGTGTTTTTAATAGATGGATTTCCATCACAGAGTAGTTATGTATTGGTCGTCATCACATTGCTTTCTCTTTCTCAGCAGTCGGAAACAAGCAGTGTGTATGTTCATTCCAAGAAGACCGAAGAGCAGAAAAACGATTGAGGAGACGAGTGAGGTGATGGCGAAAGAGATTTCTTCTGAAAGCAACTTTCTAGCTTAGCCTGCACATTAACTCACTCGATGCAACCTCACCATCGCTTGCACCATTCGAAGTCAAAATCTCTCTGAAATATCGTCCCTGAAACTGAAGCTCAGACGAGTTTACCTGATATAATTGCCATAGAAACAGTCTTGATCGAACAGAGTGGGGATTGCAAGAAATATGAGCGAAGTGTTGATAAGCACCAGAACTGCCTAGAATGATTTGACTGTTCGTCTTCCCCCATCGCAGCTCTTCTTACCGTCACACAAATCATGGGGATCATCAGAGGAGGGATGCTCTTATCAATTGCGGCAAACAAGAGAGTCACAGAAACGATTAAACATGCGAAGAGTATCGACTGTGAACAGGAAATATTTCGCTCAACGAGAAATGATCAACAGAATGGAAGAAAATTACCCGGCCAACAATCACCCATGTAGGTTCGCGATGAAGTATGACCAGAAGCAGGTTGAAAATAGAGAAGAAAAGAGCGAGACAGGCAAAAAACCGAGACTTATTCTGAATAAGCTTCTCAATTTCAGCGACTTTCTCTCTATCATACCTGAGTATTCCAAGCGAGCATTGTGTTTGATTAGTATACTCTTCCGAAAAGAAATTTTCCCGTTAATGTGAACCTCTAGCTACATTTATATCGATAACGACGATATCAGTGCAGTACTAGTGACTCACAGCTTAGATCATGGTCTCTTTGAGCTGGGAGCGTGACTCTTTCTATGATGAAGTGAAACTGCGCCTCATTTCAAAACGCATATATTGCACATAAAACTACGAAAATGAGAGCAGTACAACGAAAATATAATTTGCGATAATCAGTACTGTTATAAAGCTGACATAGTCCCGTGAAACAATCAAATATTTCTTTTTCCAGAATTCTAGGAGAAATAACAAGTCTATTTAAAAGGCAATAGCCATCTCCACGCTGTTATCCACAGTATCGTCGCGAGTATGTAGATGGAGCCATTGATGATGTTGACGTAATTGCTGCCGATTGCAGTGAATGTTGTTCTGAATGTTCAGAGTTTCAGAGGGTCCTAAACGTTCGCTAACGTTGCATAGATCGGACCGACAATACTGATGATATCTTCGGCAATTACGAAGAGCGATTGCATTATGTCCTGAGTCTCGATTTTTGTCAACTTAATAAATAGTACGGTTCCTGACAAACCTGGTCGATATTTGCAACGAGTTTCGAGTATATCGTATCCAGACTCATCATTGCTGAAGGGATGGCCAGACTACTGGTTACCACAAGTACAATTACGAAGGGGTAGATGTTCACGGCCTGCATGGATTTATCCAATGCATATCTCATGAAATACTCGCCAGTTGGGTATCGCACCAGGTATATTCTGATGGGTCGCATCCGGTTCTTGTCGTTTCTGTGAACACGTTATAAGTGATGATTACGAAAAAAGACTTTACGTGTGCGAACATTTATCGCATTGTACTGACCATTGAATGGCTGCATCGGATTGGACATGAATGGGTACGGATAGGTGATTGCATACCCAGCGATTGTTATCAAATTGGAGAAGACGAACAACGCTCGACAGCTCACTCTGAATTCGTTTTGTGGACTACAAAATAGCAAAATAGCTGACCGTCTCCCAAGTTTGCATAGGAAGAACATCATAGCCAACACGACCGCAATTAATCCAACTGCGACCTCAAGTAATGAATTGTTATATTTTTATTAGTGCCAAATCACCTGTGAGATCGCCATTATGAGCACCATTTGTTCGCCATCGAAAGCGTACATTGAACCCATCACCGGTCCGAGTGTTCTAAATCCGATACATTATCTTTTACTTCCCTGGTTCCTAGTCGTCCAAGTTTTGTATGCCATGTTTCAAAAAAAGAAAATTTTTGCAGAGAATTGAGAGAGAAACTCACGCAAACATGGTAGAGTTGAACAGCGTACTAACCATCTTCTCAACGATAACGAGTGCGATGAGAGCCCAGGACGCTCTAAGCTCGCGCAGTTGAGAAATGCGTGCCTTCATCGAAGACAGTGAGAACGCTTTATAGAAGAAAAAAAGAGGGATCGATTCGAGTGGAATGGACGAACCATAGCAACATTCTCGCTTCTTCTCTCCTACATCGACCATCTCGGCACGAACATCATCAAGAGCAAAAGCGACTAGCGCTATCGCAATTATATTTGTGGCGATGGACAGCCAGATCGGAGCTAAACAACGCCTTGATCACGGAGAAGCTGACGGAAACGCACCGGTGAATATGTTCAGCTTGATATTGGGAGGGATGACGTCCACGCCGGGATAGGGCAGGCCGAAGAAGGCGATTTGGGCTACTGCAAAATACACCAACGGGTACACTAACTAAGATGCTAAAACAGGCTATGGACAAAACAAACTTGGTCCGACGAGAATGGAAAGAACAATGGCTCCATTCTGCAACGCGTAGGCAGTGGATCGATTCTCTTCCGAGGTCACTCGAGCGATGTAGGCACGGAGCAGCGGAGAGGTGCCTGGAAGCCATTGCCACTCACTTTTACCGCTTTCTCCTCTTCTGATGAGAGTACTACGTACCGAATCCAACGCCGAACAGCAGATAACACACAAGCATCCACCACCTTCGATTATAGGGCAGAAACTCGACAAAGATGTACATGACACACGAGATGAGCGTGATGATGCACCCGACCATTAGAGGGATCCTAAATGCACTGATTTACTTGCTATGGAAAGGGATTTACTTGATATTGGCGATCTTGTGCGCCCAAACAGCGAAGACTAATGCGAAAATGGCGTGGGCAGCCTTGCTCGTGGAAGTAACGTAGCCATAGAAGACGGAAGTCACATCGGGGTCGATCTGATGAAACACTTCATAGCATTTAGCCACAAAAAGGTATCTAAAGGAATTGGAAAGAGCACTGGCCGTGGACATGTAGGGCCAGTCGCCCATAGTCACCATTCCATTCTGAACATTGCACAGGAAGGTGAGAGCAACCGCGATGGTCGGTCGCCTCCACTCCGACCACGGGAATGTCTGCAGTTTGGAGAATGCTTTTGACAAAATTAAGCTATTCCAACCTACCTTTGCTAAGTCAGCTCTCATTCCGACTCGAAGGCTCATCGTAGGAAGCGGGGACTGCTACCACTAAGCCAATCGTCTCAATTCTGCGAATATATCTCATCTCCGAACTTTGGAGAGACCAAGCGAAGTTCACTGTGTGTCTGTAGTATTCTGTGCACACTCTGTGCAATTGTAGTGGGCGCGCTGACTCGTCTCGGGTGTGGAAATAGGCGCAATGCACTGAATACCTCACCTTCCCGTGCTCTCCCGCTTCTCTGTGAGAAGTGAGAAAATTGCTCCCGAACCATTGCTCTCAATTAGCGCTTGTTAGACTTGACATGGAGATCGAATCGCGCCGAGGAACTATCGGACCTCAGTGGAATTATTGAATTTAATGGGAGGCATCTGCTTATTGTGCAGCTAATTCATTGTAAAAATGAAAACGTATTCGCGAAACATTTCAGGTAGCGCTCATCCCTACCAATTCCGACGTCATCGGTGCGAATTTGGGCACTCTTTTGTGGAGCGGGCTCAACCATATCTCTGACAATCTAACTCGCTATGACCGCTCGCGAGCTATAGTCTGCAGATAGCTTGCGAACATGAGATACGGCATTTACTGAACAGGCAATTGGCCTATTATAGTCTACCGAATATGACTCGTGCCTACCCAGTTATCCATACATCAGATACGTCTTTACACAATGCGGAAGCGGGGGCGCAGTGATCAGTAAATTATGACTAATAAACATGACCTAATCGTATGAGATGGTGAGAAAACGCTAATGTGTGAGAGAATCTCATCGAAGCGGTAACGGATCGATTTTCACTATCCAAACGAGATTCTTGTCTGTTTGTGGCAGTTCTGTCTAGCCATCGAGCGAAATGGAGACTATTAATGACTTGCCATCGCTCAAACCTCCATCGGATGTACTACCGCGGTGGCGGCACCAGGTTTCTTTTTCATCAAGAGACTTTCGATTATCATAATTGATCGATTCAGGTTGTTCTCTACACGTTCGCCTCTATCTCGGTGCCTGCCAATTTGTTGTTCATTCGCTTGGTTTTGCATAAATCAAGTCAAAATCTCGGCAACTATCGAGTGCTACTGTGCACTTTCGCCACAGTCGATATCATGATTTCGTTGTATCATGCTTCAATTATTCCCGTAAGTGAAGGCTCCAGGATTGCATCAATAGTAGATTCATTCTCAGGTTTTCGTTCAAGCAGACTTCGGATACGTTATCTTTGGGTACAACGTACTCTATCTCCCTGAAATTATTGGCTATCCGCTAGTCGGCTTGTATACAATATTCTACTATGAGCCTTTCATACTTCTCACGTTCCATTTCATGTACAGGTTGCAATCTGTCTGGAGGTTCCTTTTCAATGCGACCACTTGTACTAAACTTGAGTTCAGAGTCAATGTCGGTGAGAGTTCATTCAAAGGCAAAATAGTTTTCGGAATAGCGGTAAATACTGCGGTCTCATGCATGGTTATGTTCGATCTGTGGCTTTGCTAGTGAGCTCAATATCCATCTTCATCTTCACAAACAACTTGCAGTCAGGACATTCCCGAGCACTTTTTCGCCGATGTAATGATGCGCGAGCACGGTGTCGACTTGGCTAGTGATCCACGCCCGAACATCCTACCCGTTCACTACATTGTGAGTGTGAGCATACACCCTAAACAATTTCTTGTACTTACCGCTCAAATGAACGCGAAATGAGAATATCGGAAAGAGAAATTTGAGATCAAAGCCCTTGCCAGATTGCTCAGAAGAGCGAATGGTTACAGCACGCTCCACAGTACGGTTCCGGGCCAAACTGGCACGCAATATTCGCGATGCTGAACTGCGGTTCTCTGGCTGTTTTCACGATACTTTTCAACGCCATTTGCGGAGTGGTCATAGCGAGAGCCGTCAAGCGACGGTATTGTTGATTGATTTGTAACAAATTGACACTAATTTCAACGCAGAACAATGTCGGAAACCTATCGTCGCTTACAAGCGCAGCTCCTGCGTGTGCTCATTGTACAGGTCTGATTTGCATTGGTTTCTCTCCTTCCTAACACTAAAATTATTTTTTTCAGTTCTCAATTCCGGTCATTTTCTGTGTCATTCCCTTCATGGTCATAGTTTATTTGCCTGCGATTAGCGTCTTCTTCGAAGGAAGAATCAATTTCGGTCAAGCAGGAAATGTGATGGGGTTCTTTGCGTCAGCATTTCCAGTTATCGACCCAATCTGCATGATGATGGCATATCCGAGGTGAGTTTCGCGACAAAAAGGTGGATTGTTGAAAGTTACTTCGCAGATTTCGTGCTCTAATCACTTCGCGATTTCGGCAACCTCCAGTAAGTGTGATACCAGCGAGTGATTCGCGGTTTACGTTATAAGAAGGGAAAAAAGTATTCGCGTTTCCCCTTCGTTCGTGAATCATCTCTTTGCAATATTTTATTTGTACAGAATGAGACAATACACAGAGGTCCTGAGAAGCGGAAGTAAGCAATTGTTACCATTGATGTCACGAGAAGTAAACGATTTTATGCCAATGGCTCTGAAATTACGCAAATAACGATTAAACGAACAAGTTGGTCTTCTTGAAGAGTATAGTTCTGTGTGTCACACGAGATGGCAAAAGGCAAATATTGTCAGTGTTCGTGCATATCAATGTATGGAATCTCACTGAACGGCTTACCTGAGAAATAGCACTTTTTTAAGAGATTTCTTGATTTTTGATCCATGTTATTCTCAGAGAGTATTCACTTCCTCGACATCCTTCTTTTCCCGCACAGCTTTCCCCTATCTAGGTACGCCATCTGTATAGGTGTGAGAAGCGCGCAAGCTAGGTCACATG
This sequence comes from Pristionchus japonicus, assembly GCA_900490845.1. Classification (NCBI taxonomy): domain Eukaryota; kingdom Metazoa; phylum Nematoda; class Chromadorea; order Rhabditida; family Neodiplogasteridae; genus Pristionchus; species Pristionchus japonicus. The sequence continues at coordinate 338,460 of LS516317.1, read as the reverse complement.
TATTTGCGTGTACTACTTCTCAGACAAAGCATTATCTTACTCGAGCGCTACTGACCTGTTTCCTTGCCGCCCAAACATCCTGTGCATTCCGCACCTCTATACAAGGAATATCACCGAGTTCGAAGAGCTGTCGAATGACCTGTGTTTGAATTCTACAGTGAGTGCTATTGTGAATACTCCTAGTGATTAAACCGCGCCCTTCTGAAAGGATTTGAATTGAGCAATACTGAATACTGTGGATGAATCCCTCGTACGTGTATCCTTCCAAACGTGCCATTTTATCAAACTCTGTACTATTTTTCGCGATAGTGACCTCACTAGAAGCATGCGTAAACACATTCCACGAGTAGCTTGCCACAACGCAGCGTACCTCCCATCCCTCTTCCTTCGCGTCAAAACCTTAAATATTCCTTCTCTGTGCTGCGTTTTCCCCATGCTATAAAAGCTTTGAACGAAGAATACTCTTTTGTGTCATTGTAACTTGTTAAAATTGGACTAGAGTAATGGTTTTTACAAGAATTTGCGCCTGACAATTATTCATTGAAAAAACGAGAGTTTCAGGCTCATGATTCTGGACAGCATTTTGTTCTGGTCGGCAATTGCTATCATTCTTATTCCATCGACTTTGCTCGAAATCCGGCTACTCTTTCTGATTGTGAAAGAGCGCAAGCGCAATAACGATTACAATTCGCTCTTCTTCCGGCTCTTTCTCGTCCAGGTTTCTGACACTAATGTAAAGGAGACGACCATTGATGAATCCTTGACAGGGCGTGATCGAATTATTCTGCGTGTACATTTACCTTACTGGTCGAGTATTTATTCGTGAGGGACTCGCCGGAAGAGATTTTATCCTGTCAATGAATGGCCCATTTCTCCCACAATATTACCTCTACGGCACTATTTTCTTATTCCTGTACGTCCATGTTCGTTTATAGCCATTTTCATTAATTTTGAAGAATCTTCGTAGCTCTGGGGAGTAATGGTTCAGTCCCTTGTTCGATTTGTGACTATTTGTGCGTCGGATTCAGTGGCAAAACGGGTGAGCTACGATTTATCATGCCCATTTCTATGAATCAGCCCTGTGGAAAGAACTGATTTGTTTCACTCTTTCCAAATAATAACGCCAAACTTTGGATTGATGATTGACGATGGATGCTAGATAGTTGCCCACCCACACTCTTTCGGTGATCTCCATAAGGACGTGAATTTCATTCTTTCAGTGTCTCGACCGCACGCCAAGCGCTGCTTGGTTTCTAATCAACACCGCTCCCTGTTCTTGTACGACTACTGTTCCAGGTAAGATAAAGGTTCGCCTTCGAGACTTGCTTCGTGCCAGGATACTTTTTGGCCAGTATCACGCTGAGTCTGACCTTTTGGCCAGAACTATTAGCCATTTGAGCAATTATTTCAGGATCCGGTTAAATTCATCACTGATGCTAGTGGGAAGGCAATACTGTACACGCCGCAACCCGTTACATTGGTGCGTTTCTGTGGCTATATTTCCGTGCTCCAAGGCGCTATTTGTGCAAAGGAACATGATATATTGCAGACTAACTCTACGCAGAACGTGATCGCTATGGTGGTGGGCACAGTATTCAGTGCTGCTTGTTTCTTGATGGTGTTCCGAGAGCTTTTCATTCTCAAGAAAACATTGTGAGTTGCCCTTTTCTGATCATCTACGCAGTGCGTTTTATATGAGCATAGCTTAGAAAAGCAAGAACCAGAGAGATTACAAAGAACTCCCCACTTTTATTTTCGGATAGCTCAACAAACACAATCCGTTGAAGCAGTATTCGCGAATATCGTCATGAGAAGCAGCTCACATTCATCGGCTTAATGCTGTTCAGTGCCCTGTGCACAATGACTGCCTACCAACTTTTCGTGTTTTTCACAGCCTCTAACAACGTGAGTTTAGTTGATTCAGCCTAAAGTAACGCCTATCACTATATTTCCAGGGCGATCTCTACAGCAACATCCGTAATCTGTATCCATTTCCTGTATTGCTGGTAACATTTGTCAATCCATGGATGCTGATTATCGCAAACAAGAATTTGAGAAGGCGGTGAGTCAAATTAGAAGATGTTTGTGAATACAAATATTAGAATCTTCCCTCGGTCGGGCAGTGAAGTTACTTCACCTTTGAAAATGACGACATCATACAGTCGTTGAGATATGAGCTCAATTAAAGGAAATCAAACATGTACATTTGGCATAGAGCCGAACTTGATAAATTTCGTACAAGATGCCTGGAATGAATGTGTTGCCAGAGTTCAAATGTTTGAACATTACTTCCTCATGAAGTACAAAGCAGGCTATGAATGGGCTCGATCCTTTGTTGATGCCACTGAAGAGTACTAGCTATACTAGAGATGTGTACACTCTCTTTGGACATGATGATTGAACTGCATGAACCGATTTTATTTTCGCAGACTGCTTTTATGTACAACAGTAGCATGAAAATTAATATTGAAATAGACATTGAAATAGATAATATTTTAACCGCGTAGTCCCACATTTGCATTCGCATCTGAAGTGACCATTCACTTGTTCAACACTAGAAAGTAACAAACTAACCAAGTCCGATCTGTCTCTTTCCACGGAATCCGAGGTCAGCATTGACATCGGGAAGACCTACGTTGGTGCCTAAAGTCAGGAGTGTGAAACTTGCTCGATACTAGAAATAATTCTCACCTAGTCCAAGTCCGATCTGTCTCTTTCCACGGAATCCGAGGTCAGCATTGACATCGGGAAGACCTACGTTGGTGCCTAAAGTCAGGAGTGTGAAACTTGCTCGATACTAGAAATAATTCTCACCTAGTCCAAGTCCGATCTGTCTCTTTCCTCTGAATCCGAGGTCAGCATTGACATCGGGGAGACCAACGTTGGTGCCTAAAGTTGGGAGTGTTAAACTTGCTCGATACTAGAAATAATTCTCACCTAGTCCAAGTCCGATCTGCCTCTTTCCTCTGAATCCGAGGTCAGCATTGACATCGGGGAGACCAACGTTGGTGCCTAAAGTTGGGAGTGTTAAACTTGCTCGAAACTAGAAATAATTCTCACCTAGTCCAAGTCCGATCTGCCTCTTTCCTCTGAATCCGAGGTCAGCATTGACATCGGGGAGACCAACGTTGGTGCCTAAAGTTGGGAGTGTTAAACTTGCTCGATACTAGAAATAATTCTCACCTAGTCCAAGTCCGATCTGTCTCTTTCCTCTGAATCCGAGGTCAGCATTGACATCGGGAAGGCCAACGTTGGCTCCTGAAGCGTGGAGTAGGAAACATTCAAGATAATAGTTCAAATTCGTTTGAATGAAAGTGAAAGGAAAGTCACTGAGCAACTGTCTTACCAACGTTCAGTTGCGCAAGGCAGACTCCGAAGAGAGCAGGAAGGAGGAGTATTCTGCAGTTCATGGTGGCAGCTGGTGTTGTTTCCCGTTCAGCTCGTCGCCCTTATAAAGTGTTTCCCCTGGGTCAGTTGGGCGACAAACGGAGGGGTTGTTCGGGCGAAACGGGTGCGAGATCATTGAGAGATTAAATGACGCATTGAGAGGGAAGTGATCTATGAGAGAGGAGAAAGCTAAATCGCCTAGTTCGTTTTGAGTGCGATCGCGAGAATTACTTCCTCGTGTGTACGTCTTTTCTTCATCTTTTTTTATTTAACTTCAAGTCACATATTTAGTAATCTGTATTATTATTATTATTGCAATTCATTTTTTTTTAAATTTAAATTTCTCCTCTTTCTTTTTGTTGTCACGCGGATAGCTCGTCACTCAATCCGTTGAACGGATTGGCCGTTCACCCAAGGTTGAGCGAGCGATTGGAGAGATGGGAACTGTTCTCTGAGGTCAGCGTAAGAACGAGAGATTACGACGAACGGGTTATGTAGCAATGGGAAAGCGAGATCATCAAACGTTAGCATGCCGCTGTATGATCAATCATAGATACATAGGTTTTCTACGAGACATTATTGGCATGAATATACGTAGGTCTGAGAATTGCCAGGTTGTATCATTGCTTTCTTTTCTACTTTCTTCTCGATATCCGCAGAGAGTCACCACAGTCCATTTGTAGTCGACGATCCAACATGCTGGGCATAGTGTTCTCAAGTTTTCACTGGAGCTGCTGCATAGCTGCTTCATGCAAGCCTGACCAGTCTCCATCTCGGCATCTTCTTCATGACAGCCTGTCGAACTGTGCTCGAGAAAGCAAGCAACAACCAGATGGGAGAGAATGAGATAGCTCTGATTTCTTCCACCCAATTGTTAACCATTACACCAACCACTTGCCAACGATGATCCCAGCCACTTGTAGCCAGCAAGTGGTTGGGACTTTGGTTGACAAGTGGTTGGAAGAAACGAGATAGAGTCAAGGACGATCGATGTGAGCATGGACGCGTTGCTTAGAGGAGGCGGCAAGTAGAGGTAGAATATCTAAATTACTAGTTTTTCGAGCGCATTTTCCGCTATACCGCCGTGCACTTCGTGTGATGGGCGTGGAAAGAAAGTTACTGAGTACCATGATAATTGTGTATGCGAGATGAGCGAGAAATTGCGCGAGCGTAGTAATGGCCAGTCCACGTCCCGTCGACTTCAACACGTTCCTTCTGGGAGCAATTACGGCGATGATTGCACAATTGCACAGAAAAGCGAGCATTGTCAGCGTAAATTGATAGGCTGGTCCTACTAGTTCGGCTATCTGAAAAGTATTCGCGTTTTAGATGAGAATGAGAAATGAGTGACTTCTTTCATCTTTGCCCAGTCAGTACTTGCAAAGGAGTAGAAAATGATGGTATGGTGGACTCCATAAACCGCATGGAATCGAAATCTGTGAGTGCTAGTTACAACAACAAAACGACTTCTTACCCTGCCATAAAATTCGGCAAAGTGACAAATAACGGAACGAGAATTAGAAGCAGGAGACTGTAGCGACGTGAAGCTCGCTACCCCTAGACGCGTATTAGATAGCAACAACTGATATTAAAAACCTCGCCGTGAAAGGCACGCGTTGTCGCGACAGCTAGTAATCGATTTGTGGAGAGCAGACACTGAGGCATCAATTGCGTTTCATTACTACAGCGAATGCGCAGAGCTGTGTCGGTGTCAGATGAGTTGTCAATGGTCAGAACCCATCTGTGGTTGCCCAGCCGCTGTCTTCAATCGACGCGTACTATGGTGCAAAGTATTCGATTGTAGCGAAACGATGCCGAAACAAATTCGTCAAAAATGCTAGAAAATCCTGAAGAAGAATGCAGATTTACCTAATTCAAAATGCAAAAATAATTACAATTACGCCTTGTGAAACGATAATATGGAAGAAGATCGTGAAGCGGTCATTTCTGAGGAAGATTATGAGTGATATCGAAATAATTTGTCAGACTTACTTCCAAATTATCTTGTAGACAATTATAGATGCGATAAAAGTTGGAACTGCAATCGTCAGAGCAACGATGGTGGAAAGTGGTTCGAAATAATCAAATGATGCAGTTCGATTATGAAACCATTTATATCCGCCAATCCATTCTTCAGCCATACCCACAATATTCCGAACTATGCGGAACAAGAGTAGCGAATAGACAATTTAGCGAATATATAGGAGCACAACTCGTAAGGGAAGGAAAACGCACCTGCTTATGTGCGTATTCTGATCAAAGTTCCCGAGCAAATACCCGCTAAGTTGTCTGCCTAAGTCGTGGGCTCGAAATAATTGACCGTTAACACCTTTGCTGTATTCGAAGGAGGAGATTATGCGTTTGACTCGTATTTTATGCTTGATGATACAATTTCAGATTCACATGATTTATTCACAGGGAATCTATTGTCAGCAGACCCGTTTGCTGCTAGCTTATGTGCCTGTAACTTATCTTGCGGTAATGTAGCGATAAAATGTTGACCTACAATGCGTGATTTGTTGATCCAATGAAGGATTGGTCGAAGAGGTTATGACCAGAAAGAGATCGCAATCATAACGTCATCAAACGAATCATCGTATTCAGCCTACGCTTGTTCATAATTGTTCCATGTAACCCTTCATTACACTTGCGAGTTGTGGAAATTCCAGCTGTCAACTGAAGTTAAAGCGGGAAAACTTTCTCAGTATTCGACTAGTTTTAAGTTGGTACTGCTTTTCATATTTTCGATTTCATGTTCCATCGTGTCGATAATTTCAACAATTGATTTCCAAACACAACTTCAGATTAGCAAACGGGAAATGCATACCGATAACGCAATCCAGCTTGCGTATGGAATTCCGGGTGTATTCGTCTATTTGGCGGTAATCTATGCAATGTACTCTATGCGGAAAACTCTGAACAGGAGCTTCCTTGTTATCTTCATGATAACTGCAGTGATTGTGAGTTTTTCCCCAGTTTTGCTTGCTCAGATCTAGGAGTTTTTAAAAACGTTTCAGAACATTGCCACGTGGCTCAATTCCTGGCTGGCATTTAGGCTAATTTTCGAGCCGTGGTTCGCATTCTTCTACGTTTGGACGTGGGAATACAAACTCCTCGGGTATTATGACAAACTGTTACGTAACCATGCCAAGCGTATCAGATATGCCCTTATAAATCTCGTTCCGCAGTTCTACTTTTGGCAGAATGCATGTGTGTTCTTGTTAGTGTTCGACAGATATGCTGCAATATATGCAACAGCGCGGAACACTAACGTGAGTAAGAACAGTTTTCTCAGTAAAAGAGCGCTCCTGTACTTCTTCTACGCTCCTATATCTCCATAACTTCTTCCTTCTCCGACCAACGCATCTGCGAGAATCTATTTTATTTAAGAAATAATTGAAACTCAAGTCACTATCAGGGGAATGAGCAAGGGCGCCATCATTTCGTTTCAGTGGTGGAATCGCTGGTATGGAACAGTGTCTGTCTGCGCGCTCGCTGTCAGTGTTATTGTGAACGTGGCATCGAAGTAACTCCACACTTTTTTCTCAGATTTAGAGCTAATTCAGATATTCAATAGAGGGCAAGTTGTTCTTTCCAAACGATTCTGCAACACAAGGATTTTGGAACAATGTTTGTACTACAAAATGGAATTGACAAAGTATCTCGTATTACAGTTGCCACTTCTTTCGAATCTTGTCCAACTCGCTTTTGGCCTCGTAATCTTCATATCATGCTGTATCCTCAATGTAAAATTTCAAAATTTCACGATGAAAAATTCGAAATTGCAGGTGCTTTCCTTGAAACAAATCGTTCTAATCCGACGAACTACTTTTATTTCGAAGGTACCGGAAAGTCTGACAATAAAAAGAAAAAATATCACCATTTTGCAGGAAGTTTCCTTCTTTATGATCAGTTTTTGTATTTTTATCGCACAAGTGCTCAATCTCATCGTAATGGTGAGTTTTTTTTTTCTTATTATGTTTTGCACTGATAAAATTATTTTTTCTAGTTGTTGTACTCAATTGTTCTCGCTACTCCCAACCAGATCGACCAAGGATCCCTGGCCCTTCGCTTCTTCACAACCTTCGTTATGTTCTACACATCAGATCTGTTCTCCATCGGACCCGCCTTGTAAGAGGAAAATGGAAGGAAAGTGAACAACATCGACGTTTTTTCAGCTACACTCTTCTGTTGCCCGGCCCGATTCGACGCTTCTATACGTCCAAATTCCATAGGACCTTCAACACAACTCAAACATCAGTAGTGAGTCTAGAGAATTCGTCGAGAATAGGAGCATAAACCAAGATGAAAGTTTTCATTCTCAACTTGTGAATCTCACTCGTCCTTGGTTGCGCAAACGTGTTGTTTGGGCATGTTTAGAAAACCCAAAACCGGCAATAACGCATTTCATTGTTTTAGTTTCACGATTTGCATTCCCAAGAATGCTGAATATTGCTCAATCTTTTCGTGAAAAGTGCTTGGCATGTTTTGATTCTGTGCCGGTATTCTCATAAAACGCAAAATAAAACCGTCTTCCGCTTTTCATTCTCCATTTTTTCTCCTTCTTCTCCTCCTGATAGGGTAACTAGAAATGTTCATCGAGCACACTTCACAACCGAAAGAAGCCTCCTAATGCATGATCGGAGCTGAAGTAGATTATCCCTTGTAATAAAGCTTATTTGGCTTGATTTGGGGGATGTCCCTGCTTCTGTGTGTGCTAAGCAGTTGAATACGTGATTTTAAAGGCAGAGTGCACCCAATGATCAGGCGGAGAGGGGCTTCACATCAAGAACATTTTAGATGAAAGAAGAAAAGGAATAAACGAATACATGAAGCAATATTTTTAATGAAAGAACCATGAAGGGCTATTTTCAATAATTGAGCGTTTTTTTCGTCATAACACACTTTGTTATATGAAGCTCTTTCGTCAGAACTGTGAGCATTAATAGTAATCATTTGGAAAAATCGCTCAATAAATGGCACCCGCGACGTATTTCAGGGTGATAACAATTCATCCATTACGGCGGGAATCGTAACAGCTTTCAAGTTGAATACCGACATCAATGCGTGCAAATCCTGACAAAGACGTTGAGAGAATATGGTTGACTGAATATCACAAGAAATAAGAAAAAGAATGTAAAGTGCGAATTATCTGACCTTCCCTCTTTGAACAGTTTGCATCAACCAAGAAACAAGTGACATCATCTCCATAAACGCCGAAGGCGCCTGAACACTGATGTGACTGAAGTTCATGAGTAAATGGTTCGCCTCATGTACGCCTCTTCTTATTAGCATATAGCGGAAGAGTGATTGAGCGAAACGCTCACGCTCCAGAGTAAACAATCAATTCGATTGTGTGAATACCGTCAAACCTGACACTGAAGTGACATCCTAGAACCTTGAGAGAATCCATCGTGAACTGAAAATGGGTACATTTTCGCAGTATTCGCAATTTTCGCTTACTGACCTGTTCCGCATGCCGTTATGCCCTTCAATAACACGTACTCCTGCTTATCGATTTTCAGTTGTTTGATGCGATCAATAATTTCGAAGTGGAAGACACGGTCTACCTTTGCCTCCCTGCAAGATCTTCTGAGTAATCAGGGGAAATTGAGAGGGAGAGAGAAAAAACCTGGGCAGTTGTCCCTGAACGAGTACCATTCCATCGGGCATTACAGTCACTTCACTGTGCCTCTCATCATGCGACCAAAAGGCGGCTGCCAAAAAGGTCAGCATGCGAGACACCGATTTCACATGAGTCCTCTGGAGTTTTCGGAATATACAATGAAAGTAGTGACGACTAATGTTACCTTTTCGCTCTCTGTAAGACCGTGGAAAAAAGACAACGCTTTCAGCCATTCGATTGAGTACAGCTGTAAATGGGATTAATGCATGCAAAAGTCTCTCAACTCACTATATCAATGATGTTCCACTGTTTGTAGTCTTTCGGAATCTGAGCATACTTCACTGGTGGATACTTTATCCGGTCGCGGAGCCGGATCTGCTTTTCAGCGATGTTTGAACAATTTTCTTAAAGACAACCTCAATCGGTATGTATGGCGAGTGAAGTGGATGAGGCCTGCAGGGTATCGGCATTTCCTGAGTAGAATTGTTGACCAAAAGAAAATAATATGTCCACGTAATTGAAAAAAAAGATACTCCATAGTCAAAACCCATCCGCGAAGGTTCCTTCAGCACCCATTCCATAGTCGTGCCGGGGTCTTTGAGGTTCGGATTAAAACGAGATTGCCTGACATGTTACTATTAACTGCAAGCCATGGAGTGTCCCTGAATACCTCAATTTATGATGGGCAGTCTCAAGAAATATCAGTTCCTTCAAAGTGCGATTTATCACGCAATCGATTGGCTGAGAAGGAGCGAGAGGGATTAGAGCCTGCCAACGTGTTGCATAGGGTAGGTAAAACGAATGAGGATTTGTCGAATTTTTCTTTATATGACATACTGCAGCAAGTACTTACAACGTTGCTTGTCGATGGGTGACTCCCCCATTCACCAGTCTGTCCACAACCTCGTTTCGCCATGATTTCGCGTATGCTGCCTGCTGTAACATAGCTTTTTTAAACTTGTTCTAATATAAATACATGTTTGTGGTACCTGTAAAAGCGATAGACGAGACACCTTGCGGATTCATTCCTGCCTCGAGACATCGGGCAAAACGGCAGTAACGACAACGGAATTTCAGCTCTACATATATTTCTTGAAGACGTAGTTCTGGCTTTTGTTCTTACTGACTAAAGCTTTCGATAGCTAGCGTCCAACATTTAGTTAGTCATTTTCGCATCTTTCTTGATTTCCCGGCAATGTTAGATACGCACAAATATTTTAAAACTACACTAGAAATTTGAATAGAATACTGCACACAATTTGCCAAAATCTATCCAGAAAAGTCGTTGTTGCGTTAGCGGAAGAATTAATGCTCGACAAAAAATAAAGGAAATTAGGATACCGTAGCATCTCCCATTCAATTCGCATTTGATTGATCGTTCACTTTGAATCATCCTTCGGAAGAAAGCTTTGCATCCATTGCACGTTACAGCCTAAAATCAGACGAAGTGTTCGTTTCCAACAAGAGCGAACAATGATAATGCGTTTAACTTATCGTTCACTTCATAGTGGAATCCACTAGCCTTTCCGCCACACACGGCGCACTTCTCAGGACGAGTGTATGGTCGAGCCGGCAGCGCGGTTGCTATAAGAGCACATGGCTTTAATATTCTTCTACCTAGACAATGGACGAACCTGACGACATTGTGGGCCCTAACCGATTAGACAAATTTTGCGATGGTTGAGCAGACGACATCTTGAGCTGAAAAGAGCTTTGTGCGTCTGACACGAAGCGACTAGAAGGCTTTCAATGAATCCGTAGAGGAACATAAGCAGGAAGCCTGTGATATTCGGCTCTGGACGGATAAGCGGGCCCGATCAGAACAAGATGGCCCGATCAGGTTAAGATGGCCGTATCTAATTCCGATCGGGCCCGATTATCCGTTCAGAGCCTGATTTTCCCGCTTGATAAATAGAAGCCGGAGACGAAAAGATTTGATATCTTTCTCTCTTATGAAGAGTGGCTCATGGCGTTCAAGTCGAGAGGGAGAGGAGGAAAGGAAGAGATAGCCAAAAAGTTTGTTGAAAAAATGTGAGCTAGGGAAGAAAGGAGGTAAACTACGTTAAAATATATTGACGCAACTTGAAGAATATCGTATTCAGAGTGGGACTAGTTTGATTGCTTCTCTGTAGAGTTCACTCTCATCGAGCTGCATGCGCTCTCGCAACTCTGAGCGATGAGACAGTCTGTGAAATGATGAGAGCAACTCATGCTTTCCGCACTATGATTTTGAGGGTAGAGTGCACCCAATGATCCTTCGTAGAGGGGCTTCACATCATGAACATTGTGGCTGAGAGTAGATCAGGAATAAACGAATACATGATGCAATATCTTGAATATGTCATTATCTCATTTTTCAAAAAGTGAACATTATTCGCCATGACACACTTTCATATGATGCTTCCACTTTCGTTACAACTGTAAAGATTGTAAACCGAATGAGCATGCGGCTGTGAGATTCGGATAATTGGCTCAATAAATTGCTTTTTGTTCAGGTAAATAATATACGTACAAAGTAAATAAAAATAAAAAGACCTCCTACCTGGTCCGATTCGACGTTTCTACACTGCCTAATTCAATAGAGCATTCAACAAAACTTTAACCTCCGTTGCTCCGAGCCTAGATTTCAAACTAATAAAATTTGTCACTTATTGGGAATCGCTTTCACGATTGCTTCTTCCATTCATTGCGCTTAACGGTGTTGGGGGCTGCACAATGCTTCAAAGTGATCTCCAAACCGCCAATTGGCAATATTTAATATGTGATCACTCATTTCTACCTCTGAGCAATACATGTCCTTCTTTAGATAATTTTTTTATTTCAGGAAGTATTGAAAGATTCCAGCACAAAAAAGGGAGTCCAATGCATTTGCTTGAGTGCACGTTACTAGAAGAGCGTTGAACTGATAGCGCCAACGTAGGAAACCGGCAAGATTACGGGCACAGATTGCGATCTGCTCAAACAATTAGGTTAGTTCCTCCGATGATTATATTAGGGCTCTACGCCTGATGGGAACTTAGGGAGTTGAGGAACAAACGTCAGATACGGTATGTCGAAATAGTTCTCATCCGACCTAATGCTGATAACAGACTCACTTCGGCCTAAACGTCGTAATTTCAGGGTCGAATCTGCATTTCGGCGCTACTTTGTGCCGGCACACAAAGTAGGCAGCGACCGCTCGTCGATAAGGCCGAACGAAGTAGATGGTGACCAGAGGGCTGGAGCCAAGACAGACCTCGCCCAGCTGGGAATTTGGGTGAATGTGAGGCAGATTGACATATTCGTAGATAACATCTAACATGTTACTAATGTCGCGTGAGATATCACAACTTTCGTGTTGCAGACACTCTACCATCAAGGTTGGGCGAAATTGTTACGCTCTCTCCCTTTTCCCTGCTTTCTCTGAAAGACGAGAGTGAAATGAGAGACACGAAGCATTTCGCCCAACAACCCTCTTTGGCCCAGAACTCTCTGGCCAGAACGACCGAATTGATTGGCAGATGGGGTAGTAAGTGAGAATGGAAGGGATAGGGGTGAGCATTGCTTGGGCCAGATATCCTAAAAGTACCCCTTGTTTACCATATGCGTTGAGTACTCGATTGCTGGTCCGTGCGCGATATTCAGCTGCATTGCAGCGTACGTTCCGACGGAGAAGGCAAAGACGACAGTGAGAGATGCTTGCACTGTTAGTGCCTGGAATTGCACTTCCCGGTCTCTGGTCCGGGTACACGTGCGGAGGAATTCCGCTTCTCACAATGACGTTAATTGCGGTATTCACTTCAGAGTTATTTTTTGCGTTTCCGTTACTAGCACTGAGCAATTATCTGTGGTCCTTCTAGGAGTGTGCCGTGATGTCTTGGCATGAAGGTGCTAATTTCACATGCTCTCTAACCGCTCTGCCCGATCGATGAGGAAGTGCGGGGAGACAGATGGCGACTCATGATCGCGCGCTTCACCTGCATCAACTCCCGGTGCATGCTTCGCGTCGTCTCACTCATGCATTGCGATTGCCGTTTCAGCGTCTGATGAATGCGTCGTCCGAGGAAAATCTGATCATTGCAGTGTAAAAAAAGCGAATGCCTACGAATTCGCTGACCACTAGCCAAGCGAATGGCGCGGACGGTCCGCAAACCCAGAAAATGGCAAGCGCTATTCGAGGCTCGAAGATGTATGAGTATCCTGCAAGAAGTCCATGCACAAGGAGCTCGCGCGTTGCTTGCACCTGTCACCATGGCTCCACGCAGGTCATAACCTAACCTCGCTTTCGTCAACTCGATGATTTCTTCATCGGGTGCTATTTCCGAGCCGGCGAGGACACCCTGGAACGGTGCTTGTCGCGCCTAAGTTCGCTTTTGTTTAGTTTACAAAAATGAGGGCAGCTGGGGCATAGAAGAACAAGCAGACAATCGCGACGGTTCGCGAGCGAGGCGTCGGCCGAATGAGCACGTAGTATCTGCAAGGGTTAGCGATCGCAAGGACAAAATTAGTTTCCTGGCGCCATATACGAATCGGCTATCACTCCCTGGAACGTAACCTCAGAAGTTCAGATTTCTTTCCTGATTCCGACTTGAAGAAATGTTCCGACTAATGTGGTGTTAAAATCTTGGAAAAGTAGTTGGAAAAGTAGAAAAGTAGTGTTAATTTCTGAATGGAAAAGTAGCTGGAAAAGTAGTTGGAAAAGTAGGCAAATGGAAAAGTGTTCGGATTTGAATTCCCGCGCTTTTCGCTAACTCAATTATCTCTGGACCAATGACCACAATAATTGAACGACACACTTGATTTGACGTCACAATGGAATAGATCGATTTTCAAGTCGATTGTTTCACTGGGAGATGATAAATGAATGAAAACGAAAATTGCGGGAATTCAAATTTCGCTACTTTTCCAACTACTTTTCCATTCAGAAATTAACACTACTTTTCTACTTTTCCAACTACTTTTCCGTGATTTTAACACCACATCAGATAGGAACCTTTGTAATTCCATTTTCTCTTTCTCTTCCGTCATAACCGTGAGTCATCAATCGTTCCATTCTCCCAGTTGGGTAGAGAAGTGAGAGATCGCTGATCTACGTGAGAGAATGTTTAGTACGTGCCATTCTACGAGGTAAGCAATATCGTCAATAGTGGATTACAAGATTAAAATAATTGATTGAAGAAGATCCCTCATTTCCCTGACCCCGGTCGGCCTATAAAAGGTCGTCCTCTCTCCTCATTCCTCACTCTCGTCTGGAGATAAAGCAGTTCTATCCTCTCTCTACTCTCCCCATCATGTTGAGTCATGTCAAACACTTTTTACGCTTCTCAAACATCCTTTTACGACTTTTACGATAAGATCATCTATCTTTCGTCCCAACCCACAAAAGGAATCGTCCTGTTTTTTGAAACTCTATCTACGCCTGTTCTGTTACTCTTGCTTCTCTATAAACATCTTTCTCGAGTGAACTGTGCATTCACATGAGGGGCAATGGAAAAGAGATACGTGGGAAAGAGAAGCGAGATTATTGAGCGAGGTAGAACGGGTAAATACCTGAAGCAGAACAGGAGGGCCATCATGAAGATGTAGTGAGCGTGGCCGTGCATCATTACTGCGTATAGTACGAAGCAAAGTCTACAATAAGAGTGCTGTTTCGTGCAATAGCGTCAACTAGACTTTTACAGAACGACTTGCATGGGCAGAGTACGCGGAATGAGGAGGGTGAGACGTTATCTTCCAAAGTCTACTGTCGACTAACCGTCGGGAGTGGAAGGAGACAATTGGTCCCGAGGAGACCAGGAAAAGCGAGGTCCCGAAGGGAATGAGCCTGAATTGCCATTTCGAAAAGTGTTAATGGTCGATCACGATGATATAAGTCACGGTAAACTATTTTTTTGCCAGGATGAGGAAATTTTTTTTTGCAAAAATGGGCAAGGTTTCCGCCATTTTCCTCATCCTGGGAAAAAAATTAGTTTCCCGTGACTTATATGCAGTCACTCTGACCTTTAAAACAGCGCAAACGAGGTGGTAGAAGTCACCAATTCCAGCAGCGAAAGCGACACTATGAGCACGGAGTACGATCTGTATTTCGATTATCAAAATAACACAAATTTGTCGAAAACCGGTGATCAGAAAAGAGAAGAAAGTTTTCAAGCACCTATTTCTCTTTTCTCACCACTGTACCTCTGTGCTAAGCACCTTTCTATGTGTCTCCGTACCTGCACTGAGTTGGAGTGTGGAGGAACACGAGGGTCATTAGCAGCAAATTGCAGAAAATTGAAGCACCGCACAGCAAAGAGTGAAGGGCGTAAAGAGTTAGTGGAGGACCGGCCATACGATGAAGAGGGTTGAATGAATGAACGCCCACTTGATCTAAAGTCTCCATTATATGCGTCTAGCTGGAGAGTAACCGGCATTTTGCGTTTTAAGGAACATATAACCACCACGTTCAAAGTAGATTCGAAAGTCATGTATCGCGAAGGTGGCACCTAGTCTTCTGATTTACTCCGAATGGACATAATTGGATCGGAGCTCGATCAAAAGTCACCTACGTGTCGTAAAGTAATGCGATGAGACTACGCTCAATCTAATTTTATAAATTGCAGCAATTGGGTATGCCTTGATTGCTATTGCACGTTGCATGTTTTGCGTAAGTGTGACGTGCGTATATAGTACTGTTAAAAATCCTTTTAATCCGTATTTTATGCTCAATTGTTTGCTTTACCCTTCTCACTCGCAAATCAACACATTTCCAACAACATCCCCAGCACTTTGCTTGCAGATTTCTCGTTGCTTCAGCGTCCTCTCAACTGTTAACACCTTATCCTCCACAGTCGGTCTTCATATACATCAACGATGATGAACGGAATGTTTGGTCAGCGGCAGCTCTTGAAAACAACGAATCTCCTTGCGTGGAAACTGGGAAAGCAGCATTTTGAGTGCTCATTCGCAGTTATTTACGGTGAGTGCCCGACACTCCTTGCCACCCCGCGGAATCTGCTCGGGGTTGTCCAATTCTGTTCAAGGTGGGGTTTTAAATCGGAAATGAAAAAAAAAAATTTTTAGCTTCTGAAAAGAGTTATTCGGGTCATTATGGCAGAAAGAGGGGATTTAGTTGGTATTTGACCACATTGTATCTTCCAAACGGCCGTCGTTGTTGATCTATTGTTGTATTCATCTATCCACGAGATCAGACCATCCTCACAAAGTTATTGGCAATGAGAATAATCACCGTGAAGGATGAGAGGGAGAGAGTGAAAGGCCGGAACCTGTGGAGTGCACCGGAAGAAAAAGAGTGTCTGCCCACCCTCCAACCCGACCACCAACCCAGCGTTAGGCTATCTATTTCTTAGAATGAGTGAAACATATCTTCCGGGGAACTCCACAAGTGCCGAGCGCCCTGCCTCACCATTCATCTACCTGTTGTCTTTGATCGAGAGAAGGATGCATAATTGACAATTATTCAAATTCTCCATGCTAGATTAAAAAGATTGCTGACGAGAACAACAATGCGGTTTCCGCTTCTGAACGGATCATGCAGAAGTTCACAATGTGGTACAACATCATTGATCTTCAGAAGGAAAGGAAAAAGGATAAAGAACTTCAGAAAAAAAAACAGTCAAATGAAACGAATTCGATAAGGACAGGGACTAAATACAGCTTCTGCTAAGCCCATAGCCTTTCAACCAAAATCTATTCTCGAAGATATATACATAAATGGATTGTCGAACTGTTCTTTGAATGGATTGTCGAACTGTTCTTTGAATGGATTGTCGAACTGTTCTTTGAATGGATTGTCGAACTGTTCTTTGCAGTATTTCCCGTTGTCCAATTGGGCATCATTTATCAACTAGTCAAGTAGCGTTATGTGTTGAGGTTGTTACTCCAATCCTTGTCGATCTATTTCTCATCGCAGAACTCATCACTGAAGATGCGGTCCCTCACTCGCTCAAGGTACTCCTTCAGCGAGCTAAACTCTGCCGAATCGAGCAGATCGTGCAGATAGAATCTGCAATGTCTCAATGAAAATAATCAACGAATCAGCGAAATTCAATATGTTCACCTCGCTGAGGGTATGGCATAGTATGTGGCGCCAAAGTGACCGAACGCAGTGCAGTCGACCTTCAAGAAGAAACAATATCGAGCTATTACTAATTTCCGATAAACGCTCACATCAGTCGGTTCCTGTCCAAGCAGGAACTTCTTCTCAGCAAGAATAGTTTGTAGTTGAGAGAGGTCGTTTCTGTAATGAATTGGCATTTTTCAGTTGTTTCAGATCCTCAAAATAACCTGAGCAGTTCCTTGTATTCGGTCTCAGTGAATTTGCCGATCGACGCCGCGCCTCGAGCGCCCATCTGAAGCGGGATACATTCGGACCGGCATAAACCTCTGATCGATGCTTGTTTGATCGGCCTTGCTACAACTCGATAAGCAGTATGCCATCATGCGCTCATTTGTTTGCCCAAGGAATCACTGAACGATCAAATTCTGATCTCTCTCGGCGCCTTTCGCAACCCTCTCGGATGATTCAATGACCGAGCAAATCTCGATTCTCAGAGGAAAGCACGAACCTTCTTGCCGACAAAGTGGCCTCCGATCTTGGCGATTAGAGGGAGCAGGAAGGCTGGCGCTCCATTGGCTGCGGCCATAGTTACGACAATCTTGTCTGCTACTGGTTGCTTGGCGAGCATCAGCAGACTGAAATCATCAAGTGATCAAGCTCAAACAACGTTGCGCTTTCAGTAAAGAGTCCTCTCAATGAAAAATGTGGCACATTGACTGACTTCAACGTGTGGCAGTCGATGAAGCGGTCGACAGCGTGACCAATTGCGGCAGTTTGCGCGTCGGCGTAGCTCTGGAAATGATTGAGTACATCCGAACTGGGTTATCATGCCCAAAACTATCCATTGTTATGGTATTTTTCGAGAATTCGTTCACACCGTGAGGTTGAAGATGTGGCTTAGTCTTCTGATGATGATATGCGAGTCGCAATGCTGTTCCCCATTCAACTCAACGAAGGGAACGAGCTCGTTCTTGCCTCGATCCGAGAAGGTATTCCGTCTCTGCAAGGACTGATTTCGCACAGCAACAACTTTGTCTTTTTTTTCAAAAAATTAGTCCTACTTATCGCCGTGGTCCGCGAAAAATCAATGACACACCTCAAACTTGATCTTGTGCAGTCGGAGAAAGGCCTCGATCTTGATGCAGAATGGTGACAGAGATGAGGCCGTGGCGGTGCCGGGGAACTAAAACTTAGGGGGCATGACATCTCGGCAACGACATTTCGGCAACGGCGTTATTAAAATCCAAATTTCTCGCTTCATGCTTACTCTACAGACTAGTTCAATAGCTCATTGAAATCACCATTTCAAGAGCTATCGAATAGGAAAGGTCAGGTGTCATAAAAATTACCAGGAAAAAATTGTGAATAAATTTAGAAATTACGTTAGAAACTTTAAACCGCCTGGAATCGATAGCAAATAGTAAGAGCATTTAGCGGAATTTTTTCTGAGTCAATATCTCAACCTAGGGAGTAGTTATTTCTCGTTGCCGAAATGTCGTTGCCGAGATGTCATGCCCCCAAAACTTATATTTTTCCACTTTCGAAATAAAGATCGAACCTGGAAAAGGTAGACGACATCCTTCTCGTAGTTCTTCTCCTGCAGTTCTGCTGGCTTGGTTCCCTTGATCTTCTTGATGATGACCGGGATCACCTAAACGCGTGTTTTATATGAGCCCACCAGTCATTTCAAAGAGAAAAGACAGAAAAAAGAACCTTGCTTGCGATGGTGAACACTCCCACCCAGTAGACAAGGGAGCTGAGCGGGCAGCAATCACAACCAAGCATTTCTAGAAGTAAAAAAAGCTATTATGAAATCTAAGAGTGAGGAATTAAATATGGGAAAATAATTGATTTGCGCACTCATCAACAGTGGTTTTATAGTCGTTGAGTAGAATCGTAAATGGCCGGAAATTAGAGGGCTGGCGCCTTGATAAGAAAATCGGAGATTGTGTGATGAGCAAATAAAGGTGATGAAGCAGAGATCAAAAAGAGACGGAGGAATGTATTGCAAAATTCTGTGCGAATTCCATGCGGAATAATTTATTTTTCGAAATAAATACTCATTTATCGAACAGGTACATCAATGAAATTAATTTCCAAATATGACGCGAGTCTTCTTGCAACTCGGTTTCTCACGACTCTCAACCATCTGATCACTCTCGCCATTGGCAGAGTCACTTCGGCGAGGAACACAACAGTCGACAAAGCAAGAAGGACCAGAAACCCGTAGATGATCGGGGACATTCTGAGGAGAGTGAATGGGGAGCACACTGGGGGCGATTTGCCATCGCTCTTCGCCTGTTCGGTCGATCTCCCGTTGTTGAAGCGACGATGGAGGATGCCCAGTCTCTGGAAAACAAAATCCACTCATCATTCCACGCTTAATACGTCTGGGCGGGGTCTCATCGGGCACTGTTGTGAAAATTTAATCGAGTTCTTTGCACGCGCTCTTACATACAAAATATCGAGAAATATTTGCATGAACGGAAAGTCTCACATTCTCCCAGGAATAGAGCGTGTTGTACAGCCATTTGAGCTTCTTCAGCCACGGTTTGGGAATGTCCTTCGGGAGGAGAAACACGATTGTCCACTGGGAGAACAGCTCGTACTTCTGCCATTTTCCGTCAACTAGAACGCTCGAGTCGACCCTGCAACATTCACATTTCTCAAAGAAACAACTCATTCTAGATTTTGTCTATCTTTTTCCTACTCGTAACCTTCTTTTTGCTCTAATTGAGACTATTCGTGCATCATTCGTGCGAAAATGTAGAGCGAGCTTCCTTCTTTGCCTATCGAGTTTCATACGAAGGATCTGATCATTAGACAAATTTATACCTTGGCAAATATGCGGGAAATGCGTATCCAAGTTGCAATGGAAGACTAGAAAAGGCTCACATCGATAGTTGGCAGCCACTGCGGGCTTTGGGCAGCAGGGCGAATTCGTATGATGTCAGAGCTGCGAGGTGCTTCATCGTCGGAGAGCAGAGCAACTCGACGACTGCGGAGCGGTCGTCGTTAATCACTAGTCGAGCGGGGTCGCTGAGGAGGAATTCGCGCTGGAATGAATCGGAAAGTTCTTAGGGAGCAAGATCATTTTGGCGATTCAGATGTTCAAAACGATCGCATTGCGACCGGGACAAAGTGCCAAAGTGTTGATGAAATCCGAAGCCACCTCACATGATGGTTCTTCACGGTGTTGCCCATAACCGCAATCAGGCCGACACTCCCCGAGCGTAGTCCGCCCAGGTAATATTCACAGTTTCTCAACATCTATTTCGAAAAGATTCAGATGACTTAGAAACCTCGCCAGCGGCTTGAGTGGAAACGCGGTGTTTCCTTGAAAGATTGCTCCATGGAACAAGACAATGAGAAAGATGCCATTAATGAGGAAAAAGTTAGCAATCAGGCGTGTCGAGGAACCTGATGAACATATTTCTTCGCCATTTTCTGCAAAATTTCCTCACCAAATTTCAGGAATGGTATGTTGACAATGGCCACGAAAACGAAGATCAGAGCGAGAGTGGAGGGAGCGAATACGGTGAAGTGACTGAGTGATGAATCCTCCACGCCGTCAGGCACGAAGCCACCGTAGAGATTGAACGGAAAAGATTGCAATTTGAAAAAAAGAATCTTATTTGCTAACTAGAGTTCCATAGTTTTTTCTTTCAACTAGTGTGAGTGTGCGGTTCAGAACCCGTATTAGAAATCAACTGGTAGACCAACCTCAACACTCATGCTCAGGATCCACTCAAAAGCCCGCAATCTATTCGGCGTGATCGTATTCTGATCGAGATACGTGAATATCGAGCCGTTCTCAATCGCCCCGAGCACTCCGGTGAACGGACTGCGCTCTTGCTCGCGAGGTATTGTGGCTGCAAACATGTTCCTCGTCCGATTACGGGGGGGGGGGCAGTTCTCCTGAGATCAGTCTCACCAGTTGAAACGACGTGCACAAACTCGAGGCGTCGTCCGATCGAGCGCGCGAAATCCCCGAACGCATCGACATCGTAGCCTTGGATCCCCTCGGGAGTCTCGGCGGACCCCGCAGGAGGTGAGAGGACACCGTAGCCCAACCGCAGCGGAGCCACGGCCATGGCGGGAAGTGACGAGCAGTCGAGTCTCGGGACTTGGAGATAGTGGAACAAGGGCCAACTTGAGCGACTCGCATCATTTGTTTGCCATCCTAATTGACTTGATGTTTCAGGAAGGAGAGAGAGGAACAAAGATGAGACAAGCAGAGTTACTTCCTTGCAAGGATCGAGGGCCAGGATGCAATAGTACGATCGATGCTGTCCCAATGTATTCAATGCACATCCTTTCCATACAATTCGAGGTTTCAACAAAACTTGCCAGAAGATGTCCTTTTTGTGACCGAAAGACGCGTTTTGCGCAATAAAACACACTCGTGAATCACGTGTGGTGCAATAGCGTCCTCCATCGTCCTCCGTCTCTACACTCTACACACTCTTTCTCTCTCTCACCCAGGCGACACTCACTCGTCTCTTCACTGTTTCTCTCTCCCTAGCAGCCCTTTCTCGCCTCGATCTCCACGTATTCCTCACTCTTTTCCTCCCATCTGCCCACTGCGTTAGTCATTTCACCTAGAGACCCAAAGAGCAAGTCACTCCGCGCAGGCTTCCTCTCGGGCTATACAAAAACCATATCACGTTCTATTTTACCCTTCACCACTCCTGATTAACCCTTGCTTCTTGAAATTAAAGCGTGGCATATGCGAGAGTTTGCATGTCATCCCCACTCCCACTATCGCCAGTATCACATGCTGAGCTATCTCATTGTCAGATGTCCGAAGAGACGCTCGCGATGGTAGCGGCGATGGGATTGAAGGATACGATCGATGTGGAGAATGTCGTGATTGAGGCGCCGGATCTGAAAACGGTTCGTGATCTGAAGATTGACGTTAAAAAATTGTTATAGAAAGAGGAACGAATGGACCAAGAAATTGGATCGCCGCCTGGTTTTAACTACAGGAGGGAGCGGGATGAGGTAGTCTTACTCTTTGTTATGTCGAGAGGAAGATGTGTTGTGAAGGTATTCATTCATTGAGAGCTGGTTCAGCACTCGTTGCTTGTCCGCATCGGCGGCGCAGTTCTTTGCGAGAACGCACACCACGCTGGTCAGTTAGATGAAGTAATCGAGAAACGGAGAAAGCTCCTACCGAAAGTGCGCGCCAAGACTATTCATCTGACTATGGTGAGCAATTTGAGCGAAACCCTGAAGAATAGGGGAAGTTCAGATCAACTTCAGCAAGTTTCCCTTCGACAAGATTGAGGCGATCATCAGAGATATTGAGTTTGAGAAGCTATGCGTCACAATGCGTGGAGTAGAGGCAGACCCCAGGTTGGAGAATCGAATGTTGACCAAAAATGGTTCGATTTCAGCCTGCTTGCATTCATTAGCCGGCATGCTGATAAGGTAGATTCTGATTGACAACCGAGCTAAAACATGTTTACAGGAAATCTCGCTGTCCTTGGAGGATTCGCTACTGGATACACCGTCTCTGCTCGCACTACCTCGTCTCGCTTCGATAGACGCCTACTGGCTGTCGGGATTCAGAGGCGTTTGGGTAAGTTCTATTCACTTGAACTCCGCATCATCTTAGCATCCTATGCTAGCAGAGCCATTTAGACCGAGGGACAAGGAATAAACGCGCAAGATTTCGTCGAGTTGGTGAAGAAAGGCCATAGCAGTTTGCTGCTTCCTGTCGACATTGAAGAAGAGCGAGTGCTGGTAGAGGTTGTCAAGGTAATTTTTCAGTTCAAAGATGCAAACATTGCTCTAAAACTGAATTTTCTAGTTGCTTGAAGCAAGCGATTTCGCGCAACGAGTCACGCTGCGCATTCGACCACCCTTGAGGGATCGATTCCATACACTACTCGGTCTCGAGTGCTCCACAGACGGAGATTGGACTGTCGATGAGTCTACCGGGGTGAGTTATGGGCATTTAATTATTTCAGAAAAAGTCCCCTTTTTGTAGTTCTCTATTACCGATGCAGAGGAGAGCAATTCGCTCCAGTATGGAGAAAAGACGATCAAAATGCGATGGGCATTGACAAGGAAACATTATGGCCCGGGATCGATGCAGTTTTACTTCGTTTTCATCGAGAATGCTTTATCTCGTGCAAACAATTCACAGTGAACAATGATATGAAAGATATGTTGCACGTATGACAAACATGAGAGTCTCGAACTAATTACAAACAAAGAATCGTTTTCTGCGAGTCTTGACTTGGCATCTTGAACATGGTCTTTCCATTGCTGATTATAAGCGGGCTGAAAAGAATTCCAAATAATCCTTCAAATAACATGCTTCGTTTACCTCTTTCTGCCCTTGTTCGACATGTCCGATATCAGGAACTCGATATGCAGAAGAACCGCCGGATATTGCAAGAGGTAGATCAGATACAATAGCGCATCAGCATAGAAGTAGGCAGTGAACCAGTCTTGATCGTTTCTGAAGATCAAAGCATATCTCAGATACTCGTGCAAAAGAAACTCACGCAAAATCATAAACTTCATCGAAGACTTGCAGTGTGTGGTAGGGAAGGTTGATGAGCACCTGATAATCATACTGACTGATTTCGAGACTTTTTTTTGATTGAAAGAGCGCGAGCGTATGCAAAAGTTATTGAGTTTGCTAACGAAACGATCAGACCACAGAATTAGTAACTGGCCAAACCTGCACTGTGGCCATCATCAGACAGCGCTTGATCGCATTTCGCTGCTTCCGGATGCTTTCCTGAAATGAATTAATATTGAATTTGCATACTTCTCTACATCAGAGAATGGCAAAGTTTGACCCAATCATAAAATAAGAGTGCTGAGCGAATGGTTTGAGGACGGCAATGCATTATCGGTATCCGAAATTTGACTGATCTTTGATACTGTCTCTAAGCGACAATTGCCAGTAAACGCGTACCTTTACACTCTCAGCTGACTGAATTTTCACGCCCGATTCTTGGTCGATGCTGCTGGATTTACTCAATGTTTTTGACTCGAATGAGATTCCTGAAGTTACTCGGTTTTCAAAATTGTGGGTGAGACCGATGATGTAATCACCTCGGAAAAGCACCAAATTCGAAGCCGCTTGTCCCATACTCGTCACTATCATGCCTCGCTTTACGCTCGGCTCATTCTGCTTCCTGAAAGTATATCATGAGTTCTGCATTAGCTTTGCAGATTCCAGAAGCACTTCAGTCGTTGATCTGTCAAAACAGGGACAGGTTCCGCGCCGAGGTTGAGTCATTCACGCTCAATCTCTCCCGGATTTTGAATGGATTCCAATACGGAAGTCCTCAAAATCCTCACGTTGAACAGTGCTGCTTGCTCCAGATCAGAACTCCAAGATCGACGAATAGCGTGCAAATGAATGGCAAGAGATAGGTAGATGACATTTCCATGATCGACATCCATGTAGCGGTGGTTGGACTAAAATATTAGAGTTCATTCGTGCTTACAGCGTGCGTCAGACGAGTAGGATTCAGCAATTCATTCGTGAGGGTGGTAAGTGATTCATAATGCGGTGATTCAATCATCCACAGTCTGGAACCAATGCAGAGAGGTGACTAAGAGAGGCTTCCTTCCGAATTACGAGGGTCTCGTGAGATTTGTGGGTGTGAGGATTTCCAAACTACACGCGAAGCCTAATCTAGGAATGTTGAGATCTCAGGAAACTCACTCGATTTTAGTCGGGTCGGTCTGGCAAGTAACCATCAACTTTCCGGATTCGTCAAGATAGAGGCGTTCCGTCATGAAGAGTAGTGCCCAACTCTACAAAAATTTGGATATTGATTCTCAAAAAGATCAAGGAATAATATAGTTTTCTTGGGTTCATCGGGGTCATATTCATCCGCATCAATTATGCATTGAAAGCGCTAATTTGAGCAGCAGTGAAAAGTTCATCACAAACTACTGAGCTGAATACGGGTCTAATTATCACGTGCTTCAGTTAG
Organism: Pristionchus japonicus; assembly: GCA_900490845.1. NCBI lineage: Eukaryota > Metazoa > Nematoda > Chromadorea > Rhabditida > Neodiplogasteridae > Pristionchus > Pristionchus japonicus. The sequence goes on along the minus strand of LS516317.1, from coordinate 313,439 downwards.
CATGCACTTAGAGTGCGTTTGTAGGTGTCTTCATTCATCGCATATTGTGTAAATGAGAAACTACCATGGAAGACTACGCACAAGATCAAAGGCCCAAAGGCTTAGTGGAGCAAGCAATTTCAGGAGGTCAGAACTAAAACAGTCTTACTAGGATGACTAGCAATTCACATGGTCCATTTTCATACCTGTGTAGCGATGCTGAACAGCAACACCACAGCCAGGAGTCGTCGAGAGTCGAGAAACAGGCCGAAACAGCCATCCTTGGCCATTTGCTTCAGTGGAAAGAGAAGGACGGCGAACCGTTGAGCGAACATCATTACGATCCTGCAAAACGGAGATTGGTAAAAGGAATGGTGCTTCCTGCCTTCAAGACTAGGATTGCAGAATGATACTGTTACATCAAAGTTTGTTGAGACAAGCTCCAGATAATTATTTTTTTTAAATACAGACGACATGCAAACTTACGTCCAATTAGCAAAGCATGCAGCGATGTTGATCAGAAACGGCGTCACTTTACACGTTACGTTTCCTGAAATAGGAGTTTGATGGATCTCGTAGCTAAAAGAGATAGCAGACATCAATGTACGTATCAGCCCACATCCGGAGTCTAATGCACATTTGCTTCATTTTGAGCAGGATTAGCGCTATTTCGGATGCACCGAATCCTTGCGTACGAGATCTCTGGGTACATGCAACTGCCCATCACAGTTTGTGGGTACAAATAACAAAGTCGAGGACGGGAAAACTGCTTGCAAATGGCAAACTGACGATCTCTGAAAAAGTGCTCACCTTTCATAAACGGGAAGACTGATGGGGCTAGCAGATCGAAGAGAATTGTTGACAGAGAGACCAGATTCGCTGCGCAGATTCCAACCAAGAAGTGATAGTAGGGCGAGCGGCGCAGCCGGCGCAGTCGGAAGAGACCCGTGATGAGGAGAGGAAGGGTCATCTGGAATATGAATATCTGAAATATCTGACACTGAAGCTCCATCGGATTCGGCAGCATATTCATTGTTTCGACCATATGGTAATACTTGGTTCGTTCAAGGGTTTCTCCGGTCTTTGAGATCCGTAGGTATTCATAAGAAACTGGACGCACCATGACAACGCATAGGACGACCCAGTACTGCAGCTGGGAAACGAACATCCATGTGGCGAGGGAATCAGCCGTCGGTTCACTTGCGTTGTTCATCCCTCTGTAAATGTCCATTGCAGTAGGGGATTAGATCGTGAAATATAGTCAAGAGGTTGAAGAGTCTAAAGAAGAGTGAGGAGAGGCGGCGCTTGTCTTAGTAGCAAAGCGCTAAACATTTGGAGCAAAATTGCCTAGAATACTCTCGCAAAGGTCAGTTCGGTTCGGTCAAGCGAACTCTAGAAGTCAGACGTTAGGTTCTGTTAGATGAGTTGTCGCGTCTAGAATTGGCATGAAATGAGTTCATTTAGGGAGCAAAGTTTCAGTGTACTTGTCAAAGCGGGAGAAATGGAAAGAAAAGAGCCTTTCAGATAGTAGGAGAAGTTTGGAAGGCAAAGTGCTCAACGAAATCGATACACTTTTTACGTACAAGGGTGACAATTTCAGGTCCGTGCAACATGTAATTCTCCCCAACTACGCACGACTGTCAGAGAGAAGTCGAAACAAATACTTTGAGTGCCAATTACGCTGCTCTACTTTCCCAAGAGGCTGGAATTCGATTTAGACAAGGGAACGCGTTGCGAGCGTATTTGTTTCAGGAGTACCTAAAAGCTTAGACTCTGGAACAAGCCTGTTCTAAGACAGCGATCACAAGCACAAAGATGTGCTATGGTCAAACTAGTGAAGGAAACCTGGCAATCGCCAAACACCTAAGATTCCAATGATATTCCGGTGCAGATCTCCCAAAGAGAAACCTTTGCGAAAAGTAGACTCTTCTATCATGCGGAATCCCTAGCGCTAAATTCGGGCATTTCAGAGGGCGGCATAGAAAGGTTTCACTCGTAATGAGTTCGAGCCGTGCACTCAAGAGTCTGAAATACAAGGCGATGTGACTTCACTTCACACACGGGTGACTAGCAAGAGAGGAAAAGTGATGATGACACGACGGGCCTAGAACTCGAAGGTTGCGTGCAGACGAAAAGTGAAGGTGGACACATTCCCGATTCTAGCGAGAGGCGTAGTCTCCGAGATCTTTAGATGGTTGCTCACAGGCTTCACCCCCTTATCCCGCAGGATAGAAGGCGTAATGCGAATCAGTGATTCAACTCAGCTGAGACTCAGCCGCAATCCGTGCCGTTTTCCGCCATAATTCGAAAGCGTTGAATCTTTTCGAACGAACTTTCGAACTTCCTCAAATTCTGATCTCCGTTCTGTAATTCTGCACAGAACTGAGATTAGTCCTCATCAGATTCTTTCTCGAATGGTTGCAGTTTTTCTGATTCCTGGAAGATCGGCGACATGGGACGTCTTCTATGAATAATGCAAGGATTGAAAGATGAAAAAATCGAGAGTAATCTCACGCAAACTCGTTGGCATCGCGTTCACTAGTAACTATGCATAATAAATGAGCTTCCTCAAGAAGAAGTTATGACTATGAAGCATGCCTGCAAACGAAGTTTTTGGAGACGGAAGTGGAGTGAAGAAACTTTAATTCTGAGGCGATATTTTTAAAGATTTCAAGATGACTTGGAAAGAAAGCAGTGTAAAACAATTGTGCACTCGTGATTCTCTTTTGTTGTTGTACTTGCTCCCAAACTTCGAGAAGCAAGAATGTGCTCATTACACGACTTATTTCAAAAATATTATTTTCAGATTTTGTGTTCCCGGGAACATAATGTGCTTGTGCTAAAATAGAAAACCTTGAAAGCTTGCGTAATGCTTGGAAGTAAATTTGAGCTGCAAAATTACATATTTTCCAAACCCTTTTTCTTGCAAATGCACGAAAACACTCCATTATAAAAAATGTTCTGTTTTACAAACAACAAAACGGTTCTTTGCACAGTCAAAAAGATGCTCGAGCAAAATCATGTGTACGGTAATCCAATTTGTGACCACGGAGTTCAAATATTCCAGCTTCGTCGTAGCAATTCGAAATGGTCCACTGCCGGGTCGACTGGAGCCGCTCGATTGGCCCTGAAGTGCTTCATTTGCCTACGCAAACCACTACAAACACGACTTCGAAATATAATCTACTGGCCTTTCTCTTACTGTTTCGACTTACTGCTTCTCAACACTATACTCGATTATGAATGTGAGCACCAGGGGAAAATAGGATGCAAATGTGACGGATTCGAGGAAGAGTTGCTTCCCAATGGGCGTTGGGTTAGGGACAACCTGAAATACGTTCAAAAATGAGATTCACAAACAACAACACAACCTTTCCGTAGATAATCAGCAAAGCTAATGTCAGAAGAATTATAAATAGTTGCATTAGTTCGATTGGTAGAAGAGTTCGAATAATTCTTCGGTTTTCGGAAAACTAAAACACGTGAATTCGCAATGCCGTTACTTGTATACCTGGTAAGATACAGCAAGGGAGAGGTTCGAACCACGATTTCGAAAGAAATTCAAGTAGATATCAGTGAGCAACGTAATCAAGGAAAGGAGATTCAACAAAGCTACTTGGCGCATGAGAAGCTGTGATTGAAAACAAACATTGCTACTTCACAGCAATAGTAAACCTCAAAGTTTGCTTGATTATGCTGAATGCCTACGGTGAAAAGAGCCACAGCATTTCTGTTGTAGAACAAGCGAAAATTATTGGACAATCGCATCATTCCATAGATGTAAGACGCAGAAATCTGTAATATGTCATTTTTTTCTAAAAAAAACAGTAACAGAACAATAAAATTGCAAAACTCTTCACAAAATCCGACGTACGACAGTTATCGCTATGGCATTCGCAATAAGTTTGCTTGAATTTCTTTCAAAATGTTTAGCGTAAATAGTCGAGTAGAGCCGCTCTAATGAGAGTACGAGAATGATGTGTTGAGCTGCGATAATCGAGCAGACACTGAATCCTCTGCAAAAAAATCGTTGAATAGCTCACAGACCGATTAGTCGCTGATAATTCAAAAAAAAAACAAATTTAATTTCATCAACACCTCGTGAGCAGAATGTAGCGAAAATCGAGCAGGAAGCAGTCGAAGCGAAGTCTGTGATCAAACATTTCGAATCACAAGGGCAGCATCTGCTTACCGAACTAACTCAGCAAGGTGCAGAACAGCAATTAGAGTTGAAATTATCAAATTGAGCGCGAAGTAGTATCGAAACAATATTTTCGTGTTGTTGTGGACCAAGAATCGAACGCCCTGAGACTTCAGTATCGCACAAGCTAACGAGAAGCTGAACTCACGTATTTCCTCCACATTCTCACTACACGAACGGTTCCGACCAAACAGAGCGTTCCTTTGACGGCTGAGATTAGATGGTAGGCTACATTCGAAGAGAGCTCTTGAAAAACAAGGCACTGCGAAGCCTCCATAAGAGTGGCAGAGACAAGAAGAAGCCAAGATTGCGTATTGTAGGAGAGCGGAAATTGTCATCTGATACGAAACGGTTTGTGATGGTAAACAGACTGCAGGATTCAATCGGGCGTCTGATTGCTTCTAGACTCTCTCGATGAATCATTTCCTTGTCAATTGTAGAAAAGTAAGATGAGAAAAAAACAAAAGTTACCGTACATCTGACGATAATTTTGAACTCCTATCGGAAAGGCAACGAATTTGAGAGAAAACCGGTAGGTGATGAAAGAAACCACTGACTTGAAGAAAATTCGTAACCGACAGTAGATCATCACAATGCACTAAAAGAACATTATTTATTTAGAGTGATCTCTGTTTTCTCCGTTTCTTTCTTCACAAGGTATTTTCAATGATCGTGGCGTCTTGGACACCGAACAGCACTAAACCGTCAATTTGGAGAAAAGCAAAATAAATTGCCATTCTTATCTTTTTTGCACAAATTCTTCAGAACGGCGGTTTTTGATTTCTTCCGTCACTTTCTTGGTCTCCCTATATAAGATCTTCATGTTCGCTATTATCACCCACTCACCGCCATTGCTGTTTTTTTAAGCGTAATTGCGTCAATTCAACCAACTACTGTACTCTTCTCATTCACTCGTGGTTCTATTCTGAAAATGCGCTTTCTTGTTTGAACAGATTGCCTGTGGTGTCCTCGATCCCCAGGGACAATTTAGTGCGACACATCACTTGATTACGCATTACTCAGTTCTCGATCAAACAGTCACAACAATCGTTCTTCAGAGATGTCCGGAACGTTTTACAACGCTGTCACGCAAGTCATTGCAACTGTAGGCGTAGCAGCGAACGCTGTTCTCGTCCTTCTCATTCTGACCAGGTATTCAAAATTGTGGGCCAAACTATTTCGAGAATTCAATAAAAAAAGGCTGTTCTCCGTTGCAGAACGCCGAATTACATGAAGACCTACGCTTTCCTGCTGTTGTCATCAGCTTTCGGGGACTTGATAGGACTACTGTGCATCATCGCTACGCTTCCGAGGTTTGGCGAAGACCATACTCGATTTGAATCGCTGGTTTCATCTCAGAGAAGTAATTCACGAGCAACTGCTGGTGGTGCAATTTCACGGAATCTGCGCTGCCTTTTCGGAGGAAGCCTGTTGGATGACATTTGGTCAGGATTCAGTACAAATTTGACCCTCAATCTCATTTTTTTCGTTATCTAAATCATTGAAAAGTGTTGAGGGGTGCTGCAATGGATGTTCTCTGCCACTTGTGCACTGCTGACAGCATCTTTCGCCCTTCGTCTAGCCATCCTCGGCTTTCACAACGTCCAGAAAACGGTTCGCACGAGGTTCTGGCATCCATGAGAGCTGAGATATCAGACTGTCTGCATCATTTGTATCATCTTCGTTGCCGTGTTCTTCCCAGTCATGTTTATGTTTGCTAACACTTTTCGCATCGGGTCATCTCACGTCACTGAACAGGCAATTCAGCGTCTTTTCGTGACAAACACCACGCAGCTTGGTGCCAAACGTGACTTGATCCAAAGAGAAACATTAATTTCGAGGCATAATCGATCAGACGGAAGGCTTCACTCAAGTGACGCTCAATTTCACGATTTTGACTGCGCTCGTTCTGCTCATATTGTCAATTGGCCTACGATTTACTATCCTTCGGAAGATGAGAGCGATTCAGGTACGGAAAACAAAGGTTTTAGAGTAAAACCATGATTTTTAGCACAAGCTCAGCGCTCAAGCAAGGCAGGGTCACGTTATGCTCATTCGAGTAAGATTTCCAATCTTTCCCTAAAAGTTCACTTCTTTTTATCTCCTTTTTTCTAGTTCTTCGAATCATGCTGTTTTGTTACCACGAGTCATTCTATTTTTGCCATCAGCAATGCACTTTCAGGCCCTGAACATCCAACTGCCCCTTACTTCCTTCTACTTCATCGCCACTCTGATCTACGTCCTCAACTCGCAAGGAATCCTCGTGGGAGACGCCGTCGACTACTGGACTACACCTGTACTTTTCTTGAGTCTCGTCAGGGGAGGGGAAAGACCGGCACCATACCAGAAAACCATTTACATAGAGGCGTTGAATTAGTGTGCTAACAAAAAGATTGCCCGTTATTCGAAATCTAGTCTCAAGAGAGGGGAAACCCAGCACCATTCCAGATTGCCAACCTGCAAAACGTGCTGACGCCCATGGTCAATCTGTGGATCATCCAACCGTACAAGCGGTAGTTTCAGCGAGTTTGAAGACGGCATAAATTACGTTTCAGAAGTATACTCAACTTCATCGGCTGTCGAAGGGCAGTCAGCCCTCCGACATCAGTTCAGATAGAGGCATCGGCGTACACACATATGACAGCAGTTGCTTAAGCTGTTCGGATAGCCTTTGTCCAAAACGATAAACCTTATCTGGTTGAATTGAATGTGGTTTTGATTCTGATTCTTGGTTCCGCCAATTGCGGGATCCTTATGTGTCAGGAACAGAGGCAAAAAATATGCCATTAACAATCAATTATTATCAGTGTACGTAAACGATGAATAACTGCCGGATGATAAAACAAGATTGATGAATAGCTACGTTGTCTCTCATTGCACCACAAGACGCTGCGTGACGCGCGAAAGCAGGTCGCTGCCGCTTAGACGGGTCTGAAACGGATGGATTAGTCGGATAGGCAGGAGGGTGCAGTTCACGTGATTCTCGGTAGTGGACAAGCACATGCGATTCACCTCGGAATCGCGTCTGGCGAACTCTCGGCGCAGACGATCGAGTTTCTTCGCGCAGGAACTGGCCATTGCGAGTGGAGCGCCGTATGAGGCGGATTTGGTGGAGCCCATCTGCGGAAAAATGCAAATAATTTTGACTGTTCACACTGTTTTGGGGGTTTGACGAATTCTCTAACGACAGTTTGTCTGTGGGGATATGGAAGGAATGCTCACAAAGCAAAGTAGCGAGGACTGTCGACGGAACAGTTTAGGTTTCTTGTGTCCGACCAGCGTGAACGTAGTCGTATCTCTCTGATCGCTCATCCATGCAGGCTGAAATGAGATTGATTGAGCATTTTTCTTAGGAAATGCCCTTACCATATCTGCCTCTTTGAGCGTCTGTCTGAGCAAGTCGTACTTGTCTTCAATTATCGTGTCGAGACGCTCACGCTCCTCCGCCATGTCGTCACGGTAGCGCTGCAAGCGAAACACATTTATCCTCTATCTCGTGTTTCAAAAAACATTTTAGGGCGTTTTACTATCTGTTTTGCATAAAAATACCGAATGGATCGGAAGGAAATTTGAATTTTTCACACGAACCGTCTGCGCGTCTCGAGCGCGCGGCGACATTCGGGAGAGATCGACTGGCGATGCGGCCATGCCCGCCAGGATTCGATCCCGCTCCTCGACGCACTGCTCGAGTTCTCGAAGCATCTTATCGTTGGCGAGTTTGAGAAGGCTGAAAGATCACTTAGTAAAATGTCCAAAAAATTGAGAACTCGCACACGTTTGGCAGTTTGTGAATAACTAGACGATCGTCTTTTCTAATTATGAATTCATGAAACTCTTTTCATGTTTGTTTTATAATTCACGGGACAATAACAGCAAGAGAAACCAGAGGCACAACTCACTTCGAGAACTGCCGAGACTTGAGTATCGGACGAATCTGCTTCACGTTTGAACGATTTGCCGTTTTTGAGCGAGCATCGGGGATAAGGTCAAACTGAAGAATCGAGCTTTTATTGATGTTCGAAAATATAAAAAAAGTGGTACCTGGAAGTGGACGGTCTTTGAGTTTGGAGAGCACTTGAAGTTCGAGAAATCGCAGGATGTCGAGGTACGCATCATCGTTATGCAAAGGTTTTCGTATTTGCAGATAATCGCAGTTGTGAGAAGTGAAGGTAAAGAAGAAGAAGTATTGAAAGGAACCAACACTTCACTCCTCTTATAGGCAAAACTGAGACTGATTTTGCTTGTGAGTGGAAGTGTATCTCCTCTTTATCCAGACCCCGCGACCGGTTCCGCTTCAAACAAAGTAGCTGTAGTCGTCGGTAAACCTCACGCGTCATGCGAGAGAGATCTTCTTCTGACGCTCAGTCGTCCTATTTCTGGTTTTCATCGTCGAGCGATGCTTATCCTCTGTGGACAGCGGTTATTCGTTCGAGGGCAAGCGTCACCGGGTTCCCTTAACGGAATGAAATTCTGGAATTCCCATAGGACAACAAAGAGCTGCTGCTGTTCTTTCGGTGAGATGGTGGGGGGGGCTTGAAGAGGAATTGTACTTCATTGGAATTCCTAATCCAATTACGTTCCAAGAATAGAACCCTATTCACCGTACAAACCCAGTTTTCGTGCGATATTAAATGAGCATATTGTTGTCATTATCACACACTGTTAGGAAAATATGCAACAGCAAAAACGTAGATGTTCTGTGAAATGAAAAATTACAAGGTTTGCAAACAGCAGCTTGAGATCAACAAACGTAATCTTCCCATCATGTGATCGTTTAGGAGTTTAGGGTTTTCTATTTCTAGCTTGGAAATCCGTGCGTTTTCGTGGTGTCAATAACTCGGATCTCCTGAGCGGTTTCTCGCCCAAGTAAGTCGGTAATTCTTTTCCCGTTATACGATGTCCGTCAATACGACGTCAGTGGTGGCTTTTGGCATAGCAACATCTAAAATACTCAACATCACACCTGATTTGAGATAATTCGCATTATTCGCTGGCCCCTTATTCTTCAACCTTATAATTCGTATCACTACATATACATCGTCCTATCCGTCGCTGGTATACGCTAGCATTGAGAGCATGATTCACAGTATTCGTTTAGACTGCGTTTCCACTTTTTCCTGATGACAAAATAGTAAACTATGGTGAGAGAGCACGCAGCTAGAGGTGAGTCAGATGCATACTAATCGCAATATAAAACGGATGCGAACTCCATCAGTTCGATCAGGACAGGAAAGATTGCAAATTTGTGTGGAGAGGTCTGACTCAGAATGGTATGCCCAGACAATATGCTCACTTGACTGAGTTCACCCTAATCCCCTTCTTGATCAGACTGCCAGCCATTTGGACTGTTATCTGGTCGAGGGCCGCCTTGGCGGTGGCGACGAATGGAATCTGAAGTGACCTTTCTGTCCACTTTTCATGCATTCCCAATGCGGGGTTAATGGGTTCGGCGATGCTTAGAAGCTCTTACTGGGCTCTTACTACTCTTACAAGTACAAAATTCTCTAATAAATAATTTAGGAGGTCTCAGTCTAACGATCAGTTGCTTGGAAGCAGAACATAAAGTTGGTGCATTAGTTTTCAGGGAAACTGCTCACCGGACTGCTCACCGGACTGAGCTTGAGCAGGGCTCCGGACACATTGACAATTGCGCCCTTGGTCTTCTCTAGATGGGGCACGGCGAGTTGCGAGAGCCCGAGCACCCTGATTTTACGATCACGTTCTCACTTTGTCGCTCTCCGTGTGCAGTTCATCGGCTTTAGTCGAATTTTCCAATGATAAATTGAGACACTGTTCACATCATAAGTGCTCTGGTTTCTTTCGCATCTCTACTCGCACTGATAAGCAGAACGAGAACGATGAAAAAACGCACGACTTGACATTGACGGCGATCATCTCGTCGAATTCTGTCAGAGGAATGTCCGTGACTGCCTTGTTGTAGTGCGCGAACGACGCGCCACCGGCGTTGTTAACCTTAATTGTTGAAGACAGCAGCACTGTTGAAGGATCATCGATAAGTAAAATTGAAAAGGCTCTAAAATTCGGAACATACTACCTTTCTTGTTTCTTCCCAGCAGCTTTACCGTTTCTGTTCTATTTGTAGCCTAACTTCGCTTCAATACATTTCACAGCATTCAACTTTCCCTCATACTTTAGTGTTCGAGCGAAAAGTATCTCGGCCACGAGAATTTTGTTCAATCGAAACCATTCGACAAGCTGTAGCAAACAAGAAACGAAGCTGTTAGGATTGAGCAGAGGCGCGTTGTCGTTCTGCAAAAGTGTTGAGTAGCTAAATTCACTTAATGACATCGTTAGCAAATTGCCTCCAACAAGAGTGAGGCAACCGACTATAAGTACGGAAACAATTTCACTTGAGACGGCTATCTTGCTCTCTCGAATGTTTCTAGGAGTCGTTCTTTGCTGAAGATGTCCGCACCTTTTCAACAAAATTTTTCCCAGAAAAAGCGTGAGTCCATCAACTCCTCCCCATTTTCGTAAATGGTCACAGATCATTCCTTGACATGATCAGGAAAAAATTCCTTGCAAACATCCATGGTCCGATCATAATACCATCTTCCTAACTGTCGACAATGGTTCGATCTGCTTCATTCCGCATCATGGTTCGATCAGGGTGGTTTTAGAGGCTGTTTTGCGTTGTGTTGTCATTGTTGTGTGGTGTGTCATCGTGTCTCTCTCCAATCTGTCCCTTATCGCTGCTATTTATCTCTCGCTCCAATCGCCACTCTCTCTCCCCACTCTTCCTCCTTACTTTTGACAGCGGGAGTTTCACAATTGTACTATTCTCCCCAGTGAACAGGGCTGTACAATCAACAGCTATTGTTGAGCTTCAATATTAAACAATTGCATTTAACTTTCTCCGACCTCTCTAGTCAACTCGCTCTCCCTCCTTCACTAAGGCGACGATGAGCCTTCGCTGTAGTGTTTTGCTATCCTTGTTGTTTAGCAAAGTTTTATTACTTGACAGTTCTCGTCTCATGTTCACTGATATTTTGCTGCAATCTAACACTCTCCTCTTTTCCTTCTTTCACTAGCACTGTGACGCTCTCCTTTCTCTCTAACGATCTGATCTTTTCGTTCAGCGCGCTAAGACACTTTGACGCTGAAATGAAGTGAATCACGCTGCAATTATTATTCTGCTCCAATACGATTCGTGTGTGAAGTTTCATTTTTTCCACAACTGTTTGCTATGTCAGTCGAAAGAGGCACAGTTGTATTCATGTAGTCGACTATGTTCTCGAACTCATGTTCCCTTGCTCAATTCAATCCTCTTTTCGCACGATACTCTGTGTATTTTGGGAGAATACGTCTCCCCATTTTACCCACTTTCTCTTCAAACGAGAAGGCGAGAAAGCACGAGGATTGAAGAAGTCAGCAACTCTCAAAAGCAGCGGCAAACAAACTTGTTGACTCTTTCCTACTCACTCTTACCTACTCCCCTCTTTTCTTCCCTGCCGAGTGGGCGCTATGAAAGAGAACACCAAAGAGCCAAGGGAAAGGAGAGCAGACAAGTTAGAGAAAAGCGAGAGAGTATGAGAAATGGAGAGAGGGGGCCCCCTTCACTTTCCCTCCTTTCCTCTTTCTTGCATTGCTAGGAATCGCCTGTTGACTACTCTCTCCACCGCGCCATTTTCCACGCGAGTTGAAAATCATTGTTTGTGCTTACTTTTCCGTGATTCAATATTATCTATTCGTTGAAGCCGATCACTTCTCGCAATAACAACGTAGTTTACAAGAGAACGTGTGAAATCGAGCTGTTCACTTCCTTTTTTTTCTCATTCATACAATGCACCACGATAAAACATCCGTTGTCAACTCTCGGGCCATTCTTCACGCGAGTTTTATCGGTATTTGTGTCCACTTTTCCAAGAATCCGCCTTATCTTTCATCCGTAGCAGACCACTTCTTACTATTGAAGAGGTTTTCAAGAGATGCTTGACCACTCGTTTCTTCCTGGCAATGCCGCTCTTCTCGCGCGATCCCTCACGCGACTTTGATCACTGTTTGTGCCCACTTAAGACCTTTTCCCACGACTTTTCCTTATCTGTCGTTCGTATCTGACCACCTCGAGCTGAATTTTTGCTGAGTAAACAGGAAAACTGTTATCGGTCTGCTATTATCTAATTCTTGCTCTTCATCGTGCCACTTTCTCACCCGAGTGGTAGTTTGGCCGTGGTAGATCGCTCTTGAGCGTTCCCTCCTTCTTTCGCGCTTCAATCAACGCGTTCTCCCTGTTTTATTAGTCAGCACTGAAGTTCAGCATGATGATCAGAGAAATTGGTTTGCGTTTCTAACGAAATTCGGATTCTTTTCTTCCTCTACCCGACAACTATTTGCTGTCATCCGATATCCACTGCCTCTCAATATTCACTAGTTGTTTGGCTTTTTGTGCCTTCTTTTCCGCTGCTTTCCTTCTCTACTTGTCATTTTTTCAGTTGTTTCAAACTTCAATTTCAGCCGAGATGTCATCGCAACCGTCGCCCAACCAGCGTGAGCACAGCGGGTAATACATTCATTTTATTTTCATGATTATTTTTATATTTATAGGAAAGACGTTGCACTAACCCCAGCAATGTCATGCATGACATCTAGTTTGTGCGCAACTGCTGTGCTCGCAACACAAAATGCACCACAACTGTTCTCTGTCGCTCTCCCCCACTAAGCTGGCGAGCACTGAAAACAACAATCCACTCGTCAGAACTCTCCCACTTTTTCTCACAGTGTCTGCCGATTGAATCAGCAGGGATAGAGATTCATCTGTCATCCTCTAGATCTCGCTCGTTCACGCACACTGTCTGCTCACTCGAGTTCACAAACTAACAGAGTAACAGAGCAACAGTTTCTCGAACTCTCCTTTCGTAATGCTCTCTCGCTTCGTCTGACCAAAGAGAACGCATTGTGAAATGGGAGGTCGAGATCATCTCCCTAACAGAGTGCCCAGATTCCCCCACCAGTTCATCTGTTTCTCCCCATCAGATCTTGCTCGGACGCTCTGCCCTCCCAGCTGTGCTGCTACCTGCGAGAATCCATGGCGGTGCGTCCTCATGTTTCGCACATATCCTCGCCTTGTTGCTCTCAAATTGATCACTGTAGAGCGCTAAGATTCGAAGGGCAGGCTTTCGAAATGTTTGCTCATTACAGGGTGTAGTCGACGATGATCCGCCCTACGTCTTCGTCGTGTTCGGAGCCTCTGGCGATCTGGCCAAGAAGAAGATCTACCCCACGCTGTGGTAAGTGCTTTGAAGGATAATTGCTTCCGGTCGATGAGTTTCGCATAGAAAGGCTCGCACTTCCCCAAGTTCTTTTGAATCGTAGATGGAAAGATAACAATCGAGAGCTTCAAAGAACAATAAAAGAATGAACGGACTCGATAACTTCTTGCAGGTGGCTCTACCGCGATGCTCTGCTGCCGAAAAACGTGAACTTTGTCGGATATGCAAGGTTTGATCTTAGGTCTTTCGAAAGATAAGTTCGCTTCAGATCCGCTCTTACAATGGAGAAACTGGTGCAGTCATTCGAGAAGTACTGCAAGGTTAGTTTTCCATTACGAATTTAGTTTTCCATTACGAATTTTTTTAAATAAGTGTTTCTGTTCAGATTCAAGACTCGGAAAGAGAAACGTGGGGCAAGTTTCTGAAGAAGTGTGCGTACGTGCAGGTTCGTACTCTATCGTACAATGAGTAGCAAATTCAACTAATCATATTGCTCCATTTCTCAACTTTGTGCCAAAGTGGCCGCTGTTCACCAGTGGAGCCAATTTGAGAGATGAAAAGATCATCTTGCAGGGAAATTACAACGAGGACAAGGGCTTCAAGTGCCTGCAGAGACTGATTGATGCGATGCAGGCAGAGGCTAGCAATAGTGAGTTCCTCAATTGGCTTTCCAGTAGGGCACCAGGTCAGAAGAGAACACGCAGATAATATTGTGCTGGATGAGCACCTAATGAGGGCGAGAGAACAACTATCTTGTAATAGACAGAATATGCAAATGGTGCTCATCCAGTAGGTTATCATACGAGTGTTCTCAACCGACCAGTGTCTCTAGTGGTTTCGGGAGGTGGCAGGAATGATGGTTAGACGATGTCCACTTCAGTCCCCGTGAACCGCCTCTACTACCTCGCTCTGCCTCCCTCGGTCTTTGCCGATGTGACCACGCAGCTGAAGGAGAACTGCATGGACAAGGGGTGAGCGTTCATGTCTTCACCGTATTTCTCTACTTACCGAAGAACCATCCATACCAAACAACCAATCATGCGTAGTAATCATCCGTCCGGATAGAGAAGACTTTCCTACGCAAATCAATCAACCTCACTGGAAAACACAAATCCTCAGAAAATCATATCAGAAAGTCGATTTAGTGATTCCTGGACGCGCGTGATCATCGAGAAGCCGTTCGGGCACGATCTCAAGTCGTCAAGGGAACTCTCCGACCATCTCGCCAAACTGTTCAAGGTTCGCTTAACTTTGTGGTCTGTCAATAATCAAAACCTCATACCGTAACACGATTATCTCCGTGTAGTAATCAAATCAAAAACAGAAGGGAAAGACCGAGATCAAACAGAAGAATGCTTCAGGAAGACCAACTCTACCGCATCGATCACTATCTGGGCAAGGAGATGGTGCAGAACCTCATGGTGCTCAGGTTTGTCGCTTTTCCACGGTTTTTGGTTGAGTTTCACACATTCTTGAAAAGATTATGTCTATGCCGATACACACGAAAGGTCATTGTTTGTGCGCAGTTTCCGTTCGATGCATCCTACAACAAAAACATTAAATGGCTGTAATCTCCACGGTTGAAATTCAGGCACTTGTCTAGTTCCCCGGAAGAATGGTCGAGTTTCACTCATTTTTGTCATTTGTTTTATGTCTATGCCGATACACATAAAACGTCATTGTTTTTTGTTGATAATCCTGCAACAAAAACTTTAAATGGCTGTAATCTCCTCTGTTGAAATTCGCACTGTTTCGATGATCGATGTGATCTCCGCCAGATTCGGCAACCGGATGTTCAATCCGTCGTGGAACAGAGACAACATCGGCTCGGTGCTCATCACGTTCAAGGAGGATTTCGGGACGGAGGGAAGGGCCGGGTACTTCGACCAATCGGGAATCATCAGGTCAGTCGACAAGAGTAGTCTAACGCAATATATTGGCTTGTAGGAACAACTTTTGGCATACCGCCGCGGGGTCTGGAAAATGGGTGATTCTATCGCGATTCGTCTCATATGATGAAAATTATTAAAAAATAGAGAATGAATGAAGAAGGAAACCGAGGGGATTGACAGCTGGTATTCCAGAGACGTGATGCAGAACCATCTCATGCAAATCCTTACCCTGGTGGCAATGGAGAAACCGGCCAGTCTCAACGCCGAGGACATTAGAGACGAGAAGGTAAGGTGAAATATGATGCTAAATTCTAGCGATCGGTTTTGGATCGCCGTTTATCCTTTTCGCCCACTCTCTCGTCCGCCAACCATAGCGACTTCAATGCGTTTCAGGTCAAAGTGCTCAAGGCGATCGGCGACATCAAACTGGAGGACGTCGTCGTGGGCCAGTACGTCGGCGACCCGGAGGCCAAAGGTGAGTCGCCCTCTCTTCTCTCAAGTCAACAGGAATCTTTGATGAACAAAACAAATGCTGCGCGAATCTTGAATTGGATTAGATTATCTTATTTCAAAGATTCTGTGTATATCGAACAATCAGTCTTCATTCTCCAGACGCCCCTACTTCAACGATCCGATCGTTATTCATTGAAATAAATTCTGAGGATGTCAATCATTCGAAATTAATATTCCAGACGCCTCCCGTAAGCTCGGCTACAAGGACGACAAGGAGGTTCCTCCCGAGAGCAACACGCCCACGTACGCGCAGGCCGTGCTGCACATCCACAATGAACGATGGGAGGGAGTGCCGTTCATTCTGAGATGCGGCAAGGGTGAGAAATCGAAACAAATGCACAGCAAAAGTGGCTGAAAGTGGAAACAAATTCGAAATGCTTTAAAAAAATCAACGATTCAACACCGAACGTAACTAGTGTAATAATGATGAGTGCTACCTGCGATTGAGCATTGTGAAAATGAAACAATTCACAATGATTTTCAGCCCTGAACGAGAAGAAGGCCGAGGTGCGAATTCAGTACAAGCCCGTGAATGGAGACATCTACCCGGCGGGAGAGCTCAAGAGGTAAGCGACCACTGCATCAACGTGATGTCCGATGAGGGATCTACTGTGAATGTAAAAGATGAAACAAAACTGTCAGCAAGTAGGAACCTGGGCATGCAATGGCGCAGGTCATACGACATTTCGGGATTGCATAGTGATGATGTAATCCCTCACCCAGAACCGAACTCGTGATGCGCGTACAGCCTAACGAGGCCGTCTACCTCAAGATGATGACGAAGAAGCCTGGCATGGGATTCGGAGTGGAGGAGACCGAGCTGGACCTGAGCTACGCCCAGAGATACAAGGTATCGTTTGATGCAGAATGTTTCTTTGAATTCAGTGTGATGGTTCGAAGGAAACGGGGTAGATCAATGTATGTAAAATAGTGTCAGAAATCTGCTGCAAATCTTTGTAAGGTTACGGTATCAATTTCCTACCAGGACACCCGACTACCGGACGCGTACGAGCGACTCTTCCTCGAAGTCTTCATGGGATCGCAGATCAACTTTGTGCGAACGGATGAGCTGGACCACGCTTGGAGGTTCGCTTCAATTTACACGAAATCGTTCAAATTATGAAGTCAATTTGACAATTTTCTATTCAGAATCTTCACTCCTCTGCTGGAGAAACTAGAGAAGGTTCCGCCGACGCAGTACAAGTTTGGCAGGTGAGCCGTTTCCCTGCTTCGTAAAAAGCACACTCAACACATGCAACTCCTAGCTGGGAAAATTCGATTTATCACTGACACTTACCCATAAAATCTCTGAAAATATTCAGTCGCGGTCCAGCGGAAGCGGATGAAGTGATGCGGAAGCACGGATTCGTCTTCACGGGAACGTACAAGTGGACGCCCTCCAAGTAGAACTGTTCCCAATCCCTTTTCACGTTTCGTTACTCTCCCTGTGATAAATTGTGGTGCAATTTTGATTGACTAGCTCATGAATGGCGAACGGGGCGAAAACGAGAGCGGATGCATTCGATCTGTTAGAATGCATTAGTCAGTCCCATGCGAAGCCTTCGAGAACGTTCAGCACTATGTTTTATCCTGAAGATGCAGTTGTGTTTCACGCGGACTGTATTGCTCCCCCATCACACTTGTTGCTGCATCTCCCGAGTATTCTTGAAGAAATTCGTGAGAGGTGAGCTGAATAGAAATGCAACTTCAACGCAGATATTGGGAAAAGAAATCTCGCATTGAATCGTCTATCAATTAAAGGTGGAGGGGCACGACTTTTTTCTCACATAAACTGGCAACGCAGGCCGATAGGGGATGCATATCCGATAAAAGATCGCGTTATCCGAAGTTTCAGAAATGCCTCTGAACCTTGCAATGGATTTTTAAAGTTTTATTGACGGGGCAGGCTCATCCAGGCGGAAGCCTCTAGGGTACTGTAGACTATTGATTGATTGCAATGGATAGTTGAAAAACGGCAATAGATGAACTGCACCGGCGGGATTCGAACCAACGACTGTGAGATTGGAACGCAATCACACAACCACTGGTCTATGTAGTCAGATGTGGGAGGAAGATTGCAGGAGATATGTATGTACAACACTGCAACCAGTCGTTGTGATGACAAGAGTTTATCCTCAAGCAACGATATCGATGTCGTGCCCACTGGTCTCGGTTAGCAATATATAG
>LS516317.1:253472-269516 GCA_900490845.1 Pristionchus japonicus | reverse complement strand
CCTCTACCGTACTCCTACCGTACCCCTCCCCTTCTACAGTATCCCCTCCCTCACCTTGCTCCTCTTCTCGGGCGTGGCACTCTTCCTCTCCTTCTTCACCTCCTTTTCTCCCCCCTTCTTGCTCTCTCTCTCTCTCTTCCTCTCCCTCTCTCTCACATCTCTCTTTAAACTGGGCCGGGTTATTTCCTGCTTCAGTTTGGGGATACAGTTGGTCTCACCTTGCTCCTCTTCTCGGGCGTGGCACTCTTCCTCTCCTTCTTCACCTCCTTCTCTGCTCCCTTCTTGCTCTCCTTCCTCTTCTTCCGCTTCTTCTTCTTATCGTCGTCCGACGAGTCGGAGGAGGACGACGAGGAGGAGGAAGAGTCTGCAAAATGGACGAGGTTATTGTTATTGCAATTTACTGTCAAGTTTCACTGTTCAGCTATCATTCTATCATCGCGCCATTGGAAATCGACGTCCGACGTCCTCAAAACCAAACCAACAAACACAAACCCGATTTGACTTCTTTCTGATAGACTGACAGTGATGTAACGTTTCTCCGGTGGTATAAAACCATTGCAATAGTAAAAAAAAGTAGGTCCGAAGAAAGGCCCTACGGACTGAATTGGGCTTTAAATATAGTCACTGGCCTAACAGTGGGATCCCGCAGGGCGCAAGTGCCTTGAGTACGGGGGTACCTTTACTTTTTTTTAGTCGAAACCTCAATCGTTCATACTCACCCGAGTCACTGTCCGAATCCGAGTCCGAGTCCGACGAATCCGAGTCGCTCGACTACACCTACTCCTCCCACTATGGAGCGATCTCCCCTTGCCATTACCCCAAGCGCATCTGTGTTTCCTGATTGAATAATATTCATACTCACCGCTGTCACTATCACTGTCCGAGTCCGAGTCCGACGAATCCGAGTCGCTCGACTCCGACGACGAGGACGACTCGTCCTCGTCCGACGCCGCCTTCTTCCGCTTCGCGCCCTTCTCCAGCCACTCGCGCATGTCGATGCTGCAAGAGATTACGGTGATGAAGGAGTACGGTAGCACTGTACAATCGAGAAATGATTGAATACGGGAATACGGTAATACAGCGCTGTAAGTACGTAAGCTTTCCTAGTTTTGCAAAGACACTTACGCGGCTTCTATTTTTACGTTTCACTAATCCGATATCCTCGCTTGCGCTCTCCCCTACGTAATAATCAGGATATATACAGGCTGCAAAATTTTAAAAAGCGTTACCTAGTCCAATCGCTGCCAAAAAGTTAACACTTCACCCACCCTACATCCTCCTCGCCTACCCCTCACAAGAATCAATCAGACGGAGATATTCACCACAAAATAAAATAAACTCACGAGAACCCGCCTAATCGGACGGCAGTGAATACGTTGATGTTTCACCCATCCTACATCCTCCTCGCCTATTTCTCCCAACTAATAAGACGAGATAAACCGTCTTAAAAATGTAAAACTACTCACGTCAGTGTGCCCACCCCAATCGCTGCCAAGGCGTTGCTGTTTCACCCACCCTACATCCTCCTCGCCTATCCCTCTGAATCAATGAAGCGGGTAAAGATTCTACCACAAATTCAAAGTCGAATACTCACGTCAGAGCGCCCAGTCCGATGGCGGTGAAGAAGTTGATGCTGAAGCGCGTGTCCTCCGGGTTGTCGCGCGGGAAGACGCCCGCGAACGCCGGCTTCAGCGTCCTGCAAGTGGTTACCGGTTTCAATTGTGCTCATAGGTGTCCAGCAGTGGCGGCGAGTGACCTTTAACCACTCGGCCATGGCTTTGGGTTGTAAAATATATAATAAAATTATCCTCAGCGAGTTACACATGATTGAACAATGAACCCATTTTTAAAACGAATTTTGTGAAAAAGTCAGTTCGCGATACCCGGGATACGGTATCACGGGTTACTGTAACTTGTCTGGGTACGGTAGTCACAATTGACCAAAGATCAAATTTATATCTCACACTTTGAAAAAAAAGTCAGTTCGCGATTCCCGGACTACGGTATTTCGGGTTACTGTACATGCCCGGTTACTGTAACACACTTTGGTGTACGGTACTTTTGGTCGACTCAGGACCGATTTTGGACCATGACCCCCGGGTCATGGGCTGCGCACAGACGCACCGATTTTTTGGTGCGTCTGTGCGCAAAAAGGTCACTCGCCGGCGGCGTGGACAGGTATGATTGTGCTTCAGGCACCCCCCCCCCCCCCATTTTGACAAATCTAGTGAAATGACTAATGAAACACCCCGCGAACGCCGGCTTCAGCTACCTGGCAACGAGGGATGATTCAAAACGGTTCATTAATGCTTCACCCATGGCCTATCTACACGGAGTTAGTGCAACTTTCAGTGGTGGACTCACAGCCCAGACAAATAAACAAAATTCACACAAAACATCCTGCCAAATTAGAAGGTTTCATTTCTGTTTCATCGGCCCCTCATTACCAGATCCATAGTCAAAATTCGATGGTACGCGTGCACGTTTGTCCAAACAATAAACTCACTTGTCGACGGTGCGCTGCCACAGCTTGACCATGCCCATCTCTCTGCTCAACTCCTGCAATGCAATCATGATTTTCTTATTTATTCCACGTCTCCTCTTCCGACAATCATTATAACCCGTCCATTGCTCTAGATGTAAGCAGCGTGAAACCCCAACGCCACTAACCCTCGCACTAGATTGTCGTTTGTGCACGCAGGCCGAATTGCGAGCCGTCAGCCAGTTCATTACAGTTTCCCGAACAGACTATGCGACAAGTTTGCCTCTGCACTTCATACAGTGATCGAAAAGCATGTCGAAATCGACATGACATGCCCGACAAATTTTGAGGTGCCCGATTCTGACGTGCCCGAGGTTATAGAGAGGCCGCTCTCTAGACGCGACGGGTTAGAGTCAGGAGGCCGGACCGTGCAGGGCGGAATTTCGGGCCATGCACCGGAGTGGCTATCATTGGGTGTTCGACCGGAGGCCCGCCCTGTGCCTGACCCGAAACTCCGCCCTGCACGCTCCGGCCCCTCGCCTCCCCCCCCCCTGTCGCAAACCCGTCGCGTCTAGAGAGCGGTTTCTCTATAACCTCGGGCACGTCATAGTCGGCCACCTAGATGTGGGCACCAATTGTCGACATCAGCCTACATCAGCATAACGGGGCTGATGTAGACTGTCGACAATTGTCGGGCGACAGCCTACATCATACGTGCCCGACAAAAAGTGGTTCCGACATCACTTTTCGAACACTGACTTCATACCAAGGATGTGCAAAAACTTTACGGCTTCCAGCGAGAGAGCATGGAAAAGTGAGAGACCGTAAGTGTTGCACACCCCCCCCCCCCCCACTCCCTCACCTGGAAGACCTCTTTGAGGAAGATGCGGCCGGACGAGGTGGAGTCGCGCTCGTTGAGGCGCACCTCCGTGAATATCTGCGATTGGGAGACGTTCATTCGATGTTTCATCTTGTTAACAAGAAGGGTTCAGCAAGCTACCTTTGATTATCAGCACTATGCTACCGGTTTCCACCAACTGCTAAAACAGCACTGTTTCGAATCTAGACAGTGAATCTGTCGAATTTTCTCTCCAACTGACGATAAGCTCTGATAACCCATCAGTGTCGCAAACCCGGCGCGTCTAGAGTGACCTCATCCCTCACCATCCAGTTGATGGCGTCCTTGACTATTCTCTAACCCGGCGCGCCTAGCGCGCACTCACCGTCCAGTTGATGGCGTCCTTGACTATTCTCTAACCCGGCGCGTCTAGAGCGCACTCACCGTCCAGTTGATGGCGTCCGTGAAGAGGAGGTGCGCCTGCAGCCGCGCGACGTTGCGCAGCTTCGTGATCTCGAAGCGGTGGATCGTCTTGTAGACGTCCTTCAGGATCTGCTCGAAGTTGTCCTGCAATTAGCGTGATTTATTTAGTTAATTATTTAATGGTTTGGTGTGCGCGGGAGGCCGCCGTGATATTGAGAAAAAAAGGATTCATTTGATGATAAGCGCAGAGTGGAACCGAAACACACACTTTGTTTGTATTTTCTTTGACAACTATAGGTCGAACAGATTGAACAACATTGCCCCACTTCCTACTACATTACCAGTGAAACTTAAACCGTTACCATCGCTCATCCCATACCTCGAACACCATTTAAGTCGACAGAAACTCTCAATGTATCTCAATGTATCCCTTCCTTGCTCTAACCCGGCTCGTCCTCGTTTCACCCCTGCTTCATTACCTGGAATTCCTTCTTGAGGCGACAGAACCGCTCGATCAGCATGCCGTACATGCGGTCGTACGTGCGCTGCTGCGCGCAGCAATCCACCAGCATGTTGCACAACTCCGACTGCAACGTAATGATTAATTAATCAATATTGATACTTAATTTAATTAATTCTGTTTTCATTAATTAATCTATTTAAAATCGTTGGCATTATCGACGCCTTCGAGATCTGGCAAGTTCAATAAAGCATAGGAGCATTACCGATCAGTCTAGACTCTATTACCATACCACACATTCAGCCTACTGTATCGATCTACAATATTCCCAGCTACCGTACCTCGAGCTGCGGCTTGATGCCCATCTTGAGGATCTTGTGTGCGGCCTCTTGGAAGTCGAGCGACGACTGGATCGTCAGGTAGATCTCGCGTCTGCAAACAAGGGGAGGTGTTTAGATTGATAGAGAAACAGGGGTTTGAAGGGCCACTTCTCGCGTCTTGTTTGAAAATTGAAAGAACCGCAAATTGACAGAAAGGACACGACGAGTTTGAGTTTCCGGGAATACTCTAATGCGTCTAGTTGCTCGTTTTTGCGATGTTGCGATTGTTCATCTCTCAAATCAGAAAGGGAAAACTTAGCCATCCTTAAAATAGTAAATCCAAAAACCCGCTCCATCCCCGCTGCACCTAACGCTCAAATGCAGACCACTTCTCGTTCTCTAATAATCCTCTTTTCTACGCGCACAAACAAACCACTGATCCAAACTCGAAACAGATCAATACTTCTACTCCCTACCGTATCCCTCCTGCCATCTACCGTACCTGAACGCGACCAGGGCCTGCTCCGAGTTGTCGATGATGTCCATCTTCTCCGCCTGTCGTGCCACCTGATCGGCTGCCGTGCCTGAGCAGGGAATCAATCGATAATCAATCAGTCGTCGATAGACAGCTACCGTAACCCCCCTACCGTACCCGGATCCGCATCTTCCTCCTCATCACTATCGATAATCAATCGATAATCAATCAGTCGTCGATAGACAGCTACCGTAACCCCCTACCGTACCCGGATCCGCATCATCCTCATCCTCGTCTTCCTCCTCCTCCTCATCGCTGTCGTCCGCGTCGCCGATCACGTTCTTGCGCACCTGAGGATTGCATTAATTAGTGGGTGGTTTACTAATTAGCTTAATTAGCATAATTACTAATTAAATTTTGCCTCCCCAACTGACTCAAACAATGATATTTGAAATCCCGCCAAGTACCCGAGATAAAAGTGCGGGAATTCAAATAATTTCGGGTGTGGAGGGGAACGTTAACTAATCAACGCACCTCCTCGTATTCGGCCTCGGTCGTCTCGAAGTCGGGATCGAGTTTGAAGACGTCTGCAAAGTATTTTTGTTCCCAAAGGTTACCACCTACGATTACTCGCCTCCCTAGTATGTGTATCTAATCTACTGTTGAAACCCAGAAGCTTTGATTAAAAAACCTTTCCGAAAAAGGCAACCAATTTGATCGCATTATTTGTTTTCGTTCCACAAGCAATTGTAGCTGCAAAGTAGGCTAACAATGAGCTCGAAACCTAATGCGCTCCTGAGACTGCAAAATCTAGTGGAATTTCGAAGAGGAAAGGGCATTCAAGGCTACTTGACCTTCAAATACATACTACGACCATTTCCCGGTCCTTGGAACCCGGCCAATCCCCGTTTCCCTCTCCTACTCACTCAGTCCGTTCTCTGGGTCAATGGCGTCCTCGAGCGTCATCATGTGCGTCACCTGGTCCTCCTCGTCGATCAGGTCGAGGTCCTCGACGACTGCTGGATACGCCTGAAGCGAATGCGAGAATGTGTGGGCTGATGCTCTGCTAGGTCATCAGGTTGCGGAGCCCCGGAAGGGAGAAATTCAAATTTGCGGACTCCTCCCTCACTTGTCAGGTTGTGTTTCATTAGCAAGGAGGAGGCTATTGATTCTTGGAGGGACGACTTTGCAAACAACTAACTATAACACCACCGCCGGGTACGCCTGCGAGATTGAGAAGGTGAGGTTGGGTTTCGAGATTACAATGAAATTCCAAACTAGGGACCAGAATCGATGCGGTAGCGCAATCCTCTTCAACAAAAATATTCGATTCGATGAAGAATGATTTGGCATGTGAATCGGGGAGCCCGGGTTTCAGCGCGTCTACGAGACGCTAGGCAACAGCCTGGTGGCAATGGAGAATCGGATTGCGCCGAAAACGTATCAACCTCTACATCCGTAAGCCGTCCGCGCGCTCACTAATCGATACAACTACCGAAACCCGCTCTATCAATCGATAACTACCGTATACCTGAAGCTCGTCTTTGAGAATGGCACATATCCTTCCACATCGCACCCTACTCTACCGAACACCATCTTACCGTAAGCCGTCCGCGCGCTCACTAATCGATAACTACCGTAACCCGCTCAATCAATCGATAACTACAGTAACCCGCTCTATCAATCGATAACCACCGTATACCTGGAACTTGTCCTTGAGAATGGCCATGGCGGACTCGATCATGTACTGCGTGCGCTTGTCCAGATCCGTCGCCTCGTTGAGGATCGAGCGGAGGCGGTCGAAGACGGAAGCTAGAGCGCGAGGAGCGACCTGCGAGCGAGGAATATTGATTAATTAAGTAATTAGTATTAATTGCTTTTGTGTGAATGCTTATTGACAGCTGGTTTTGTTTTGAATTGATACAGAACAACTTAATTGTAGCACAATTGGCCACTCGCTCATAAGACATTCTTGAAACGCAAAACAAATTCAAGCGTGAAAATATATAAGACACACCTAGCTTCATATTGCAGTTATCGATAGTCTATTCCCGTACCTACTGCAGCTTCATGCCGCACTCCTTGATGAGAACCGTCTACCTCCTACCTTAGCCCCTCCCTAGTCGATCAGTTCTCGATAGCTTATTACCCGGCTAACGTATCTGCTGCAGCTTCATGCCGCACTCCTTGATGAAGGACGCCTATCTTCTACCAACCCACCTTTCGTTCATCAGTTATCGATACCCCATTCTATCGTACTCTCTGATTACCGTAAACTACCGTACCCGTATCCAGCCAGTTTTCGATAGGACTACTGTACCTGCTGCAGCTTCATGCCGCACTCCTTGATGAAGGCGATGGCGACCTCGACCGAGTCATCCGTCGGCTTGTCCAGCATGAGAATGGAGATCTCGATGCCGAGAATCTCGTGTGTCTGCAACAGCAATCGATAAGGTGGAGATTACGGTAGATCAGTGCTGAATATCGAAGATCATATTTTGATGTTTTCCATACAGCAACCGTTTGACATCGCACTCGCCCACTTGCGAAGCAATATCAAAGAAAGATGCAGCTCAAAATTGCCTAGGCGTGCCCGCCATCCAACAAGTAGGACCGTAATCGATAATCGGGAATCAATACCGTATCCCCTTCCCCTCCTGCCCACAATCTACCGTACCACTTGCTGGTTGATGAGGTGGGCGATGAACTTGGTGACGATGACGGTGGTGCCCTTGTCGCCGCGGCGGAAGCATCTGGAGAATGGTCGATTATCGATTAATTATTGATCGCGCAAGCTGCCTAATCACTGTTTGGTGATTTTTTTTGAATCGCGATCGTCAAGCTGAACCCCATGCGTGTTCGCAGGTATGTAAAACCAAACAGCGCGGCGCCAACTTGCCAAGCAAGAGTAAAATCGCCCAATACAATTAATAATTAATTAATTGACTAATTAATTAATTATTTAATTAACCAACCGCTTGAACTGGACGACGAGACGGCGCACGAGCAGGTCGCCGATGAAGGGGAACCTGCGAGTGATTTGATTTTAAAACCAAAACATGTAAAATAATAAATAATTTAAAATTGGCACTTCTTCGAGTTTTGGCCCAGACTATACTCACAGATCTCCCTACCATTCTCATTCCCCGCTTTGCTTTACACGCAACGCGGTCGAGGCCAAAAGCAAAGAAGTTCCGATAAATTTATTAGGTGTTAAGAGACACTATCTGAGAAAATCAAAATAGTCTTGGCATTGAGAAAAAATAGATTTCTCTGATATTCTGGCCATAGACTCAGGACCATGAGGGATGACGGTTGGTAGAATCCCAGATTTTTAGAATCACTCCTCGTCTCCGGGTGGAATATGTTTCATCCTTTTCGAAATTCTGAAAAATCCGTACAACTACTCCGATCGATTCCGGAGTAGGGGCGCTGCATTCCTTGCCTAATTCTAACACTCTTTCACTTAGGGGTGTTTTTCGATCAGACTTCACCTGAAGCTGAAAATCGATAAAATCGAAAATTTCGTCATACTTATTTAATTTAGACTATTTTCCATATGCGGGCGGAAAAATTTTATTTGCTCTATTGAATCATCTTACGAAAACACACATACGGTTTAAATATCGAAATTTAAAAACGGGGGGAAGGTTGCTCACGGAGGTCCAGAAGCACAGTGAAAAACTAGAAAATCTCCAAAACGCGTGTACTTGAATTCATAGAGTAGTGCTGGCATAGTATAGCTCATCTGCAAGTTTTGAAATCATCGGAACCGGTTTCCGCCAAATGGCACCGTTTTTGAGATTGAAACACAAACCAACCTGGTTTCGTATTTCGCAATCAATCGATGCGAGTGATAGCGCAAATAATGCGCAATGTTCAGGGGATACTATACACCAAGTTTCATACCGACTAGTTCATGATTGGAAGAGAAAAGTCGATAAATCGAAACAAGATTTTATTTTATTTTTCCAAATTGATTTTCGAATTTTCTTAACTAATTTCAGCCCGATGAGTACGAAACTTGGAGTATAGTATCCCCTGATCATTGCGCATTATTTGCGCTATCACTCACATCGATTGATTGCGAAATACGAAACCAGGTTGGTTTGTGTTTCAATCTCAAAAACGGTGCCATTTGGCGGAAACCGGTTCAGATGATTTCGAAACTTGCAGATGAGCTATACTATGCGAGCACTACTCTATGAATTCAAGTACACGCGTTTTGGAGATTTTCTAGTTTTTCACTGTGCTTCTGGACCTCCGTGAGCAACCTTCCCCCCGTTTTTAAATTTCGATATTTAAACCGAATGTGTGTTTTCGTAAGATGATTCAATAGAGCAAATAAAATTTTTCCGCCCGCATATGGAAAATAGTCTAAATTAAATAAGTATGACGAAATTTTCGTTTTTATCGATTTTCAGCTTCAGGTGAAGTCTGATCGAAAAACACCCCTAAGTGAAAGAGTGTTAGAATTAGGCAAGGAATGCAGCGCCCCTACTCCGGAATCGATCGGAGTAGTTTTACGGATTTTTCAGAATTTCGAAAAGGATGAAACATATTCCACCCGGAGACGAGGAGTGATTCTAAAAATCTGGGATTCTACCAACCATCATCCCTCATGGTCCTGAGTCTATGGCCAGAATATCAGAGAAATCTATTTTTTCTCAATGCCAAGAAAAAAATGATTAGTTCGATTTTCTCAGATAGTGTCTTTTAAGGATACTATTGCGTCGCCGTGATAGTAACTTTAGAAACAAACTCCAATACTGTTGGAGTTTCAACACTCCTACATGAGCCAAATTCAGAATACGTCCACTGATAATCACACCATCTGTGGACGTAATCTGAATATTAGAACAACTACAACAACAACAACAACAATACTAATAATAAAAACGATAACAAACCCCCTCACTCACTTGCTGTTGATGACGGCGACGAGGCCGGCATACACGTGCGAGAACCCGGGCGAGAATGCCTGCGCCTGCATGATCGAGCGGCACAGCAGACCCCTGAGCGAGTGAGAATTATATTATTAATTATTGATTTAAACATTAATATCTGTCTAGAGTAGCAAACAAAGGCAGCAGACCCCTGTGGGAGAAGGGATCGCACAACTTTAATAAATGAATGCTAAACATTACGGAATATTGTTTTAGACGATAATGTTATTTTACGAAGGCCAACTGCAATACAATCAAAGCAAAGCGTGAGCTAATTCACTTGACCCCATTTTGAAACAAGGATCGAGTTAGAAAAATGAATAATTGATCACAGCGCTTCAAGTTAGATCTATTTGTGGAACTTGGAACGCAGGGTGCTAATCATTGAATTAATTTACTATTTTATATATTTATTAACTCTGCCACTCACTTGCCCCTGACGATGTTGTCCCTAGCCAACACGGAGCATAACTAAGCTAATTAACATCAATCTAATTAATTCATTAGCCAATTAATTAATCAACTCCACAGCACTCACTTGCCCCTGATGATGTTCTCCCTAGCATGGGCTATGACTAAATTAATTAACGCTATTTTAATTATCTAATTAGTTAATCATACATTTAATTAATTAACATAAATATAAAAACCACTCACTTGCCCCTGACGATGTTCTCCTGCAGCAGCGAGCGCACGACGCCCACCAAGTTGCCCACGTTGACCTGATATTTAAATTAAATTAAAATAATATTTAATGTTTAATTACAAAGAAAGGTACGAAGGACAATCGAAATGTGGGGTTGATGCGGCAGGATAACCAAAGAGAGCATCGCAAAATTGCCTAGCTAATTGCCTTTCATTAAGTAGATTTTTATTCACCAGAGAAGAAGCTACAACTGGAGTAGCAAGAAACCTCAAAATAAGACTATCGCGATCAGCCCGAGATCACCTAGCATTTCTAGTCTTCTAGTTTCTGGATCTCGGTGTTAATTAAATATTTTAAAAATTAACTAATCAATCCCTCACCTTGTTGACCTCTCCGTGAATCCTCTTCTTGATGCGCTCCCAGTTCAGGCGTTGGTACGCCTCACTCGCCTACAATTTGGTATATTTGATTTTGACAA
The DNA here is from genome assembly GCA_900490845.1 of Pristionchus japonicus. Lineage (NCBI taxonomy): Eukaryota > Metazoa > Nematoda > Chromadorea > Rhabditida > Neodiplogasteridae > Pristionchus > Pristionchus japonicus. Next base: position 258,448 of record LS516317.1, on the reverse strand, counting down.
AACAAACAGGTGTATCAGAAGCTTTTGAATAAATATATTTTCCCTGATTGGTTAGTATCACGTAGAATTTTGCGGCAAAAACAATTACAACGTCCATTCAGTTTGGTTCATTCATGTTTCACTCTTCTATAAATCACCTTGTCCTGCATCTGGGCCTGCATGAGACGCAGCTTGGCGGGCGGGATGTAGGCGCCGCCGGCGCGCGACCGCAGAATGTCCGCCGGATCCTCCTTCTTCCGGGCGACCACCGGCTCGGGAGTCGGGTCTTTCGGCTGCAAATTTTTACAATAAAAAATAATGGATATTCAGATCGCCTCAATCAACGCACAAAACAAAGTACCAGTTCGAGTAATTTAAATAGTTAATTAATTATGTAATTAATTAATTAATACCTTCTCCGGACTCTTCTCCTTCCTGGTTCTCTTGGGAGATCTCGAATCGGAGCGCCTCCTTCTCCTCTCATCTCTCTCCTCGCTGCGATCCCTTCCTCTGCGGCGGTCGACCGAGCCCGAGCGGGAACGTCTTAATTATATTAATTAATAATGATCATAGTTAGTTTGCATAAGCGAAAACGTCTCGTTAACGACATGCCGAATAAATATTTTAATTAATTAAATAAAAATATACCTTCTCTTTCTCTCCTCGCTGCGGTCTCTTCTGCGGCGATCACCCGAGTCGGAGCGAGAGCGGGAGCGTCTGAGGGTAATATTAATTATTATTAATAACTCGTATTATTAAAAGTGTTATTTGTGGTGTTCGTCGATATTACCCTCGTTCTGACAACATGAGACATTCGAGATTATCAGAAAATACGAATTTTTTTAAACGAGGTTGGAGATGGCCAAGTCATGTGTGTGTTCAGGACGTTAACTCGTCACTTGCAGCGAATACGTTGTCAATAGTAGGAATTGAACCTTAACTAGCTCATTAAATAATAATTAATCAATTAGCCAACCTTCTCTTCCTCTCCCCGCTTCTGTCTCTCCTTCTCTCATCTCTGTCTCTCGATCGGCTCCTTCTGCGCTCGTTGCTTCGCGAGCGGCTGCGACGGCGCGGACTGTCGGCAGGACTCTGCATTTAATTATTTAATAACAATAATAAAAATTAATTAATTAATACATCAAATAGATTAAGCGAGTCCCATGCAAACTTCGAAAAATAATTAACAAACATTTTGAGCTCAAGATTCCATTGAAACTCGTCCGTTCTTTTTTTTAATTTTAATAATAATTAGCTTACCGGTGCTCTGATCGGGCTTCTGCCCTTCTTCGCCACTTCCTCGTCGTCCTTCTTCGGGGGCGGCGGGCTGTGCGATGGCGAGCGAGGCGTCGGGCTCTTGCTCGCTCGACGGCGGCTCGCCGAGCCCTCGTCAGAGGACGCGGATGAGGATCTGGCCATCCTGAAAGGAGGCGATGGTGACGGTGAAAGGATTCGAACAGGAAAACAGAACAAATGTGCGATTTGAAACACAAAACGAGCAAGCAATTCAAATTCGAAAGCGTTCACGTCCTTTTCGAAACCCTGGCAAGGCTACCGTATCTCCATATTTCAAATTTTCCATCAAGTACTGACTTATTTATTTTCAAGTTTTTGTTCATTCAAATTTGGAATATTTGCATTGTTCCAATGAAATCGATTTTTTCAGAGTAAAGAGTTTTAATGCTTTTCTTTTATTTGCAAAACAATTTTTCCTTCCTGTATGAGATTTTTTTCCGAATTGAACCCTCTGGCAATGTCTTGGTTGCAGTCAACAGATCAATCTAGATCGGAAACGTCCAGTCTTGAATTCGGACACTTCCGATCGCAACTGGGTATAAAAGTCGCATCTGGAGTCGGGATGAGTCATTCCCATTATTTTGTCGCAGCTGCTAACCTCTCTCACCTCGCCTATCTTCTCTCTTCCATCTCCCGCCCTTTTAGCAGGATTCTCTCCAATCGCTGATGAAACTCGGCCATTGAGCATTACACAGTGATAGGAGAAAACAGATATCTATCATTCTCCCTCTGGGCCCTCTGGATTATCTATCTCTCGGGTTTTTCGTAGGTCATTATCACAATCTGCAAACTTTTCTATTCTGCACATCTCTCAAATGAAAATTATGCCTGCTCTATACTCTTCCCCTAGTGCTCGAATTTTTTCCAGTGATTACTCCTATCTCAAAGTATTTTTTAAATCGTTTTCTGTTGAGTCTTTTCTGCTGTCTGTTACAGTAATCCTGCGTACAGTACCACTTTACAGTAACCTCACTCAAGATGTCTCGTCTCTCCCTTCTCATTCTCTTCGTCCTGGCTGCTTACGCCACTGCCGACAACGGCATCATCGACCGCATCCTGAGAATGCAACCTGATGTGTTGAAGTGAGTTAGATTACGGTAGATTAAAGTAACCACCAATCGATAACTGACTCTTCAGGACCTCCTCCCACTGCCCGGTGCCCATCATTGGCTATGCCTGCCCGGCAGCGGACCAGTTCACCTACTGGGAGTGCTGCGGGGAGCTGAACAAGAACTGCTGCGAACAGTTCCAGGTACGGTCTTTTCGGTTACGGTAGAAGGTACGGTTACTGTAATTATCGATTGCAGGACTGGGTTCCGATCACGGCTGTACTCGTGGTCGTCGCGTTCGTTCTTCTTGTCTGCTACTGTTGCGCTTGCATTCGCTGCATGCTGCGCGACTAACTCGACTACCGTGTATCTTCGACTACCGAATCCCTCATTGATCCGTACGGGATTCTTATTGATTCTAACCTGCCCTCGAACGACTTTCGAAAATCGCATCAATTTTGCCTTGCTCTCTCCAGCATAATCATCCATTTATATTTTACGGACCTCAATGCCTTCGTGTTTCGTTATCTCTGTTTGCTCATTGCTCGTTTGTTAGCTACAAAACGAGTTGTTGTTGTTGGTCTTTAATAAATTCATAAACTCTCATCCTCCTCGTAATCTTTCGCAATGAAAGAGATCATCTGGTATGAGATTCGTATAGTGGGAGGAAACGCGTCATCTCTTATATTCGTCTAGAGATTGTGGACAAGCCACTGACTACCAATAGAGATGAAATGTTCAACCAATCTCGACTATAGCGCCTACGTTTTGCTCTTCGGCCTTATAGAGAGTGCTTGGGGCGGAGCTTATCCTTTCCCACTTGTTGACTCAAAGCTCTAGTGAAACGACTAAAGATAGTAGTGCATTCATTCACTCTATACTCCTCTTCTATATTTCTCAGTTTCTCAGTTCATGCACTTCTACCCTTTAATTCTAGGGCAGATAGACTCTTTTGCTTTCGTTATGCAACCAGTGACGATTTTGATTCAGAACTGTTGTTTCATTCCAGATCTCTACACGATCTCTTTATCGATCTGCTTCGCGATCTATAAGACACAATACGCCAATCATTCTCCTGGCAATCAGGTACTTCATTCATTCTGAATTTTGGATTTGATATCGCAGGATTGGTGGACTGGATATCCCTGAAAAATAAGGATGTTCTCATAACTAGGCATCTTTCATTTTCAGGAACGTCCCCTCCTATCACTCGATAATCTGGTGTGAACTGTGTAAAGACTGTGTCTATGGGCTCTCGTGAATTTGTCAAGCCGCTGTTTATGATGTAATCGTTCGATTATGTCGTTGTGATTGTCATTTGTTTGCTCGCGTTTCCAATAAATCCTAGTTAATTCTTTAATTCTGTGCACAACTCCCAATCCTCGAGGCTTTGATGTTGATGAGTTCAGTTCGCAAGATAATCAACGAATATCACGCCTGTCACGAGAAAATCGAGCTGCGAGTGGGAATAGAGGAAAAATCTTGAAATGAGTTAGCACCGGTTTTGGGGGTCTTCAGTCATGCCCTAGCAGCCCTCAAAGTCCCATGGTGCTGGGATCACTCTGGGGCTCCATGCACCGCTTTGTTTCCATGGGTTCTCAACTTTGATCGCGATTATCTCGCTTCTGGAGCGTTTTCATGAAAAAATGCCCTAAGGATGACCCCCGTTCATTTTTCGAGCACTATCGATCTACACAAACTAGAAGTCAAAATATTGCCTCTCAACAGTGCTACACTTCCATTCAGGTAACTCAAAAGTGTAGGAAAAGACGCGGCTAATTTTCGAATATGTTATAGAGCTCTTCGAGCTCTATCGAAAAAGTGGCAAACGGAAAATATTGAATAATCCTCTCGTATGGTTTGCCTCCTAGAAAAAATCTTGATGATTTGAAGTCATTTTATTTCATTCCATTCACACCGCGCGCTTTGCACCGCGCGGCGCGGAATGAAACATATCGCATTCGCCCTCCTCATTTCAATTTCTTTCTTCGTTGTCTATTGAATTCATTGTTTCTTTCTCACGTCATTTATCATACATTATTATTCAATTAGCGTGGTATAATTTGGTCACAGGAAGATTTCATTGTACATCTCCCTTATGCAGCCCCGAACAATGTCTTCCTCGTCCATTTCTTCATCGTCCTCCTCTCCCTCTGGGTCGTCTTCTTCCTGAAGGCAAGTTCCCATGCTTCTATTTCGTCGCCTACAATGAATACCTCTCCGTCTCCTTCGTCCTTCTCCTCATCAGATGATACTGGGTGAGTTCTCTTCCTGCTACTCTTCGATGGCTTCCTTCTCTGGTTTCTCCCAACCACTTGTCAACCAAAGTCCCAACCACTTGCTGGCGGGCCTCCCTACAAGTGGTTGGGATCATGGTTGACAAGTGGTTGGGGCAATGGTTGGCAAGTGGTTGAGGGAATGGTTAACAAGTGGTTGGGATAATGGTTGGCAATTGGTAAACAACTGCGCGGGAGAGGGGATTAGTCAATCGATATTTGCGTGGGTTGCCCCATACAGTAACCGAGCAGCGCATGGTGAGACCATGCGGGCCGGTCATATCCAAAAGACGGTCGCACTGGGGACCGTAGGTAGTAGCCGCAGCGGGCTCTCGGGTAGTCAGAAGAGGGCCGTGCGGGAGGACCTTATAGACAG
>LS516317.1:218952-239842 GCA_900490845.1 Pristionchus japonicus | reverse complement strand
GCGCAAGTGGAGTGAGCGGGGCGAAATGACAGCATGATGTCCATCAGTTTTTTGCTTGTAACTTCGGAGTGCATGGGTTGATTTGGCTATTCTTGGTCTTGTTCGATAGCCATCATCAATACTCACAACATATCAAAAATTTAGCGAGGTGTTCGGCTTTGTTTTCGAGAGGCATGAGCTCAAAGTTGCATGAAAAAAATAAAAGTAAAAAATTGCATGAACAAGCAACTGGAGCGTGTTCAGCATGTCAAATCAGGCACTGAGCCAAATTTTCATCAAGATCGGATGACTTTCCGCTGAGTTGCAGCGATAAATGTGGAAATAGAGGCAAACTTTGAGAGCATGCAATTATGCAAATGAGGATGACTGACACATAACATTAACAGAAATCGATGTGGGGTACCTAGGCCTATCAGAATCTGCAGCAAACTTGCTGTGTCACTTTTTGCTGTACCGGAATTCCCTGGGATTGTGCGATTCTTAGGCGAACGCACTGTTAAATAGACTGAGGAGACAAGGACACAATGGCCACTCTGTCCCCTCTGCAGCTGCAGCCATCGATATTGATCATTGTCGTCGAGGGAGAATGAGTCGAACAACGTAATCAAATTGTAAAAATGATTTCATTGAAATGAATAAAGAGCGCGAATGAAATTTCACATATGTTTCATCCCATTCTGCTCGCGCTGAGGTGCGCGGTGTGGTGCGGAATGAAATGGAATGGGGTGAAAAATGACTTCAAATCATCAAGATTTTTTCGAGGAGGCAAACCATACGAGAGGATTATTCAATATTTTCCGTTTGCCACTTTTTCGATAGAGCTCGAAGAGCTCTATAACATATTCGAAAATTAGCCGCGTCTTTTCCTACACTTTTGAGTTACCTGAATGGAAGTGTAGCACTGTTGAGAGGCAATATTTTGACTTCTAGTTTGTGTAGATCGATAGTGCTCGAAAAATGAACGGGGGTCATCCTTAGGGCATTTTTTCATGAAAACGCTCCAGAAGCGAGATAATCGCAATCAAAGTTGAGAACCCATGGAAACAAAGCGGTGCATGGAGCCCCAGAGTGATCCCAGCACCATGGGACTTTGAGGGCTGCTAGGGCATGACTCAAGACCCCCAAAACCGGTGCTAACTCATTTCAAGATTTTTCCTCTATTCCCAAGGATTGGAAATCTAGCTCGATTCTCTCGTGACAGGCGTGATATTCATTCATAAACAACAGGTGGTAACCAGGCTACGGTCTCTTCTCAGTCCTTCCTATTCCCTCACCAGTAGCCGAATGCGCAGTGAATGCCTTTCGAGGACCAGCCCTGAATTTGCCTTTTAAATCCGGCATTTAAAATCCGGTTCACGAACGTCGTAGAGGCTCCACTTGATGCCGACCTTCTCGAGCGCGAGTCCTGGAACATATTTGAATTTCACAGACTAAATAGCGAAACAAACCATGGTTGATTGAGCTCATCGTTCCTACAGTGTCTTACTGTTACCGATAACTGGATACTATTTGGCTTACCCAGCAGCGCAGCCTGCGAACCGCTGCCGCCTGTAGTGTAGGTCGGCTTGGCTGGGTCGTGACCGGCCGTGTGCTGCAAGATTACAGGATTGTACAGCACCTCCGCTAACTGCAGTAAGATCTATCTTACCAGCACTTCCTGAATCTCCTCGGCACTCTTCAGCTCGCCACTGGGAGAGATCACAGAGGAGAGAGGGACATTCTTCGATTTGGGGAAGATATATGCTGTAAATATAGTAAGTTTTTCATAACAAGCGAGAGTTGGATCAAACAGTCGACAACATGCAAAAATCCCCTTACTATTGATTGAAGAAGTCGGGATGCGTCTCGAGAAATCACCCGTCGGGCGACAGTCCATCATGTTGACCTGAAGAATAGTCAGTCGTCGATCGCCATCGGAGTACGGTACCTTGTCGTTGGCCAGCTCGCTTTCGAACTCTTCATAGTGCACGACCAGGTCACTACGCACCTTGTCCGCCGCTTCCCAGTCTCCGTATACAGGGCTAGTGGAATAAAGTCAATTGTCGATCCTGATCGGACTACGGTACCTCTCTTCTGATGCAGAATCGAATGTCTCCTTGCTCCTTACTGCTCCGCTCCTTATCTCGCCTCCCTCCTGCCTCCATCTCTCCAGACCTCCCTCGAGTACAGCAACGTTGTCCATACCGTACACCTGAGCAGTTATCGATCGATGATACAGTAACCTGATGAAGGAATATTGATTCCAGCTGGTTAATTGGAAAAAAATCAGTCGCCGATTACATCTTGACTACGGTAGCAATTTTTGATTTCTACCGTACATACCTTGAGCAGCCAGAAGACGCGCGCCGCGAAGACCATGCCACCGTAGTCGCCGCGACCGTACACGATCACCGGGTCGCCCTGCTAGAGCTACCGTAGTTCCGGTGCGATCGACAACTGACTTTGTTCACGCCCAGCGCGCGGACGTAGCGTTCGAACTGGCGCGGATGCTGCTGGAGCAGCGCGCGGTCCAGGGACTCCCCCTCCAGCAGCGGAGCGAGACCGTACCTGCGGAAAAGAATGTTCTGATCTCTCAGTTTCATTCAGTTGTAATCCGGGTAACTCAATTACCTGTGCGGACATTTGAATGGACGCACAAATGGATACCGCATTACAAGGAAAGGCTCAATAATACACAGTTTTTACCACTCATTCACTCGCTCGCTGTCGGTGAGCGAGAGATGCATTCAGAAATAAGATACGGAGAGATTTCAAACATCTGAGATCCGTACTTCTGTCCGCAGTACGGAGCCGCGTCCAGGTTGTAGTGCACGGCGCCCGGCAGGCGCTCCTCAATCGATTACCGTAGTCCGGTTACCGTATCGCAATCGACAACTGACTTTGTTGAAGGCTAGCTGGCCGTAGCCGAAGTAGTGCGGTCGCTCGCTTTCCGCCATTGGATGAGCGTATCGAGGTTTGTAGGCAGCATCAAGCAGCCGTAGATTGGTACTTTTCTGAATGAGAGATCAAAGATCAAAGGTCAAACAAGAGATCAAAGATCGCACTTACGTCAGCAATTAACTGCCTCAGCTGGGACACACGAATGGTGGGCGAGCGAAGCATAGCGACCGCCCGCGAGCAGAGAATGAAACGGGAATGAAAACCGAATGATTTTCTGAGTGTCAAATTCATAATCATCAAAATCTCTGCTCGCGGACGGTCTCTATGCTTTGCCCGACCACCATTCGTGTGCCCCAACTGAAGCAGCTGATATCTGACGTAAGTGTGATCTTTGATCTTTCGTGTGGTTGAGTCGTGATCTTTGATCTTTTTTAGTAGTTGAATAAGCTCGTTTCCGAAAGAATAAGATACGACTGTGGATGTGTTGTTTCAAAAAGGATATTGTACGAGATCAGGCCAGGCATATGAGGCCGTGAAGTATTCCCTTTTCACCTCTGGTATTCTGAATGATTATCTGATGATAAAGGCCGGCGAATAAGCTTTTCATTCAAAGCCGTTGTGGGAATCGGGTGACCATTCTCTATTCTGATTCTCTTTTCACGAACACGTGGCGGTAGATGAAGAAAGTAGTGTGAGAAGAGAGGGAACGGTTGAGAATAGGGGTGTAAGATGTGAACAGGGAGAGTTTGCTCTGCAATACGAGATGGTTGTTTAGGAAAGGAAGAAGGTGGAAGGAGGGGAATTGCTAACGATTCTGTCGCTAGGAAGAGAAGGAAGAGAGGGAAGAGCACACCAAGTCAAAGGGGGGAAGAAAGCTCATTTGCGTGGCACAGGCGATTCTCTCTCGGCCGAGTCATTCTGCGCCGCGCGAGAGAGAAAAAGCGGTTGGAATGAGGGGTTTTACGAATGTTTGAGCTTGCAGCTACTGAACACGATCGAAATCAAACAATCGGCGACCTTGGCGTTGTGTAGGAAGGGTATGGGCAACTTTTTGCACAAACCCCATATTTTTAGCGTTATTCTCCGCTGAGGAGTAGGCTTTGGGGAGTGGAAATCAGTCGTTTTACACTGTTTTCAGCGACTTCACAGCAAATTAATTCAAGCAGCTACTGAACGCGATCGAAATCAAACAATCGGCGACCTTGGCGTTGTGTAGGAAGGGTATGGGCAACTTTCTGCGCCAAGTCCATATTCAGTTTCAAATATGTTTCACAAGCAGATCCACCCCTACCGCACACTCGAATGCGCGGATGAGGAATGAATGAGGTGGATCAGATTTGTTTCACAAGAACAATTTCTCTCTAGCGCGCGAAAAAGGAATGAACGAGGGGAAGACTCGAGATTCTCCACCAACCGACACAATAGGTGGAGGAGTGGGAGAATGAGGGGATGGAAAAGAGAGAAAATCGTCTGTGCCACGCAAATGAGCATTCTTCCCCCCTTTGACTTGGTGTGAAGAGCCGCATCTTGGTTCGCATTTTGTTCCTTGGAGGAATTGGAAGGAATGAGTGCACGTTACTTGCATCATTACGATTTTGTAATGTTTCAGCTAAATCTCACAAGCGTTGATTCTCAGTGTGTTTCGATTAGAATTGGGAATTCATTTTCAAAAAATCACATGCTTTTTTTCTAATTTCCGCTGTCCATCTATGTTGTATTTGCTCTATTCATTATCTTGATTAGTAGCTCTTACCCATTACGAACAATAAATTTCGATTTTTCACTGATTATCGGTCGCTGAGTAATTGAAAAAGTCAACATACTGTTTGCTTTGTAATACGATCTGGTGGTTTAGTAGAAAGAGGAAGGAGGAGAAGATAGGTGAATAATTCACGATTCCGTTGCTAAGAAGAAGGAAGATCCTCTCTTCCTTGAACGAATAAGTGTGCGCCTCGTTTGCTAATTATGTTGTTGACAGTCACTCCGTCGCTAGGGAGTGAGGAAGATCCCTTCTTCTCCCTTGATGTATTATCTCTTGGCCATTTTGAATCCGATAATCTTGACAGCTTGTGTTTCTTTTACGAACGTGATGCATTTGGCTCCGTTATAATAGTGCACAGACATCCAGGTACGTAGAAAACTCAATCCTAGTACGCATTGCCTATTTCTCCGTTTATCCCTATATCACGTTCTGTGGATTTATCATTAGGTGTGTTTCAGCAGTAGCGTAAAGAGCGATTGTTTAGAGTTCAAGTTGTTTTTAGTGCATTTTCTTTTTTCAACCGCAGTTATCTTTTTGACTGTTCTTGTATCGCATTCGCTGGATTCATTCTCTGTCGATGAGTAATGCCTAACTCTCGCTATTCTTTCTCATTTCTCTGACTCACGAGAGTTAATTTGGATGTTAGAGAGTCGCATTGTTCATTTTTCCATTCCTATTTGTGACTCACCTATCGATTCGATCGTTTCCTCATGCAAAAACAATTTCAAACATTTTCCCTTTTCCCTTCTTTTCTCCTTGCCATGATGGTGATTTGAACCTCTCGTTTACACGCAATCCCTCGCTTTCTCTGCCCGGCGAGAGAGCATTGCGAAACGAGAGACGTTTGAATTCCCTCCTGTTGACTGTGATAAATACCAGAAGCTGTGATTCGTCTCGTGCTTTTCTCTCCATATTTTCCATCTCTTCCTTCCATGAAATTTGCTCTAATGAGCGCCTTCAGTTGTCCCGTGCCACTGCTCTATTAGGAAAGCGTCAGAAACACCCAATACACCTTTGATTGAAACAACCCTAATTGGTGAATGTAGAAGATCGATCATCAAGTTGATCAACAAACTCTGATGTATCTTTCCCATTTTCACTTCTCACTCCACCTTGCAACCCTCTCTTTCTTCCTCCCACGCTCAATTCTCTCACTCTCTTCTCCCACCCTCTTTCCTTATCATCGATCAGACAAACATCTGATAGGCGCATATCGCTCTCTGTCTCTCATTTTTACGTGCTCTCTCGTCAGTCAGACAGTGCTACATAGCGTGCAAAACGGAGAGACGTACAGACAGGCACACTAAAGTCACCCCCGATAAGGGTGAGGTTACTCACACTGGCTGATTTTGCTTTCACAACTCTCTAGGCGCCAATTCTGTCGTTTTCTTGACAAAATGTCCCCTAAAAATGGCTCTATTGCAGTTATAATTGGCGCAAGGGAGTCGTTTTCCGCGGACAGTGTTATTGTTATTGTGGTGACCGCAGTCTCTTCTACCCGCTAAATTGGTCGCGACCGGACCAGTTTGGGTCACTTTCGCCCCCGTTTTCTGCTCGTTTCAGCTCTAAACACTCCCTTTTCCCCGTTCATCCCAGCGATTTAGCCCCATTAGACACCACTTGGAGTTACATCTCGGGATTTGATGGAAGGAAGCGAAATCTGGTCATTACTTAATCTCCATTAGACTATTATTCGCCACATCTAGGGAAATTGGCACTTCTTGGATATCTGGCCGAGGCTTTACTCACAGAGTATTCTATCCGTACCATTTTCATTTCCCACCCCATTTGACAATCAGGGTGGTTGTTCAAGGCCAAATATCCAAGAAGTTCCGGGTAATCTTAAAACTTCAAGTGGTTTGATTGAGTGAGCAATGAAAATACTCCCTTGGAATTACCCCCTTTCACCTCCTAGCACCGATCATCCATTTCTTTGTCTTTGCCAGTCTGTGACGTCCTTACATGATTCACTTCTCTTCCTTATTTCTCACTCCTTGTTTCTCTTCTCCCTTCTCTCCCTCCTCCCTCTCTCGTCTACTTGCCAGGTGACGCGAAACAGTGCGCAACTCCTCTATCCTACCTCTCACTTCCCCTGTTTTCGTGTTGAGTGCTCTCCCACTTTCACAGACTATCTCGTCCTTTCTGACAGGGAACAGTACTAGAAATGGGGAAATCGATGGTGTTCCCTCGATTCTCCGCGCGGATTGTGTACTTTCGCAATAGAGACCCAGGAGGATTGTGACTTCGATGTTTCCATTAGTCACTTTCTGCTCGGGTTACTAACACTGTTTTAGCGATCGTTACGCGTAATAGAACCACCAGGAACTCTCCTTCACTCTCACACTCTTTCATCCTACTGTTTACTGAAACAACACTTGATGAACGACTCCCACTGTTTCATCGATCTCTTCTTTCTATTTTTCTCTGAAGCTCTCTTCATTTAACAAGTTATTACATCTTTCGTTCACTGCGAGACTGTACAGTTTGAGGAACTCAAAGCTATCTCTATCTTCTCAGAATTCACCTCGCCATGGAGAAGGTTCCTCTCGCCGACGAACCTCGGCAAGCACGTTCGCCCAGTGCGCCGCCTATTGAGCAGTGAGTTTATTTAATAATAATTATTTTTAATTAAATTATTTTTAAAAAGTGGGTGGTAGGCCAAAACATTGCTGGTTAACGATTTATTACGTCATTATTAGCCAAGAAATCAATCAATAATCCCATTCCAGCGTGATGCCCCTGCAGCAGAGTGCGGCCGATTACGAAGGAGCGCAGAGTGAGTTATATTATAATTTAGAATGTGTGAACAGATTGAGTTTAGAGAAGACATCGTTGGTGGCTGTGCAGTATTCTGTTAGAAAGCTTATGAACTCTGTTAGAAAGAAAATATGCAAATTTGAAATGATATAGTTCTTTAGCAATGATTGTTGAGCTCATACTGAACATATTAGGAATTTTGGATATTTTTATGGCCTCTTTCATCACAGTTTATGATGTGCAAGTGAAAAAGCTACAGCATTTGACGAGTTTTCAAGAAAAACCATACTTCGGGGGTATCAATGAATTCCTTAGGACTTCGTCTACAATCGCTCTAACTCAGACATCCGATTTATTTGTTCGTATTTTAGAACAGCGCGGTAAACACTCTATATTTCGATTTTCCAGAATACCAATAAAAATATCGGATGTCTGAGTTAGAGCGATTGTAGACTAAGTCCTAAGGAATTCATTGATACCCCCGAAGTATGGTTTTTCTTGAAAACTCGTCAAATGCTGTAGCTTTTTCACTTGCACATCATAAACTGTGTGGAAAGAGGCCATAAAAATATCCAAAATTCCCAATATTTTCAGTATGAGCTCAACAATCATTGCTAAGGAGCTATATCATTTCAAATTTTCTTATTTTTAATTATTCATGAAGTAATAAGTTGTGCTTCACAAATTTTACTTCTTGTTTCAACTCTATTCTCACCGATCAACTCGAGTGAGAGTGAGGCGAATGCGCATTCGCCTCGGACGCGATAATTGGATTATCTCCCCTCTCTGACACGCTGTGTACTGTTTTCCTCACCAACCTTCCGTTAGTGTTTGCTTAGTCAGAGAGCTTGAGACGCTGGGTTTATAACTTTGTCACTCTAGTGACTCAGAAAACGGACAAGAGGTTATCGGTTTGTAGACGTCGTGATGGCAAAGATGTTAGACGTTTACTCATGGTCTTGTGAATCAGAATAGTCGAATCGATCAGTTCTTGTGAACATGGCGTCAAGCAATAATGATGGATGTTGAATTTGTTTTCTAGAGAAGAAAATGCCGATGAATTTGAAATCTAGAATCGTGTCAGAGTAAATGACCACTTTTAACCATATTTTGACTAGATTTGACAATGTGAAGGTATCGGATGGTTACTCATCAGAATATGAATCAGAGTAGCCATTGATTGACTCTTTCACGCTTCGAAGTTCAGTTCAGACAATCTGAGCTTCTTATGACGTGAAACTCTGATCAAAAATTGTGAAACATACTGATTGGCATCCGAACCAAAAACGCGAAAACATAAGGAAAAGTCTTTATTGTTATCGGACGGTTACTCATGTCTCGTGAATCAGAACAACCGTATCGATTAATGCTTGGGAGCTCTCTTGACGTAAATGCCTTATCATCGACGTGAAATGAGCATACATGTGATCTAACAAACTCTTGCCAAGGAGGGTGAAACATGCTGATAAACGGGATGTTACTCGAAAATGATACGAAAAAGGAAAATGTTCATGGTTATCAGACGGTTACTCATTGTTTTATGAATCACAACAACCTTATCGATTTTGGAACCTTCTTAAGACTTCACACTCTAGTCAGATGTGGTGAAACATTCTGATAAACACGATCTGACTCGAAAATGTTACAGAAAAGGAGAACATTATTTCAGATCCTCCAAGAAACGCGCCGATGTACCCACAGATGCCCGTAGAGGAACAGGTATTCGATAATTCCTTCAGAATCTAGGGCTCTGCGGGCTAATTCGCAATTATGACGTGGCACAATTATCGATTTTGCAGCCCTCCTCGTCAGTTCACCAGCAGGGCTACTCTTCGAGTGAGTCGAATATTTGATAATCAATCGATAATCAAATCAATGAATCAATAATCTACAGTGGCCCCTCCGCCCGCCTACGACGAGGCACTGTCCATGCCGCAGCAGGCGCCCCCGGTGAGTGCTACGGTAGTTCTGGAATACGGTATTGATTGAGTACGGTAGTTGGTGGGCTGCGATTGATTTTTTTTTTACGAATACAGCTGTGTAGAAGGATGCTGAAATTATTGAGTACTTTAATGGAAGGAGAGAGCCGTTGATCATCGAAAAACGAGGACCAGGTCTGGATTTGTGAATAGCCTGAAACGTATCGCGTTTTGATCACGAATTCAACTTATCTCAGAAAATAAGTAGCGATAATCCCTGGCGGAATAGAGAATCCCTACTAATTAACCGAGTAATGTATCTAATATTTATCAAAAATGTAGCTGTGGCTAATCATAATTTCCAGGCCGCAGCTGACTGGTCAGCACAGGCGAACGGTGGAGGAGCCTTCCCGCCGGTTAGTATCTCCTATCTGTTAATTAGGCTGTTTGATTCTCATTTTACAACTCTTACTTAACTTTGAAGAATAAAAAAAAACCTATCGGCCATCAAATGAAGTTCATTGTGAAGCAATGAAAATGTTGAGATACCCATGCCCACGCACCTCCCGCAGCCACCTCCCCAGCCTCAGCCTCAGCCTCAGGTTAGTTGAAGGGCAGAGCAAGAACTCTATCGGTCGATAACACTACTATAGTCTACATTACGGTATTGCAATGGAAGTACCGGGCATCGCAAACTGACTGGCTACTGTAATCAAATCCAGCGAATCGCAAACTGACTGGTTACGGTATCCCATTCCAGCCCACGACCATCATTTAATAGGCCTATAATTCAGGGAATCGCAAACTGACTGGTTACTGTAACCCATTCCAGCCCACGACCATCATCGTCACCAACGGCCACGTCGTGCCGGGCAGATGCGAGCACTGCGTGAGCGTATTTTCAAACTTCTGCACTTCTGTACTTTTTGGCACAGCATTTCTCAATAAAGTATTCTATCCCTACCCTTCTCATTCCCCGCCTTATTTCTCAAGGAGCGCGGTCATTGAGAAGGATACCCTGGGCCAAAAAGTACAGAAGTTCCCAAACTTCTTCATCAATTCAGGACGATAATTCAGTGTTCAGTATTGGTTTGTTCGATTGAAATCGGACCCATATTGAGATTCAGAAACGAAAATGCACAAATAGAAACTGTGAATGAGTTGTGGACCTATCTTTCATTGTTCCGAATTGCAGTCCGGCCCGCTCGAGATGCACCGTGACACGGGCATGCTCATCTTCATCATCCTGTGCCTGATCTTCTGCTGCCCGATTGGTTAGTTATAATGGAAAAATGGTTTTGAGGAGCCTGAAAAGCCTGAAGAGCCTATTGCCAATAGGCTATTGGAGAGCATACCGCTTTTGTAGCTGGGGTCCCTAGAATCATCTGATCATCCCCGATAGATATCCGGCGAATAGTGGCAAAGTAGATTTCCAACTTTTTGGTTTCATAAGAACGAAATTTTTCTCCAGCACAGACAATTCACAAGCAATTGAGAACTCCAAAACGATATTGAACTTATGAACATCGTGAAACATACTCCAAGCTTGACTCCAAAACTTACTTTCTCACAGTCAGGAGTATTGAAGTCATAGCCGAGTCGGCTCAAGTTCAATAACTTCGGGTTCGATTCCCGGTCCGTTCCAATACCTATGCTATCTTGCAATGATCACGCAACTTTCTCAGGAATCTTCATGCTTTGTTGCGTGCCGTGCACCAATCAGCGAAGATGCGCGGTCTGCCATCGACCCGGATAAGTATCGATTAGTTATCGATCCGCTGACCTGCTACCGTACCACCTTCTATCTATGATAATATCGATTAGTTATCGATTGATTCCCGGCGACCCTTTGACCTACTACCGTACCACATTCTTCCTAAAATTGATTATTTTTCGATTGGTTACTTCCCTTGAACCCTCTTATCGACCACTTTTCGACCCATAATCCTCATTCTTCGACTCATTCTCATTATTTCGTTTTTATGGACTTGCGATTCCTCATCCCGTAGCTATCCATCGGCCCACCCTTCTAACCCCGTTTTTCGATCACGAGTAATGAAGCATGTGACCTGTGATAAAGTATTGATGTTCACGACGTCGTTTCAAGAACAATTAAGATTATGCAAGATTCTTTGTATGAAATGGTACCTCAAAACTGGGGGATTCGTCTTAATCAGCGAGCGAGTTACGTCGAATTCGAAGCCTTCTCACATAAGAATCAAAGAAAATAGTGTGATTACACGATAAACTGCACAACCTTCAGCATCGAATTCGACAGCTATGGTCATTCTGCCCATGTGATTTTCAGCCCTCTTCCCATCTCAGGGCAGATGGGAAGAGACCCTTCCCAGCATCTTGTGCTTCTCCTATTGGTCCCACACGCATGGCGGGGATGGCCGACTGGTTCGAGGCGCTGCTTTCCACTCGACTGGTCCAGGGTTCAATCCCCGCCGAGGTCAACCATGCCTGCTATCCCTCCCCCGGGTCGGCGAATTGGTAGTGACTTCGGTTGCTCTAATAGATACTATTGATTATTGATCTAATAGGGCGATGATAGATACTGCTAATAGATACTATTGATTATTGCGCTAATAGATACTATTGATTATTGATTGATTGATTCGGCTGCTATTGATTCGAATTTCGCGCCTTTGTGCCCATTGCATCAATCGATTTCGCTCATTGAAGGATGCAGTTTCTCTGGCCTGCCGTGCCCATTCGCGATCTGGATACGGGTCGAATCAGGTGGACGTGCCCGAGGTGCGCCCGTAAAATCATCAAGAAGCACTTGCGATGTGTCGTCTGCAAGCTGGAGTTGAGTAAGCCAGTGCAAGGGTGGTAAGTTGTAGAGTTGCAAGAGTTGTAAGGTCTTCTACTGGAATGAAGGCCCCTGACCGGGGGCCAGACCGGTAACTTTTACCTAGTTTTGGTTTATTGCGACGTGTCTTTTGGGGTTCTCAAAACTTTTTTTTAAATTTTAGACAGCATTAGCCAGACTCTTCTCATCCATAAAGATCAACGATCAAAGATCAAAGATCGAGGGACATAAAAAATGTCATTCCGTTCAAATATCGTTGGTCCAAGAACAATTCAAGATCATGCAAGATTCTTTATCGAGTAACAATTGTTTCGAGAGTCTTGTCAGGTGCGAAATGATTATCTGCTTGTTGGATGATGTAGTGGCTGCAATGTTTAGATTTGAGTTGAGCACAGTACTTTCTCCACAAAACGCCTACAATTACCTACCGAATCCCTACAGTACCTGCAGCTGCCGCAGTGTTCTACTAGAGGGCGACGGCTCCGGAGGCTCCGCACTGCACGCAACGAGGGGTTCTGCAACGATTGATCTTTGGTATTTGATCTTTGATCTTCGGTCTCTGATCTCTGATCTTTGATCTCCTCACCTCTGGAGGCACAGGAACGCGAGCAGCCCGAACGGGAAGCATATAATGGAGAAGATGATAGCACACACGAGACAGCCGGTGTCGATTTCGTGCGTGACGAAACCGCCCTGAGAGAGTGATCTTTGATCTTTGATCCCTTGAATGATATTGTGACTGTTCTGAGCAGGAATGTCACTGAGAGAGGAAAAATGTGTCCTTATTTATTTATTGTTATGATTGTTGTTGTTGTTGTGCTTTTCTTTTGGCACAACAAACGATCTTTGATCTTTGACTCACACAGTTCTTGCAGCCGCCAAACGGCGTGGCCATCGGGTACACCTGCTGCTGCTGCTGCACCATGACCACCTTGTATTTAGTAGTAATTAGGGTAATTAATCAGGCTAATTAGCAGTAGAATCGATAACCGGCTTCTCCTGCTCGGGCGACAGAGGCGGCGCTGATGGCTGCTGCAAATATTGTTTTATTATTTTCGAAATTCATTTAAATAATTTAATTAACAAATCGATAATGATCGTACCACTGGCGTGCCGGGATAGGACGGCGGCGGGCCGGGGTTCTGCTGTAATTAAGCTTATTTTCGAAAATATTTTTTTTAAATTGTATTTACCGCTTCAGGGCCGGGATAGGGCGGCGGAGGCGCTGAAAAAGATCAATTTGCGATTGACTAGATTACGGTAATCTGTAACAGTAACCTAATCATTCGATACTGTACCTTCTTTTCCTGAGTCGGACATTGCGTGAGGAGAGGAGGGAGAACCGCGCGAGAGAAGCGACAGAGGGGAGAATGAGGGAGGGAACGAGAGGAGGAGGAGAATGAACAATTAAATAGCTCCACAATATTCTAAGCAGGTTGCTTAGATGGTAATTGATCTAGCACGTGACTTGGGTAAGATGGAACTGTTTTGCTGGATATTTTGACAGCTGTTCACAACAAAGAGTTGAAGTGCATGCGTATTTGCGAATGCCATTCAACAAAGCTTGTCCATGAGTAAGGAAAAGCATCATCCGATGTAGTCTAGTGGTTATGATTTGCGGCTCTCACCCGCAAGGCCCGGGTTCGATTCCCGGCATCGGAACAAATCTTTTGCCTTTTCCAGCAAATCAACGAATCAGTATTGTTATGGTATTGTAAGAAGCACATTTCGTCCTCCCATGTGGTCTAGTGGTTAGGATTTCTGGTTTTCACCCAGGCGGCCCGGGTTCGATTCCCGGCATGGGAAACTGTTCTTTTGCCTTTATGTTGAATTGGTTTTCAATCTTTTTGCTTGTATTCAAGTTGTGTTCTTTTATTTGCTCCGTTTTGTGAATAGAAGTACCAAGTCTTCGCAAGATTTGTTTATCAAACTTCAATTGTTTTCGAGTTTCTTGTCAAAAACGAAATGGTTAGCGGCTAGTCAGCTATGGAGGTCCTGCAACGATAATTTCAAATCGATCACCAATCGATAATCGTTAGTACAGTATACAGTATACCTACCGTAGTCCTACTAGTCAATCACGGCTCCCATCCATCCGCACCGTCCGCACTGAGGACCTCTGAAACTTGGGTATCACGAACTGACTTTTTACGCCATTGATCGATGGTCTTTGATCTTTGATATCTGATCTCCTCACTCACTTCTCGAGACAGCAGAATCCGAACAGTCCGAAGGGGAAGCAGACAATGGAGAGGATGATGACGAGGATCAGGCAGTTCTGGTCGGTCTGTAGGGTAACGAAGCCGCCCTGAAATCGATCTTTGATCTTTGATCTTTGATGCTGTGGAAACAATACCGAAGATTAAAGCAGAGCCGTGATTGGGCTGTTATTGTTATTGTTTTCGCTGTTATTGTTATTGTTTTGACGCAACTCACGCAGACGGGACAGGCTCCACGCGGCGTCGCGGCAGCAACGGCAGCTCCAGGAGCCGCGTAAGGTGGAGGGGGCGGATACTGTCCAGGCGGATACTGTGGGGGATACTGTGGAGGATACTGTGGAGGAGGATACTGTCCCGGCGGATACTGTGGATTCTGTAGAGGCTGATACTGCGGATTCTTTGGAGGCTGTGGAGGCGGGTTCTTTGGAGGAGGTCGACCTGAAAAACTACAGTAAGAGATACCGTATACCTCATGATCAGTACTGTATCTGACTGAAGTGGGATCAACAGGAGCTACCGTTTCCTGGACTGGCTGTGGCCTGAACTTTGAATATACAGTACCTGCCATTGAGGGCGGAGAGAAGAGAGAACCGCGCGGGAGGAGTGACCGAGGAGAGAATGAGGAGAGAGAGGGGAAGGAGGAGAAGAATGGACAAATGAATGGTTCCATAATATTCAAATCAGGTTTTAGTCTAGGTGGGAAACTGGGAATTCTTCTAGCTCGTGACTTATAAAGTTATTCGACTGTTCTTCTAGATTAACGTTATTTTGGCTGTTGGCTCCAACAAAGAGGAGAAGTGCCAATCTACGAATGTCAATAAATAATGCTTCTCCATGAGTAAGGAGAAGCATCATCCGATGTAGTCTAGTGGTTATGATTTGCGGCTCTCACCCGCAAGGCCCGGGTTCGATTCCCGGCATCGGAACAAATCTTTTGCGTTCCCTCATAATCTCTCAAACCACTAACAAAGAAGTATTGAAAACGAAGGAAGCGCCCTCCCATGTGGTCTAGTGGTTAGGATTTCTGGTTTTCACCCAGGCGGCCCGGGTTCGATTCCCGGCATGGGAAGCTCTTCTTTTGTCAACATGTTGAATTGGTTTTCGCTTGTTTCGCTTGTATTCATGTTCGGTTCTTAATTTTGCGTAAATAGCAGCACCAAGTCTGGGCAAGATTTGTTTATCAAGCTTCAATTGTTTTCTAGTATCTTGTCAAAAACGAAATTGCTAGTGGCTCGTCACCTATGGAGGTCCTGCAACGACTGTTTGAATTCGGTTTTCAATCGATAATCATCGAGTACAGTACTCCTACAGCATACCTACCGTATTCCTAGACAGGCGGCCCTGCCCATCCGCACTGCATGCACTGAGCACGTCTGCAATGCGGGCATTGCAAAATGACTTTCTTTGATGGCCTTTGATCTTTGATCTTTGACCTCCCCACTCACTTCTCGAGACACAGCAGGCCGAAAAATCCGAAGGGGAAGAGTATGATGATCAAGATGATGACAAGGATCAGGCACCCCTGGTCGTTCTGCAGGGTAACGAAGCCGCCCTGGAATTGATCTTTGATCTTTGATCTACAGCAGAACCTTGAGTGGGCTGTTGTTGTTGTTATTGTTTTGACGCAACTTACGCAGACGGGACAACCCCCACGCGGCGTGGCTATGACAACGGCAGCTCCAGGAGCCGCGTAGGGTGGAGGCGGATACGGTGGAGGAGGTTTACCTGAAAGAGAGTACGGTATTATACGGCTACCGTAACCCAGGAAACTACAGCATCCCCACCGTATCCCTAGATCACAACGTACCTGCCATCGAGGGCGGAGAGAAGAGAGAACCGCGCGGGAGGACTGCACGGGAAGACAATGAGGGAGAGAGAGAGAGGATAGGACTGAAATTATTACTGATTTACATAGCGATTTTGGCTAATTTGCTCGAAGACTTAGACTATGACAGGATTTGAGTATTAGTGATGAAGTCAGCATTGTTATCGTCATTAACGAACTGTACTCAGCAGGAAACTTTGAATCTCTCCGTGCCAATCAAGAAAGTCGAATTGCCAGAGGGGGGAATCGCAAGTCAATCAAGTGTGAATCTCTTAGAGCTTGGAGAGCATCATCCGATGTAGTCTAGTGGTTATGATTTGCGGCTCTCACCCGCAAGGCCCGGGTTCGATTCCCGGCATCGGAACAAATATTTTGCATATCCAGCAATTCAGCAAAACAGTATTGTAATGGTATTGTAAGACGCTTGTTTCGTCCTCCCATGTGGTCTAGTGGTTAGGATTTCTGGTTTTCACCCAGGCGGCCCGGGTTCGATTCCCGGCATGGGAAGCTGTTCTTTAGTAATTTTTGCAGTTTGTATCTCATATTCTCCACGTTATTGCGTCACCCTACAGCAATTCGATTAAAACGGGACAATATTCAAGATTCGTTTATCGAGCTTTGATTGTTTTCGAGTTTCTTGTCGAATATGAGATGGTTAGCGGATCGTCAGAGGCCCTGCAATGATTTTTTGCAGACTACCAATCGATAATCATCGAATACCGTACTCCTACCGTATACCTACCGTATCCCTACACGACTTTCACTCCACCAACTCCTTTCCATCCGCACACAACGCAGCGGGGCTGCCTGCAAATCGTAGAATGACTTTTCTTTCGGTCCATGTTACGGTGTTGGATGAGGAATCTGATCTGATCTTTGATCTCTAAACCCTTATCTTTGACCTCTGATCTCTCCTCTCACTTCTCTAAAGACGTCATCCCAAGGCTAGAACACGATGGCATGGATTGATCTCGAGCCAGCCCAAGTTCGACTATTTGATTCTTGATCTCTGATCTTTGATCCTTGATCTCTGATCTTTGATCTTTGATCTCTCTCCACTCACTTCTCGACACACAGCAGTGCGATCAGGGCGAAGAACAGAGTGAACACGCCGAGGACGATGATAAGGATGAGGCACGTCAGGTCCGCCTCCATTGTGACGTAGCCGCCCTGCCAAATGATCTTTGATCTTTGAACTTTGGTTTTTGGTGTTTTATCTCTGAGTACTACACGACAGGTTAAAACGAACGATCAGCGGAGTTTCAAAGCGATAAAAAGTGATGAAGGCTTGTTTTCGTTGTTATTGTTATTGTTGTGACGTCACTTACGCAATTGGGACAGTCTCCTTTCGGCACGGCGACAACAACTGCAGGGGGCGGATACTGTGGAGGCGGGAACCCGGGAGCAGCGTACGGTGGGGGATACTGTGGAGGCGGGCACTGTGGAGGCGGGTACTGTGGAGGCGGGTACTGTGGAGGCGGGTACTGTGGAGGCGGGTACTGTGGAGGCGGGTACTGTGGAGGAGGATACTGTGGAGGAGGATACGGTGGCGGAGGTTGACCTGAAGAGGGGTACGGTATTAAACATCAGCTGATTATCGAATCCTAGAGCACAACGCACCTGCCATCGAGGACGGAGAGGAGAGAGAACCGCGCGGGAGGAGTGAAAGATGAGGGAATGAGGGAAGAGAGGCGAGTTGAATGAAGTTATTATTGTCCATTTGCATAAGGATTTGTTTGTTTTGTTGGAAATCTTTTCTGATTATCTGCGCTGTAGTCTACGTGATTGTCAACATTTTCGGAGTGAGTGAAGCGTGAATCCGGCACTTTCTCAATGTGTCAATCGAGCAAGCTGCACTTTGTTAGAGTAGAACGAATCAGTTGATTGACATCGTAAGTCAATCAAGTGGGCGACTGTAAGCGCTCTGAGAGCATCATCCGATGTAGTCTAGTGGTTATGATTTGCGGCTCTCACCCGCAAGGCCCGGGTTCGATTCCCGGCATCGGAACAAATATTTTGTATTTTCCAGTGACTCAACGCAACAGTATTGTAGTGGTATTGTAAAAAACTCCATTCGTCCTCCCATGTGGTCTAGTGGTTAGGATTTCTGGTTTTCACCCAGGCGGCCCGGGTTCGATTCCCGGCATGGGAAGCTGCATTTTTTGCCAAGTTTATTCTAACATCAAATTGATATTTTCTCCATTGACGACAGATGAATGCTATGAATTTGAATACTATCATTTATCAAGGAGCAAGCAATCGATAATCGAGAGTATGGGAGTGATCTTTGATCTCTGATCTCAGATTTCTCCCGCTCAGACCGGCGAATAGCCCTGCTTCTTGCCGCATGTAGCGCACTTGGCTTCCTGAAATATAAAAAAAATTCGAGATTTCAAGCCAAAAAATGTGCTTCAGTGCCTAAAATGATCAATGCAAAGCAAGTGAGCTCCAGGAGGGATGCTAACTAGGCTTGGAGCCAATCCAATTAGCCACAAAGTAACCTTCTTGGGCATGAAGAATGCAGCAGGTGAAGAGGATCAAAAGGTGTAACTAACTGACAACGCTCTAGATCAAAGCATTCACTAATTATCAACACATCGCTCCCCCCCCCCCCCCCACTGACTAGGGTGGATGCATTATGTCTGAGATCCTTTCGATGAAACACAAACCTTTTTGGGCATGAAGATCACCGCGAAGCAGCAGGTGAAGAGGATCAGAATGCCGACGACCAGGCGGTCGCGCTCGAAGATGATAGGGCCGATGCCCTGAGCTTAGTTCGTTATCCAAAAGACTTAACAAAAATTGAGCTGGTCACGTTTTTTTTAATAGCAGCTTCTATAGCGCTCATTCGAATCAAAGCTGTTTTCATATTTGAAGCTCGATTATTGGATAACTCCAAAACAAACGAAGAAGAAACTCACGCAGAATCGGCAGCTGCCCTCGGGCGTGCTGGGCACCGTGCCGCCGTGGCAGCGACCGGGCAGGGACTGAGAGGGGGCTGCAAGATAAAGGTAAAGGTGCTACGTCTAGCGATTTTACATTCGTACGACAACGCTAGATGGGGCCCACTGGTGATGTCAGCTGTTAGAGGGGGCTGCAATTAGTGCTAATTATTATTTTCTCATTCGGGGGCGAGTCTCGAATCCGACTAATCCTACGAGCAACGGTGCTGAACTGGATTCCGTTACTGTGTTCCTAGCGTAGGCATACCTGGATTCTCGGAGTCGGACATGGGGAACCGCGCGAGAGGGGCGAGAGGTAGAAGAATGAGTGGATCGAAATCGCAATCAACAGAATTCGCTTTGAATTCTCTGTTGATTTTCATCGAAGAAGAAACTTGTTTCACAATCGAACTTCTTAGTTAACGGTTCAAAAAACTGACATTCATTTATCGAGAATAATACGTTACTTATTTGCTCATCAGAATAAGGCACAAACGCGTTGAGGACGAGCTCAAAATACTTCAAATCAACAACAGCAGATGCACTTGGTGCGATTCGGGATCGAGTAGTTCTGCTTGGCACCACAGGACGCGCATTCGGCCTGAATTAAGTTCATACTAGAGATCAAAGATCAACCGTCAATCAAAGATCAAAGATCAACCATCGATCAAAGATCAACCTGTCGCTCCGGCAGACAGCACAGTGTGCATACTCCACAGAAGACCAGCAGCCACACGAAGCAGCAAATGTCGCGCTCGTAGGTGATGGGGCCGCCCTGAAAGAGAGATCAAAGATCAGGGAGTAAAGATCAAAGATCAAGGACCGGAGATCAGAGATCAGGGATCACGATACGATAGTCAGATGTTGTGAACAGGAAAAGTGAGGTGATAGGAGATTGAATAGATCAAAGATCATAACTCACACAATACGTGCAACCATTGGTCGTAAGCTGCACGTGTTTGGTGTCCAGGGGCTGCAGCTGGATGGCGTCTTCCATCGTGGCTGCAGATGCTGAAAAGCGTGATGCTGAGTCTCCTCAATAACGAGTGAACGTGATGTGAATGAGTGGATTCTGTAGACTTCGATTAGATCAAACAATTAGAGAATGCTGTTGAGGAAAGGTTAGGAATGAGAAACGCTCAGTTTGGCGAGAAAGACCGCTGTTGTTGCTTCCCGCCTTTCCTTTCCTTTTTAACTGATGATCCTATCGCTTCCTGATACGGAGCAATGATCACACTCTCTCGGTTTCGTGTAGTCTTTTGCTCTGTCTGACCGTAGAAGTAGCATGCGAGGTGGAGAGCAAAAAGATTGCTATGATAGGCACACCAAACCGGAAGTGGCACGAATTTAGAAATTTAGTTGTCAATGAGAAATTCATTGACGCCGTTAGACATTTCACACTATTTTTATAGAGTAGTTTCGAAATTCTTTCCGGAAGCATCGTCAGAGTCCATGCGCGATAAACTAGAAATTACTCAACAAGATCATTGTTTCGCATCTTCATCCAAGATCCCTTGGAAAAAAAACTTGAAACATTACAAATTTGAAATATGTTTCAGCTTTCCCATCATGGTCGGATGTACTGTCTTGGATCATCTATCGAACGAAAGGCTGCGCGGACTCACAAAGGTAGGAGACGTTGTTCGTGCCGCTTTGAAAAGGAAGTGGCTCTGGGTGCACAAAGTCGCTAATGATCATGATTTGAAGTGGAGCAGATCTGTGATCGAATGGACCCCGCGAGGGCCTAAGCGGAAACGTGGAAGGCCTC
>LS516317.1:181272-213435 GCA_900490845.1 Pristionchus japonicus | reverse complement strand
GCCCTGACAACATGGCTCCCTTACCAACACACTCGCAGCACTGGCCATCCCCGCTCCCGTTGGAGAGACGAACTAACTCGACTAATCGGAAAGGACTGGTGGTCGATTTCTCCAAATGAATACAGCACCCGAAGAAATCAGCACGCCCTATAACACCCTAAGACGGCTTGATTCTGATAAATATTCTGATTCTGATTCTGAACCTCGTTTCGCTCTAATCTTTGCTAGCTCTGGCAACTACAAATCATCCTTACTAAGCACCACTAAGTGTTAATTGCATACTGCACAGTAAACTGCCGACATTTTGCACTAGAAGCTAATCCATTCCCAAGATGCCCATTCGTTGCTTGAAAGAAATTCGGTATACAAATGCGGCTCACACACTGATTGCAGGCCGTCGCCACCGCCTGGCCATGGTGCACGGCGCCTGCCTGAGGCTGCTGATGAATGGGGTCGGACATGCTGCAAGGGCTACAGGTGCTGCAACAACTGGACTCGGGATGCCGCAAGAGTGTAAAAATAAGAAAAAGAGACGCGAGAGAAGGTACGAAGGTGGAAGAGAAATCAGGAAATGTTGGGACCGTCAGGACGCGAGAAGAACGCGTAAATAGGAAAATGTGACACCAAAGCCGATGCTGTTGGTGAAAGACAGTTCAAACAGTCAGAGCAGAAGAACTATCAGAACAGTTCTACAGCAACTGTCTGATTTGTTTTCTGGCTTTTTGAGAGAAGAGCTGGAAAATTCAAAAATGAGGCATAAGAGAAGGGTTGAAGTTGAGAGTCAAGCAAGAAGTCAAGACACGAAATGCCGTGAGATCTTTCCTACGTTCTATTTCCTGCGTATTTCCTGCGAAACTTGCCTTTTACGTAGCTTCAACCGCTTTTATACACCTGCCAGGACTGCTACGCAATCAAAATTTTCTAAACGCCCGAAAGTATTTTGATGCGTTGCTAGCAATCGGCAATCTCAAACGCGGTGCGCCCGGAAGCTAAAAGGGATAGGCTTATCGAAAAGTGCCACACTTGAATTAGCTTTTCCACTCTAACAAGCAAAAAATAGAAAGGCTAATTCTGGAACTGCTGTCTATCTCTATCGTGGTTCTTGCCAAGACTAAGGTTGCGTTCTCAAACATAAAAAGTGAGGAGTGGGAGGATGCCTGACGGGTTTTTATGATGGCGCATGTTTGAGTTGCTGACAGTGATAAAAGTAGACACGATAGGACGTGGTATGATCAAAGGCTGCTCACTAGGCGGTCAGAGATGGAAGAGAGCATGGGAAAGTGAGAGAACCAGACCGATGCTCAATCAAAGCAAACAGGAAAGAGTCATAGGAGACGTGTGGGAATATGATAAACAGTCATCATGAGCAATATCTTTTAACTGGTCGATTGTGTTTCAGCCAGTTAGTGAAGTCTGCTATATCAAAAATTTTCCAACAACTTCTCTGAAGTCGGGCAAAAAATAAGTTGAAATTTTCAAAACATACAGTAACAATCAGCGAGGATTCATTGGCAACGTGCTAGAAGAATAAATCACCATGAATACCCATGAACGAGCAATATTTCAATTTGCTCGAATGTGTATCAGCGTGCTCATGAAGTGCGCGACATTTCAGTTTTTTGTTCCTTGGAAATTCAATAGCGATTAGTGGTATACTTCATTCACAACAGAAATGTCATCGTTAGAATTTCTAACGATTGAATGGTTTTAGATTTCTAAATTGTTTCAATGCGAGAAGAAATCGTAAGGCTTGGTTTATTTTTCTTTGTTTATACATAGATAATCACAGTCGATCATTAAACCATCAGGTTACAGTTGGCGATCTCCTTCATTAATCAAGCGCGTATCCCTGCTTGAGTCCGCACTGCACACACACCGCCTCGCGCTTGGGCAGACAGAACAGGGCGCAGATGCCTGAAACATGCATTCGTCGATTACTTGTCGAATGATCTTTAAAAAAACAATGTTTAATGTCTCGCTGTCCTCATTCCGCGTACACTCTTGCGCAAAAAACGACTAATTTTCATAGTAAGTCACTAGTCACATCATTGCCTTTCAATGAAAACCACTGCAGATGAAGAGGAACACTTGGGTGACTACTGTCTAACTTCTAACACTTCCAGCATTTTCTACCGCTTCCAAGTTCTTATTTGCGGTCAATTGCGTTGTCTTCTGGATTGCGCTATGGAGCTATGTTCCTGGTGTTAGCGAAGCAAGTGTGTTAAGTTTCACGCAGTGCTTAGATTAGGCCGTATAGAACAATGATCCGATTTGTGCATGAAAAACACGAACCACAGCAGATGATGAAGAAGACCAGAGTGACCATGTCTTACTTCTAACACTACTAATTCCTAGCTTTTCTTCGTTATCACAGTGTTTTCATACTGGGGAGCTTTAGAACTAACAGTCCCTTGAGGTGTGTGCAAAATGACATGCGTTTCAGACGATACTTGAGACTGAGTCAGATCGCACTTTACTGATGATTCTGCACAAGAATATGATATGAAAAACAACAAACCACAGCAGATGATGAGCAACACGAGGGTGACCATGTCGCGCTCGTACGTAATCGGGCCTTGCTGGAAAGGTGGGAATAAATCAACTGAGACAGATCAAAGATCGAATATCAAAATGGACATTGATCTTATGGCCGTAATTATAGGCCATCGGGCCTAGTGGAAAGGGAGAGAGATCAAAGATCAAAGTTTACTAATCAAAGTCCGATAAATGGGCAGCCTGATTGATAGTTTCGGGATTGCCAAATGTTGGAATGAAAATGAGATTTTCATAGATTTTCTGGCAAAAGTTATTCACTCACGCAGTTCCTGCAGCAGGTCGGTGGCTGCGCGAGCTGCGGCAACTGGCCGCCCTGCTGCTCCGCCCACTGCTGCTGCTGCTGAAAGGATGATATGGTTCAAAAGTATTCGAGGCCTCCAGTCTTTGAGAATGGACTCTCAGGTACAATGTCTAGTGTAGCATTCTCAAACATTCTCGTTATGAGACCCTATCTGAGAAGACTCACCTCGAGCCGTACAGTGAATCTCAGAAAAATCTGAAAAAAATCCCAAAGGTGGACCTTAGGACGTAGAGCTCAAAAATGGACATGGGGCAACCGTATCTCTTGAACCTAATTTACGGCTGCCCTCCCGGCTCTGACCGGTGGTGCACCCAAACTTTGAAATGGATGATCAAAACTTCCAGTTGAGCGGTAAAACTACTAAATTAGGTTAAAACAAAATATTTGACACAAAATTGCAAAAAAATTTGGCGGGAAAATCAAGTTTTGAGAGTCATGGACCATACTTTGAAGCGCCCTGAAAAAAATTCCCAGTATTCGTTCCTTGGAATCACGCTCAATCGATTCCTCGTAGAAAACTTACCTTAGTCGATTTTTTTCAGATTTTTAACCGTTCCCCAAGTTGGTCGCTTGAATCGTCGAAGCGAGAAAAATAGCATTTTTCACCTATTTTCTCACGTTTTCACACTTTTTGTTTTCACACCTTTTGTGTATTTTCCCCGAACCTCATTCAAATAACATTTTACGAACTTCTGCGAATAATCAACATGATTGGTCCCGATTCCCAGAAATTTATTTTTCATATCCAACCATGAACCCGGGGTCATGGTCCAAAATGAACCTCAAAAGTCATGTTCGAGAAACTCCCAGTACTATGTGGCATTGTCCTCGGCACTGCCCTACTAATGTTCTGTAGCCGGTTTTACCGTAGTCGGGTAGTTGTGGAATTGGAAAATAACTTTTTAAAATACAATTTGAAAAAATTCAGTTTGCGATAACCGGAAAAATGGAATTCAAGCAGCGGTATATTGGTGGAGTAGTGAAGCATGCATTGCCGCATAGTAATGGAAGTTTCTCGATGATGACATTTCATGTTAATTTTGGACCATGACCCCGGGTTCATGGTGGAGTGAAAAAATAATGTTTCGGGAATCCACGCCTATCACGTTGATTAATTGCAGAAGCTCGTAAAATGTTATTTGAATAATGTTCGGGGAAAATACTACTGACAAAAAGTGCGAAAAGGTGAGAAAATAGGTCAAAAATTCTGTTTTTCTCTCTTCGACGATTCAAGCGACAATCTGAAAAAAAATCGTCTAAGGGTAGTTTTCTACGAGGAAATTCCAAGGAACGAATACTGAGAATTTTTTTCAGGGCTCTTCAAAGTATGGTCCATGACTCTCAAAACTTGATTTTCCCGCCAATTTTTTTTTGCAATTTTGTGTCAAATTTCTTGTTTTAACCTAATTTAGTAGTTTTACCACTCAACTGGAAGTTTTGATCATCCATTTCAAAGTTTGGTTGCACCACCGGTCAGAGCCGGGAGGGCAGCCGTAAATTAGGTTCAATAGATACGGCGGTCCCATGTCGATTTTTGAGCTCTACGTCCTAAGGTCCACCTATGGGATTTTTTTCAGATTTTTCTGAGTTTCACTGTACGGGTCAAGGGTGATATTGCTCGGTTCTCTCAGATAGTGTCTCTTATACTGATATGAGCTCAAACCAAACAGGCCTAAATGTCCTAGAGCTATACAATATCTTTTTTTTCTACGATATGCTCTAGGATGTCTTAGTCGTATTGGCTTGAGTTTATATCAGTATACGGGTAATGTTCGAGCATGGTACGCTGACCTGCTGTGCCCACTGCTGCTGCTGCAGCTGCAAGATAACAAAGTGATAGGATACCCCTATTCAAAAAGGTGTTGTAGACAACAAAGATAGAAAAGGAATAGAGAAGCCTCTAATGTGGGGTATTATCTAACGATAGATAATGATGGGGTCATTAGGTCTAATTCGTGTTTGTATCAGTGCAGCACGAGCGGTTTTTCGTCATATTTCTCACCTGCTGTGCCCACTGCTGCTGCTGCAGCTGCAGCTGGTACTGCTCCATGGTCGGGGGCGGCTGCATCGGCTGCATGGGCTGCATGGGCACCATCTGAGGCTGCGGCTGCTCGACCCATTGCTGAGGCTGCTTCTCGGAGGACATTGCTGGAAAGTTATGGTCAAAGTACATCTGATATTGGGAGGGGAAAACTCGAAAATGCAAGGTGTTCAAAAGAGATTTAACTATCTCGAATGGGTTAGTGATGAAATAATCAATGTCCATAGAGAGGCGGAGTCGGCTTTTAGTAAGGAAATTTTCAATCAAAGTCCTAAATCTCCAAAAGCTATGACCGATGAGATTGGATGTCAAAGTAATGAAGACCTCAATGTCCAAAGAGAGGCGGAGTCCGGCTACAAAGATACAATGAGTCACCGCAGACTAGAAACGGGGCAGCTAAATGTCAAGTGTGGGAGAAGCTGAGAAATCTAGTTTGAGGCTTTTGAGAGACGTCCAATTACAGGTGAAACTTCGTCAACTGCACTAACCACTTAGGGGGAGGGAAACATGAAAAAGGGAGTCATTTTTAGAATCGATCGAGGATGTCGTGAGTAATGCAGATTCAAGTAAATCGCTGCACAATTTAGACTTAGGTGACTAATACAGAGATTTCGAAAGTCCGTGGGATTTTGGCAATGCCCTGCATCAGCTTTTATCTGAACAACGATTGCTCCAAATTTTGAATCCAAACACGGAAATTCTAACGAAGGCACGGGACTCTTTCAAGTGTTGTTGTCTGTCTCTCGCAGTTTTCCCTTATCTCTGACTTTCTCTTCCTTATCGGAAGCGAGATTCTCGAGTGGAAATGCGTGAAAAGTCACGAGATTAGTGGCTTTCAGAAGGAATAACATGTGGATGGAAGGAATGGATTTGTTATTCTCTCGCATCTTGGACCGATAAAGGTAGCGCAGAATTGAGAGAGTGCACTCTTGCTTTGCACTTTAGACACGAAATGTATGAAAGGAAAGGTCGTGCACATTTGAAGATGGTGTAGGATGAATAGGTAAAGATAAAAGCACTACCTAGAGAATGTATTACTGCTCGAGAAGCTTGAGAAGCTACTATACGAAATTCTGATGAATAGGCTAATACAATGGATGTATAGTATTGGAATGAGCTTTATCAGAGCTTCTAATCAAAGGGAAGAGATCAGACGAGTGAAGGAGAAATGAATGAGCACAAAGAGAGATTACATAGAACAACAAAAAGATAGAGAAAGATAAGGGGCAGAATATTGAAAACCTTTGATTGTTTTTTTATAGATGAAAGACATGTGAATCACTCTTCAGAGGCATTTATTCGGTTTATATTGCTGGTCGTCGAGTTTACGTAAGCGAGTAGTAGAACTGCCTAAACAATTGCGGCATTGCCCAATGCGTGGAATAATTGAGAACGAGATTGACAGGGTTGCATTTTTTTGTTTCCATCTTGTAGTGCTATGTCGTTAATAATTTATTTCACGAATCGTAACAGTTTTCGGTCGAGTCTGAAATTGATCGTTCGGAATTGACTCATTTGAGATAAGGCCCATACAACCTTGATTGACTTTGCCTTGAACGCAGATAGAATCACTCGTCGAAATTGGGGAGTAATCGACAGAAGGCAGATGTTATGCGCCAGTGGATGCAAGACAATCACACCGTAGAGAGACAGATTGATTTCTGATAAGTGATGGTAATAAATGGGAAAAACTAATCCGTATATGAAAATGGACAAGCAGCCAATCTTCAGTTCTACTGTCTTGAAGAATAATCAGTAAGAATTGCCCACCAAAAGGAATGCACCCGCAATAAACACCGGAGATAATGATAGCCATTGGGATGATAACTAGGGAAAATGGGACGGCAATCTGAATTTTCAGAGCTCTATTCGATGTGGTTTCTTTCCATGTCAATAATGGCGTAACCAATTCGTAATTAGTTTAACCTGAATGAATAAGACAATCAACGACCGACGAATGCGTTTGATCGATGCGGGAGGGCGCGTAGTGTGGGAGCGAGCATAAATAAATAATTAATTATTTAAAATCATAAAACTATGGATTTACTTCTTGCCTCAACACATGCATCATGTGCCAGAACGGAAATAAAATTAGAACGGAGATCAACAATTCTTCCTGGAAATATAAGGAGCAATCTTCCAAACTTCAGTACTTTTCTCTACATTGACAGCTAGCGGAGGCGAGGAATGAGACAGACAGGGAGGAATGAAAAGGGTCGGTCCAAAGTTCAAAGTGCTCTATTATCATAATCGTTTACAGAAACGCACCACGCTCATTAGCAATAGGACAACGTAAACAAGAGGCGCTAGTTCGTGATAAATGAGTGATCCACGACCGATCGCCCATGTCAGGTTGAAAGGACTCTGTCGTGCATAAATAATTTAATCGCAGTGTTTCAATCGTTCAGGTTACTAGATGCATTTGTTGTGGGAACTCTACTAGGTAAGACGGGTACAAATAGCCGGAAAAGAAACAAACTTCTTTGAATGCATCCAGCACTTGCTCATTGTCGTGAGGATATAAGGCATATGCGAGGCACACTGCGCTCGTAACGACTATTAGACCAATGCGAACAAGCAATTTTAATTGCTGAAGAGTAAGGAATTTATGTGGTTCATGAATTTTAGGAATTCGGCTCTAACCGTGGGAATTCGGCACAAGCAGATTCTATTCGAATTGCTCGGTTGCGATATGTTATTGGCGGGGACAATCGATTGGTGCCGATACCAAAGACACGCGATTATTGCTGAACCCAGTATGCTTAGGAGGAGACCCTCAACACCCTGAAATGATGTCTGTGAAATTGCTGTTTTTCATCTGAAAACACCTGTTCCTTCAATTTTCTCAGCGTACTACAGATACGAAATTTTGTAAAAATTGGGCTCTGGTCGGATGCGGTGGTATCAGGGCATTTGGGAGGGACCGTTAACATTACAATAGTTCCAAGAAATTCCGGTTGGCTTTTAACACTTAGGTCCATTGTTATTTTGGCAGAGTTTCCCGTCAAAAAATTGGTCCCTGTTTCCCTGCTCACAACATCTAAACCTAACATGTAAGCGTAGAACCACTACCACCAGTCAATTAGGAATGCACAGGCACCACGAAATGAGCAGGAAAATGGCGCTAGATCCATTTTCAGATTCCCCCGATTCAATATATCCATTTAGTTTAAAACATTACAATTGATTGTATGATAATTCAACTTTTCTCTCGAATCATGTTTAAGTAAACATATTAATTAGGACGATGCATGTCCAAAGAGGAGAAA
The DNA here is from genome assembly GCA_900490845.1 of Pristionchus japonicus. Lineage (NCBI taxonomy): Eukaryota > Metazoa > Nematoda > Chromadorea > Rhabditida > Neodiplogasteridae > Pristionchus > Pristionchus japonicus. The sequence goes on along the minus strand of LS516317.1, from coordinate 205,268 downwards.
GTTTAAATATAAAAAAATATTTAAAAAAGAAACCAGCCTACGTCATTGGACCGCCTTATTCGACCAGAGCCATAAAATCCAATTATCATACATAATATTTTTAAAAAAAATGTATATTTCTCACCAAAACTGCATTCGTTTGCACCCCCGCCCAGCACAGCAGCCCCACACAGTACGCTGCTGGTGCCGGGAACAGCGGAATTGGCTCAAACAGAACGTCCAGATGAATGCTTTTCACGGTGATGATAACCTCAAACAGTTGTCTTAAAACCATAGTCTCGGGTGGGTGGGGGAGGAGGACAAACCTGAATAACAATGAGATGATTTCGTATTCCGGCTTGACTAAGTGGCATTTTTCTGATCAAACAGAACATGGAAACCACACTAAGCACGGATGTGACGGCGAAAATGCAGCGCTGAGCTGTCAGCAATGCGATTTCGAGTTCATGAGAGATGTAAATATCCATGGAATGGTAGAGGTAGGCGTCAGGCTCGATATTTAAGGGGGCGTCACATCACCGCCTGATGTTTCTCTAATATCGAGTGGTCCGATTGGTTTGTTACTTACTATCTCTCGACTCCACCTGCTTAAGGGCAGACAAAATCAGAGAGCACGTCAGTAGGAGATGAAGGGCGGTTGAGAGTTCCCATTCATTGCACCTGGGCTGCTGCGGACTATGCCAGAGAGAAGTCAAGCATTCACAACAATGCTCTAACAGTTTAAGAAGCTTCAACTTTTGCAAACCAGAGTGTGCGCAATGGAGAGGTTTGCAATAGATCAAGCAAACTTCAAGCATTGTAACCATTAAATATGTTTGGAAATTCACCTCCTTGTGTGCATTAAACTGGCCTTCACGATGCGTGAACTGTCAATGGTCGTGGCTAGAATATATTGACTATTACGACTACTACCCAAGCACCAAAAAGTCCAACCGCGTTATCTTTAGGAATCTCCCTTTCTTGTCTCTTTCTAGCAGCATTACCGTTCCTATGCTATTTGCAACCTCGTTACGCTCTAATTTCGACGAAATTCATCACACTTGCCTTGTTATTTCCTGCCCTGATAGTGGATAGAATGGCTCGTCGAAACTGGGCAGTGATCGACAGTAGGCAGACGTTGTGGGCGAGTGGATGAAGTGCGAGAACACAGAAGACAGGCAGGTTGATTTCTGAAAATGGTAGGCGAATTTGGCCGTTTCGGCTATGGTTAGGCGTTTATTGACACTAAGAAAATACGCTTAAGAATCTAACAGCCACAAGACGCTAGTTGCGATTTAAGAAGCTATGCCCTAGACAAACCAAACGGAATGCATCCGCAATGAAGTGAAGTAAAGATAAATGCGGCGGGAATGATCATAGTGAAGAAAGGGACAGCAATCTGAAGGAATTTCGAAAATATTTACGAAAATATGTCTTTGTAGCGTTGCCTGCTTGAATAAATAAGACAGTAAGTGAACGTCGGATGCGTTTGATGGAGGCTGAAGGGCGAGAAGTCTAAATTGGGGTTGGTAAAACGGTGATTTAGCTAATGTAACCTCTCTACTCAACACATGCAACATGTGCCAGAAAGGAAACAGGATCAACACAGTAACAACTATTAAATTCTGCAAATTCGACTTGAACAGATTACTGCAAATCTCAATTTGAGTGTAAAAGAGTCACCAGTTCCACCAAGCATATCGCTGCTAAAACTAGTGTACTTCTTTCATGAGTAATTAGCAGCCCACGGTCTTGCACCCATGTAAGATTGTAAGGACCCTGCAGGATACCTTTTTTAAAATACGTTTGCAAATAATTAGATTGATTATTCACCCGTTCCAGAACTTCCACATCGCTAGAATCCTCGAATGGATACATGATGTACACCATGCAAATGGTACTCGTTATAATAGCTAGGAAAACTCTGAGCCCCAATTGGGTACGCTGAAAAAGTGAGTCGAAAGCATGCTTAATTATGATGCAATAGATTGGAAATGAGCAATAAAGATGATATAAAAACACTAGGGTTGCCGATTCGAAGTCTTCGAATGAGAAGGGAGTGAAAGAGTGTACAAAAGAGAACGCTGGCTGTTTAGTCATTTCGAAATATTCGTATGAGTGAAGACTTCGAATTCGTATTCGAACCGGCAACTATAAAGCACACCTACCTTGGTCATCTTCAACGGATTACTCGCAGGAATTATCGATTGATGTCTGTAGAAAATGCAAGCGATTGTTGAAAGACCCAGCATGCAGATGAGAAACACGAAGATACCCTGCATTACACTTCCTCATTTGTTGAAATGCAGTAAACAGTACTCTGACATGCGCTCCTGCACTTTACCGGACACTAGGGTGATAATTTTTAGCTGTCCGGGAAAGTTCAGATGTGCGTTCTGGCAAGATGAGGGTTGCTCTCACCAAAACAGTGTTAGGGCGCAATCCACCTGAACAGAGTAGACCAACGCAATAGGCTGCGAATGCGGGCAGGAGAGGCATGACCTCGAAGAAAACGTCGAGATAGATGCTCATGAGAATTATGACGACCTACGATGTCGTGCCAAGTTTTGGATTATTGAACAAAATTTACCTGAATAACGACTAGATAATTTCGAATTCCAGATTGATTTTGAGGCATCTGTTTGAGCAGACAATACATTGAAATTGCATTCAGAATGGAGGTAATGACAAAGATGCAGCGCTGAGCAGAAAGCAAGACTGTTTCGAGTTCAAGGGAAATGTAAACCTCCATCGGACAACTAATGAAGAATGAATTGAGCATGAAATTGAACAACGCTGATCTAACGAACTTGTGATTAATTGAGCAGATTGCAAGAGCAATCGGAACTTGTGCAATCGGAAGCCATTTCACCTGTGCTATGCCTCAATCGGCAAGTGTTCAGCTCTAAAATGCCAAGTAGTCGGTCTAGTGGCACGTATGTTAACAAACAAAGAAATTATCAATTGATCCCCTTTCACTATAAGGTTCTCCTTTATCTTATAAGCTTTATCGTCACATTTCAGATTGTACAAATAACATCGGAATCAGTGCATAGTACATGTAAATAGGTCAAATAGATCACATGTAATCCCCATCGTCCTCAATCGGCACTGCCTGATCTTGTTTCAGTCCACACGAGACGCAGATAGGCTGTGGCTTGGGCAGACAGCAAAGGGCGAAGATGCCTGAAAATGGTAATTTGACGGTTTCGACCAGGTTGCGTAAAACCCGGCTCTGGTTCTGATCTTCAAAATTGAAATAATCACCACAGCAGATGATGAGACAGACGAGCGCGCACATGTCTCGCTCGTAGGCGACCGGAGCGCCCTGGAATAAGAGAGAGAAATCTTGAAATAGAGGTCAGAAATCTTCCGCTAACATAAATTTACTCAAAATAAGACGTGTTTGCAATGATATTGTCTCGAAAAGCTTCGGAATCAAGATTAGAAAAGCTCACGCAAGCGGCGCAGTGCGTCGGCCACTCCTGCCGCCGCTGCACCTGCTGCAGCTGTCGGTCCATGCTGAATAAATATATTATTTAAAATTAAATTTTGTATTTAACGGACAAAATTTGCAAGAAAAAATCAAATGAGTCCTAGAAACGGCTTGAAAAAAGCAGAGTGAAGAGCTAATTGTTCTACTTCTCACCCATTGCACTAGGGTAAGACGACTAGCGTGAACGAGCATAATACGACGGGCAAACATGTGATTAGCTTCCGCAGAAGAGGGAGAAAAAGCATGTGACGAATCATCAAAGGCCTTTTTTGTGTGGTTTTTGACCTCGACACTGGGAACGAGCGAAAGGTTCACTCGATCTCTTCATTTCACATGATCTCTCACTCGTTGTCTGAAGTGCGCGTGAGAAAACGAACGAGTTCTGACTTTCAGAAGAGACGAAACATCGAAATATCACGTGCGAGTCCCGTCTCTAGCCAATTAGTGAGACAGAGGGAGCGTAGGTTCAGATACGAGAGCTCATTGAGAAAGAAAATACGTAGCATCATGAAAGTAGGAGGGCAGTGCGCCGAAAAAAACGAAAACATTTCTAATTGAACTATTTGAAATAGCCAGCCACGTAAGGCCACGTGCCTTTCTTCCCATCTTCTCAAACAAAGCGTAATTTGATGCTCATTCCGAGATTTTGGGATGGCTTTCAGGCAGCTGGAGGGGCTCATTCCGCTTTGTCAGAAGTCAGGGAAAGAGGGAAATGCTCAGAATGGAAAGAATCAACTCTTTCTTCCGCACTCTATGCATTAAAATACAACGAACTTGCTAGTCCCTTTATGAAAATCGACCGCTTTTTGCACGAGAAAGTATGAGGAATCAAGAGAACGTAACGCCGAAGTGACTAGTCGTTTCGTTGTCTTTCAAGTCTATTCCGCACCAGACTGGGCGACGTGGATCGATCGGGCTTTCGGAATAATGAGAAAACGGGAGGGAATGGAACTGCGAAAGAGAAATAAGAGAGAAGAGAGAGGAGAGGCAGTTGTGCTTGAAAAATGGCTTAGGGAGAGAAGGAGGAAGAGTTCCAGAAGAGTAGAGAAGCATGGGAGAATTTATCCTTTCGCGCTACTCTTTGACCTCCTGAAACATCGAGGGAGTATTCAACCGCACTGGTGACTTATTTCCTTCATCGGAAAAAAACGAAGAGCGAGTCAGATGAAAGACCTGTCTAGAATAAGAAGAGTTAGCATGAAAAGAAGGCCTCAACGTTCGGGAGAAACAGAGAAACGAAACAGAGCGTCAGTCCTTTTCTCTTCTCGTCTGTTTCTCTGTCTTTTCGTGGGTGCAATAGAGCCTTTCTCCCTCTAGCAAAAGAGAAAAAGGTGGCTTAATAGAATTACCCCGAGAAGTCTTACTTTGAGGTAATTGGAAAACGTCATGAACTAAGAAAATGGCAAGTATTGAATAGACTCATTACATTCGTAAACTCCAAATGTGAGTGAGAGACGTAAACATTCTTCGGAGTGAATGAGAAATTGGAGATGTCTAAGGGGCCACTTCATCCGATGGATGAACCAAGCCCATGTGCTTCGCATCTGATGTGCTCCAGGGCTGCGCAAAATTTTTAGGTCTCTCATTTCGCAATGTTCTCTCGCCGGTCAGACAAAGCGAGAGAGCATTCCGAAATGAGAGGCCATCCATTTTTTGAACAGGCCTGGTGCTCCCCATCTGATGTGCCTTCTTCAATCACGAAAGAGAGAACGGCAAAAAGTTGAAACGGATAAACGGCGATCAGAAAAGTATGCTCCAGAGTGGCAAAAAGGGGCTTCCCATGCCGGGAATCGAACCCGGGCCGCCTGGGTGAAAACCAGAAATCCTAACCACTAGACCACATGGGAGGACGAAAGGATGGTTTAACAATACCATTACAAAACAGTTTCGTTGAGTCGCTGGAAATGCAAAAGATTTGTTCCGATGCCGGGAATCGAACCCGGGCCTTGCGGGTGAGAGCCGCAAATCATAACCACTAGACTACATCGGATGATCATCCCAGTGCTCTTAGAGTGTCTAACTTCATTGACTTGCGATTATTCAATCGAGTGATTCACGCATTTTTCTGAGTCACGTTGGAGGAAATCCAGTGAGAATTGATTGTCTTGGTGTAATCGGGTTTTACAGAGCAAAAGTTTTATATAAAAGGGTAAAAATCATGACATCCTCATCTTTTCTCTCTTTCACTTGCTCTCTGTTCCTCTTCTCGAACAGTTCATCTTCTCCTCACACTCGATGCAAGGTATCGTACTATGTAGAAGATTACAGGTCATGTGCTCGCAGTTTTGAAATCCTACGACTTTCACCATCTTCCTGCAGCCTTTCAACAACGAAAGTAGTCCTACATCTCAGGCCAATCACCTATTTCTCCTCCTCCGTATCCCGGCACTCCCTTGCAAGCCCCGGTGCCGTATCCGTAGCCCGTCCAGCAGCCCCTGCAGCAGGGAGGCTGTCCTAACTGTGTATGTTTTTCAAAACAACAACAACAACAACAACAACAACAACAACAACAACAACAACAACAATAACAACAAACAAAGATCATTCATTGAAGGGTGGTTTCGTCACGATCGAAAACGAGCAGGCGTGCTTCATTCTTGTGATCGTCCTGTCCATTGTCTGCTTTCCATGCGTACTCTTTGGGCTGCTGTGTCTCAATAAGTGAGTGAAAGAGGTGAAAGATCAAAGATCACAGGTCAATAAGTCGAGAATAGAATGCGCAGCCCTGTAGGGAATCAAATACAATATACTAGCAGAACGATGCCGTGAACGATGGCGTTTGGCTCAATGCATTTTCCAGAAGTTTTCTGATTAGATTAGAGATCAAAGATCAAACAAGTTCAATCAATTTTCATTGCAAAGAACGTCGCTGTGTGCGCTGCGGCTGGACGGGAGGACTGTAGGAGTATTGCAAGTGAGCATTACGGTAGGAGTGCTGTAGCAAGCACGGTATCATCAACTGAAATGAACTTGCAGGAACTCAACAGCGAATGAGCTGCAAATAGTCTCGTATTCGACGAGATTGTAGAAAACACTGATGCTCGATAAATGAATCTTGCTTCTCATTCGCATTTTACCTTCCCTAAAACTCCTCCTTCGAGAAAATGAAAGAAAATGTGATTCATATACCATTGGCAAAAGAGCAGCTTCCCATGCCGGGAATCGAACCCGGGCCGCCTGGGTGAAAACCAGAAATCCTAACCACTAGACCACATGGGAGGACAGAGAAACCTGTTTGCAATAACATTACAATACTGTTTCTTTGAGGTGCTCGAAAATGCAAAAGGTTTGTTCCGATGCCGGGAATCGAACCCGGGCCTTGCGGGTGAGAGCCGCAAATCATAACCACTAGACTACATCGGATGATGCGACTCATCATTCATGGAGATGCTTTGTTGATTGGCATGCGTAGATTAGCACTACTACTCTTTGTTGGAGCCCCAATGTCAAAATATCGTTGATTCAGAAGAACGGTTCAATTCTTTAACAAGTCACGTGATAGATCAATTACCATCTAAACCATAACCTGCTTTGAATATTGTGGAACTATCTAATTGCACATTCTTCTCCTTCTTCCTCCCCTCTTCCTCCCTCATTCTCCCCTCTGTCGCTTCTCTCGCGCGGTTCTCCCTCCTCTCCTCACGCAATGTCCGACTCAGGAAGAGAAGGTAAGCTATTGATTGACGAAGTTTCTTAGCTTTACTATTTTCTGGTGTGGCTCACACCGTGTACTGATAGAGGTATACTGGATTATCGCTCTCTGCGAAACTTGTGTGTATCACCAACTGTGATCGAACTTCTTTCCAGCGCCTCCGCCGCCCTATCCCGGCCCGCCATCGGTAATATCTTTATTGATTTTAATGATTTTCGAAAATAATAACAATAATAAACTTAATTTCAGCAGCCGAAGAGCGATTCAGCCCCGCCTCCGCCCTATTCCGACAAGGTACATTATCGTACCCGTAGTTGAATCAACTGAGAAGCGGAAGCCGGGCATCACTTTATATTTTATAACATTAAATTATTAACAAAAACATTTTGCAGCAGCCATCGGCGCCTCCTCTGTCGCCCGAGCAGCAGCAGCCGGTTATCGATTTTATCGCTAATTAGTCTAATTTATAACCCTGATTATCCTAATTATTCTAATTAATTACCATAATTACTCTAATTACCCCCATTAGCAGGTGGTCGTAGTGCAGCAGCAGCAGCAGCGCCCGTTCGGCGGCTGCAAGAACTGCGTGAGTTCAAAGATCAAAGTTCAAAGTTCAAAGATTGTTTGGCGTGCAAAAGTACATCAACTACAACAAACAACAACCTGAGGGCTTCATTCATTCTTTGAATTTCTCAAAATCGAAGCCCATTCCTAATAACGCGTTCCCTGCACAAAACAGTCACAATATCACTCATGAGATCAAAGATCAAAGACCAAAGATCAAAGGTACAAGTTCAGGGCGGTTTCATCTCGCTCGACTACGACACTGGCTGTCTCGTGTGCATCATCATCTGCTCTATTATGTTCTTCCCGATCGGATTGCTCGCGTTCCTGTGCCTCCAGAGGTGGGTCGATCTTTGATCTTTGGAGACCAAAGATCAAAGATGAAGGGGTGGGGCTAGTGATCACTCATACTGATGGATGCACTGAGGATGGTAGGATGGTATCTGAAATATGAGGAGGTGAGGTCAAAGACCATGGGATCAAGGTTCCAGTCATCAAAGATCAAAGATCATTTCCACACTGATCAATCTTTGCAGAACCCCTCGCTGTGTGCAGTGCGGAGCCGCCGGTGTCATGGCCGTCTAGGAGAACACTGCGGCAGCTGCAGGTACTGTACGGATACTGTAGGGGTACTGTAGGTTACTGTAAGTGTGCTCAAGATCTACGGTAAGTGTACTGTAGGTTACTCTAGGGCGGTACTGTTGGTTACTGTAGTTATCATGTAGATCTACAGTAGGAGTAATGTACATAGGTTACTGGTGGGAATGCAGACTGATTTCGAACTTCAAATTGCAGCCACTACATCATCCATCATCCAGATAATCATTTCACATAAAACAAGAGTCTCGCAAACATTTGTTACTCGATAAAGAATCTTGCTTAAACTTGCTATGATCTTGAATCCATGGGAGAGAAGAACATCAATACTTTCACAGGTCACATACTTCATTACTCGTGATCGCAAGTCGGGCGTTAGAAGGTTTGGAAAATGGATAGCTACGAGAGGAGAAATCAGAATTCCATAGAAACGAAAATAGTGAGGAGTCGAAGCATGAGGATGATAAGGAGAAACAATTGTCGATAAGGGAGCCGAGGACAGAAATAAATTGATAACTTATCAGAATTCGACAGTCATATAGGCTACAGCTCAACTATTCCACGATTTATCAATGGAGCTAACTGACACTCGAGCAAAGAGACGTACGACAATGATTGAAATAAACAAGGAGAGGAATCTTTGATCGTTCTCTTTACGTCTACGAACGAAACAATGCAACAGCTCAGATTGAACAAATTTTTATCATGCGGTGTGTTTGAGGACTCTTGAACCGCCTTTGGCTACTGCGTTTGACTAAAAAAAACAGCATTCATCAAACAATTTTCAGACTTGCAAAGATCAACGATCAGCTCCACCTCTTCGCTCAGTCACTCCCCCGTCTTGTTGTCCGGTTTGCTCTTGCCGGCCTCCGCCGCCTTTGCCTCGTTCTTGCGCTTGCGCCAGTACCACAAACCGGTGGCTGAAGAGATCAGAGATCAAAGATTAGATCAGATCTTAGAGATCAAAGTCCAAAGATCATCACTCACAAAGCCCGATGAGCAGGAGCGAGAGGACGGCGGCGATCGCGACGCATATCTTTAATATTATTGATTTATTTAATATTAATTAATTAATTAACTAATCAATTATTTAACTAATTAGTCAATTACCTGGAGAGGGCCGGGAAAGGCGCTGCCGCCGCCGGTGGCGACCTTCTCCTCGACGGTGATTTCTGCAAAATTCGTATCAAAAACGATCAAAATCAACCAATTTCGTTGACTTTCTGATGGTTTTTGGGTGTTTTTGCATCGTTTTAACATAATTTTAAAGACAATTTGAAAGTGAAAAAACGGACCAGCACAAGTGAAGCCGGCGTCGTCGGGCAGGTCGCCGGCGGCTGGAATGGAGTTGATAAATAGTGAAGGTTACGGTGCATTTTAGGTTACGGTACTAATACTTTTGGAATTCCGGATAGGCAGCAGCTAGAGTAAACAGCGCACCCTTCCCATTCACGGCATACGTGAGCTGTCCCCTGCTACCATCTAGACTTTCTCTACTTCCATTTGCACCTCTAGTTCTCATTCGCCTTGTCTCAGCACTTTCTCTAGCACTCAATCTATCGCTATAGTGAATGAGTATCTTACCCTTCCCATTCACGGCATACGTCAGCTGTCCTCTGTTCCCGTCGCATGCCACAGTGATGTTCGCGACGGGCTTGGCGTTGATGGTCGTGCTGAGAAGGGGGAACGATCGAAATGGAGATCAAAGATCAAAGTTCATTTCAGAATTGTTTCAATTAAAAATTAATTAAAAATCTGAATTGAACAATTTTTTTTGCAAAATGAATAAGTTGTATGCGAACAGGGCGCAGATGTTCGTGTTGAGAAGGCAAAAAAATGATTGGACCCTTTTTTCGAAACCGAATATTTCCGTAAGAAATGCATTGGTTTGTGGCTTGGTTAGCTTACAGCTAGCCGAGTGAAAATCAAAGATCATTCATCCCCTCAAACTCACGATAGCTCCTGCTTCTTGCTCGCGCACGACGGCATGCCGGCCGAGTCCTGGAATTAAGTTAATTAAATAATTAAGTTAATTAATTTAATTAATTAAGATAATCTACTCACCAGTCTGCACGCGCCGGCGCACGTGGTAACCTTCTTGCACGGCTCTGGAATATTAGCGTTGACCAAAGATCAGAGAGCAAGGTTCAGAGATCAAAGATCAAAGTTTAAAGACCAAAGATTAAACTTACTCGTTTCGACGCACTCCACCGCCGTGCTCTCTTCCACCTGCAATTAATTAATTAATTAGTTTTTTTTTAAATTACCAGCATCTCGCAAACCTTAGGCAAAACTTAGAAAAAGTTTAGGTGAAGGCTGAAGCACCATCAATAAATTACCTTTCTCGTCCCGACCATCCACACGAACTTCTCATCATCCGTCTTCACACAAGTCGCCTTGTTTTCAGTGATGTCCGCGCCGATCTTGAAGAACTTGGCGCACTACAAGAGTGAGGATCAAAGATCAAAGATCATCCAAGATCGAAGTTCAAAGATCAAGACCCTAACACTAGTCAGCTATTCTCGCAAACCGAGGTTTTTTCCCTTTTTCTCCAGTTCAAAAGTTTTCGAAAGTTCAAAGATCAACTAACCGTCAGAGTCTTGCAGCCGTCAGCCTCGCCGAGGGTCGGAGGCGTGCCCGAGGCGGTGGTGGGGAGGTACGAGCAGAAGGAACAGACTGGAATAAGGGAGAGATCAAAGATTAAAGATTAACAGCCAGCAAACAATTATGAATTAATACGATAATAGGAACAAAATCTAGATGCTACATTTGAACTGAAAGCCAGGCTAGACGAGAGGAGTAGAAAGAGATCAAGAATCGATAAGGAAACATTCACAATTTTTTCACAGCAAATGTAAAGCATAGAATCAAAAGCCCTTAGGAGAAGGCGCTTCAGATGAAGATGGAATCAGAGCTCACCCTTTGCGTGGCATCTCGCATGGAACGGTCGGTCTTTGAACGCGTCACCAATCTTGTATTTGTACTTTTTATCCGACAAATCCTTCACGCAAGCAATCTTTTCTACATCAGAATAGCCTGAGTCGGACTTGTACCTGACATGAACAGAAAACTGCTTTGTTGAAAGAATCGCTTACTGTAGCTTGAGTTGAGGATCCGAGCATGAAACGGTAAGAAGTTGGACATCAGTCTGGATTATTGATTTCAGTGTTGTCATCAGATTTACGATTGAATTACCTGTTTCACAACATTATCAGGCGATGTTGAGTCTTCGAATTGGACATTTTTCTGATCGCATCTCACTGAAGTTTTTTTTTTCTGAACTCCGTCAACTTAAATTAGCAAACGTTTATCCTTCACTGCGTTGAGAAAACTTCCGTCGTTAATCGTGCTCCCACCGATTATGATATGCTGAGATTTCTCTTGAACTACCTGAAGTATCGAGTTTTTTTCTCTCTAACGATTTTTTAACCTCTGTTGTTTCATCACCAATCAAAAATTGACAAGAAATAGGCTTCGAAGAGAATTTTTCCATTTCTGAAAAGAATTGTTTCGAAATTTCAGTTAAAAAACAGTACTTGTCAGTCCAGGAAGGGTTTCCGAAGAAGGTTCAGATTCGGAGCCCGTTTTCTTGCATGCGAATAGCTCAGCGAACAAAGATCATATGTCAATTAACAAAGATTGAGACCGTATTTCGTGAAGTAGGGTAGAAATGGGCGAGTTGAGTTCGTTTGATTTTTTGGCTGCAGTGTCTAGAGATCAAAGAGTTTAGATGAAAGATCGGGGTTAATTTGAATAATTTCATGTGATAGTCAGTAGAACACAGAAGTAGATCAAAGATCAATCAAATCAATTAATATTCATTACAGAGAACGTCGCTGTGTGCGCTGCGGTTGGACACAGGGACTGTAAGAAGGTAGCAGGTGAGGGTTACGGTAGGTGTACTGTAGCAGGTACGGTATCATAAACTGAAAAAAGAAGGCTACTGTAAGTAGGTTCTATGTCGATGTTGAACTTGCAGGAACTCAACAGCTCAAATAGTCTCGTACTCGACGAGATTGTAGAAAACATTGATGCTCGATAAATGAATCTTGCTTCTCCTTCGCATTTTACAGAACAATTAATGAAAAGGTGCATTAAAGCTTGTAAGAAAACACCTTCCTCATTGGCAAAAGAGCAGCTTCCCATGCCGGGAATCGAACCCGGGCCGCCTGGGTGAAAACCAGAAATCCTAACCACTAGACCACATGGGAGGACGAAATAAGCGTCTTACAATACCACTGTTTCGCTGAATTGCTGGAAATGCAAAACATTTGTTCCGATGCCGGGAATCGAACCCGGGCCTTGCGGGTGAGAGCCGCAAATCATAACCACTAGACTACATCGGATGATGAACTCATTGCTCTCAGATTCGTTTACTTGATTGGATTGCGATTAGTCAATCAAGTGATTCATGCTTCTCAATGATTCTGTTAATCACATTGAACTTGAGCATTCGTAGATTGGCACTTTTGCTCTTTCATGGAGCCTGCAGTCAAAATCGAATTGATCCAGAAGGATAAATTATAGTAAATGTCACGTGCGAGATCAATTACCATCTTCAACCTACTTTTGAAAATATTGCAACTATCTAATTAACCATTCTTCTCCCTTCTCCCCCTCCCCCTCTTCCTCCCTCATTCTCCCCTCTGTCGCTTCTCTCGCGCGGTTCTCCCTCCTCTCCTCACGCAATGTCCGACTCAGGAAGAGAAGGTACGGGATTGATCAATGAGGGTTCTGCAGCATTACCGTTTTCTGGCGTGAATATCGTAACCAATACCAAATACTGATAGAGTTCTGTTGGATCATCGCTCCCTAAGCCATGAAGTTACTGTAGTTTCACCGCGTTCTTACTGTAGAATGTATCACCAACTTTGGGAACTCGATTTTTAGGAAGTACCCAACTGAACTTCTTTCCAGCGCCTCCGCCGCCCTATCCCGGCCCGCCATCGGTACTATCTTCACTAATTTAAATGATTTTTGAAAATAATTACGATAATGAACTTATTTTCAGCAGCCGAAGAGCGATTCGGCCCCGCCTCCGCCCTACTCCGATAAGGTACGATCTACATTATCATACCCGAACTTGAATCAACTGAGAAGCGGAAGCCGGACAGCTCTCCATATTTTTAAATATATTTAAAATATTATTAAAAATAATTCGCAGCAGCCATCGGCTCCGCCTCTGTCACCCGAGCAGCAGCAGCCGGTAATCGATTTTACTGCTAATTAAAATAATTAAATATCCTAATTACCCTAATTAGCAGGTTTTCTACAGGTTTCAGGTTTTCTTTTCATTTCCTCTGCCAATTACCCTAATCACACAATCATTCTAATTACCCTAATTACCAGGTGGTCGTAGTGCAGCAGCAGCGTCCGTTCGGCGGCTGCAAGAACTGCGTGAGTTCAAAGATCAAAGATCAAAGTTCAAAGATCAAATTTCAAAATCATTCAGGGCGGTTTCATCTCGCTCGACTACGACACTGGATGCCTCGTGTGCATCATCATCTTCTCCATTATGTGCTTCCCCTTCGGACTGCTCGGATTCCTGTGCCTGCAGAGGTGAGGAGATCAAAGATCATGGTATCAGAGATCAGAGATCAATGACCAGAGATCAAAGATCAAAGATGAGAGATCAAAGATCAACGATGAAGGGGTGGGACTAGTGATCATAGGGAGGGACGCTATGATGGTATCTGACATATGAGGAGGTGAGAGATCAAAGACCATGGGATCAAGGTTCCAGTCATCAAAGATCAAAGATCAGCTTTACACTTATCAATTGTTGCAGAACCCCTCGCTGCGTGCAGTGCGGAGCCGCCGGTGTCATGGCCGTCTAGGAGAACACTGCGGCCAGCTGCAGGTACTGTAGGGGTACTGTACCTGCTGCGGGATACTGTGTGTAGATACGGTTACTGTAGATTGGAGTACTGTAGGTACTGTAGGTTAGTGTAGAGGTATTTGTAGGAGTACTGTAAGCGTGCTGTACATCTACGGTAAGGGTACTGTAGCCTACAGTCTGTAGGTTACTGTAAGGATACTGTGCTTGACTCAAATCGTATAATTACAGCCACTACATCATCCAACAAGCAGATAATCATTTCACATTCAACAAGATTCACGAAAACATTTGTTACTCGATAAAGAATCTTGCATAATCTCGAAGTGTTTGTGAATATGGGGTGGGGATGAACATCAATACTTTATCACACGTCACACTTCATTACTCGCGATCGCAAAACGCGAGTAGAACTGTGGGCAAATGGATGACGAGTGCAATGACTAGTCTATAGAAAAGAGCAAGGTGGGAGGGAGTCGAAAATTGATTGACACTCGGAGATACGCATGATAATGATTGAAACACACAACCAAAGAATTTTTGGGCTTTTTCCAAATTTCAGCTAGCAAGCCAATCAACACAGCAAAAATTGAACAAATTTTTATCATGCGGTGTGTTTGAGGACTCTTGAACCGCCTTTGGCTACTGTGAGTGACTGAAAAACAGAAGATTAAAATGAATCAATCATCGGTTTCAGTCCACTTTTTCATGTTTTTTGTTAGAATGATTCGACCTTCAGAGTTCCAAAGATCAAAGATCAAAGATCATCTCACATCTCCACTCAGTCACTCCCCCGTTTTGTTGTCCGGTTTGCTCTTGCCGGCCTCTGCCGCCTTTGCCTCGTTCTTGCGCTTGCGCCAGTACCACAGACCGGCGGCTGGAGATATCAAAGATCAAAGGTCAAAGATCACAGATTAGATCTAAGGGTTCAGAGAGCAAAGTTTCAGCAGCTTTTAAGTGTCAGTCAAGCAGTCATCAACGACTTGGTTAGGAGACAAATGAGAGATCAAAGACCAAAGATCATCACTCACAAAGCCCGATGAGCAGGAGCGAGAGAACGGCGGCGATCGCGACACATATCTTAATTAATATTAATTAATTAGTTAACTAATTACTTAATTTAAATAATTAATTAATTATTTAACTAATTACCTGGAGTGGGCCGGGAAAGGCGCTGCCGCCGCCGGTGGCGACCTTCTCCTCGACTGTGATTTCTGTAAAGGAATCAAACATTTGTTCAATCGTTTGATCTCGGAACAAAATTTGCCTGTAGGTTCATCACGAATTTGGCAAATTTTAGAAAGCTTTGGATGGTTTTCTAAAAAAAAATAAAGTCGAACCAGCACAAGTGAAGCCGGCGTCGTCGGGCAGGTCGCCGGCGGCTGGATTGGAATCGATCGATAATGAAGATTACTGTAGGCTAGGTTACGGTACTAACACTTGAGGAATCTCCCGTTAGTTAGTAGCTAGAAGAGTGGGCAACGTTCTCATCTCATTCACGGCATACGTGAGCTGTCCCCTGCTACCATCTAGACTTTCTCTACTTCCATTTGCACCTCTAGTTCTCATTCGCCTTGTCTCAGCACTTTCTCTAGCACTCAATCTATCGCTATAGTGAATGAGTATCTTACCCTTCCCATTCACGGCATACGTCAGTTGTCCTCTGTTCCCGTCGCAGGCCACAGTGATGTTCGCGACGGGCTTGGAGTTGATGGTCGTGCTGAGAAGATCAAAGATCAACGATCAACGATCAATAGACCCGTATTTCAAAATCGAATATTGCCGTAGGAATTGTAGTTATTAGATACAAGAGTTTGTGGCACAGCATGATCAAAGATCAAAGGTTATCGATCCCCAGAAAACTCACGATAGCTCTTGCTTCTTGCTCGCGCAAGACGGCATGCTGGCCGAGTCCTGGAATTAGTTTATTAATTACGTTAATTAATATAAATTAATTATTTTAATATTCTAATAAACATACCAGTCTGCACGCTCCGGAGCACGTGGTGACCTTCTTGCACGGCTCTGAAATATTGATTTCCACGGAAACTCAGAGATCAAAGACCGAACTAACTTGTATCGACGCACTCCACCGCCGTGCTCTCTTCCACCTTCAATTAGTCAATTTTATTTTTTAAATTAAAATTATTCAATTTTTTTAATACCAATACCGCTTAAACCTTATGCGAAACTAGGCCAAAGGTTAAAGTAAAGGCTGAAACGTCATCGACAATTACCTTTCTCGTCCCGACCATCCACGTGAACTTCTCATCATCACCCTTCACACAAGTCGCCTTGTCTTCAGTGATGTCCGCGCCGATTTTGAAGAACTTGGCGCACTGCAACAGCGAGGATCAAAGATCGAAGTTCGAAGTTCGAAGTTCAAAGATAAGATCAAAGATCAGTGCCCTGACACTATTCCGCTCTTATCACGAATCGAGTTTTTTTCAAAGGCCAGAGATCAACGGTCAGAAACTACCAATAAATGATGTCGATCAAGAAAGAGCTCTTTGAAATTCAGAGGCTAAAGATCAAAGACCAAAGACCAAAGATCAACCAACCGTCAATGTCTTGCAGCCGTCAGCCTCTCCGAGTGACGGGGGCGTGCCCGAGGCAGTGGTTGGGAGGTACGAGCAGAAGGAGCAGACTGGAAGAGAGAAAAAAGAGATCTAAGATCAAAGATCAGAGATCAAAGATCAAAGATCACTCACCCTTCGCGTGGCATCTCGCATGGAATGGGCCGTCTTTGAATGCGTCGCCGATCTTGTACTTGTACTTTTCATCCGAATCTTTCTCGCAGACTATCGTGTCCACATCCACGTAGGCTGAGTCGGATTTGTATCTGAAATTGAACTTCTGTGATAGCGGGAACCTCTTTGATTTTTGGCTCAGACTCGACTGCGTTGAATGAGAAGCAAGTTAGTGAATGAGAAGGGTCGGATAATAATATTCTGTGAGAATAGCCTGTGCCAAAATCGAAGAAGTGCGTACTGTAGTTTGAACTGCGCGTCCGAGCAGACAACTGTTTCGAGCTGGACATCCGGCTGCAAAATTGAAATAAGGAGTCGTCTTAATTTCGATCGGTACCTTTTTTGTCACTTCATCAGGCGAGGATGTAGACTCGAACTGAACTTTGCTTGGGTCGCACATCACTGAAATTAGCCATTATTACAAATTGAACGGGATAGCGAAACTCACGTTTCTTTTCAACATCAAGGAGAAAATCTCTGTTTCCTATATCGCTTGTAGTAGAACCAACAATCATCTTTATCTTTTTATTGATATCTCGAACCACCTACAAGAAAGAAGAATAATAAAACACTTGGATAAACCATCGTACCGCGTTTGTTTCATCGCCAACGAAAAACTGGCAGGAAAGAGGCTTGGTAGAGGTCCTGGGCAGTTCTGAAAGGTTATCATTGCATTTACTGTAATTTGATTTCTTATGTTTGTCATCGGGAGAACAAAGTATAGAAAGGAATTTCGTAATTATCTATAGCAAGGTACACACTTTCAAAGCCGGGAAGTGACGAGGTAGCTTCTGATTCGGATCCCGTCTTCTTGCATGAAAACAGCTTGTTTGAATCAGCATCATGTGAGACTGAGATTTCAGTCTCCGAAGCCTTCCATGATTCGAGAACCACCTCCCATCGCGTTTTCGAGTACGGTCTAAACGAATTATTTTTGTGAATGTGAAAAGCATTGAAATCACCGGATCATCATAATTGCGGAGCAGTCATCGTTCACTGGTGAATCTTCATTTATGAGTTGCAGAGCATCCTTTGCTATTCTCAAACATCTTTTCGAAGTGAAACATGCCTGAAGTTTACTTGCAATTAATTGTGCTGCGTCATCATCAACCAACCCAATGTTCGCAATCAGCAATTAATTGACCACCCGCCCGAGCCTCCGCACACAACAGCAGGGCGATGAAAACGATCGGTAATATCATCGAGATCTGGAATATTCTGGTTAAAATACTTTATAACTACAGTAATCCCTCGCTGTCCTTTGCAAAAGAATTCATACAGTACTCTTGAGCGTGAAAAGTCCGATGATTAGAAATCCCATCCTGCTCTGCAGTAACCTAGAGCTCCCCTGAACTCAAGCTACAGTGAAACACAGTGGACCACACAACCCGGCGCATCCATTGAATATAGCTACCCTTAGACATCAGGGGCAAATAGGATCGAAATAGAGAGAAAATAGTCCATAAATTCGTCACCTCTTCAGCGTGCACACCAGCGGTCGACCACTCCGAGCGGGCGCACGAGTCGAGAGTGAGGGAGGGAGAGTGAGGGGAGGAGAAGGGAGCGAGACCGAATGGGAATGGAAAATTGAGAGACGGTGAATGCAAATTTCTCAATTACTTTTTAACAATTGATTCAAGATGTTTTATTTCAAATCTTCGAAATAGTAAAAAAAGGTTCTTTGAGGAACTACAACAGAAACCCTTTGAGCAAGTTCAAACGGAAACACTCTTTCCCCCCTCTCTGGATCGAAATGTGCGAATCGACAAACTGGCAAAGGGGCAGGGTTGAAATAGGAACTTGCATGTTTATTGGCTGTCCATTGAGTACAATACGATAAATACCACGAAAATTTAGGTTTAGTGCACATTTCTACTTCTTTCACTTCTCAATGTGGACGAGTGATTGAGAGGTTCCTGAGAAGGCCTTGCAAAGAACAGTCCTCGGATCTGTGAAGTGAAAAATACAATTGCAATGAATGGTACAAGAATGGGCAAAGATTCTAGCCAACCTTTGGAAACCACAGGAGCATTGCAAGTGGTGTAACTGAACTTTTTAAACTGAAGATGATTCTGGAAAGATGCCTTTTTAAGCGGTCAGTTTGCTATGAAAAAGACCTACGTGAAGAACACTGAGTCGTGAACTTGAATTTGTAGGACAGATAATCCATTTTTCCCAAACGTTTCCCAAACTAGCAACGCGGAATATGGAACGAGGGAAACTGGAGCAGCATAAGGTTAAATGACCTAAAAAAACGAACCTGCGCAAATCACAGCAGCAACCTCACAAGATTTCCGAACAATATCGGGAATAGCTTCCTTTTTCGACATTCCGACTGATTTTCGTGATACGCGAATTATTCTAATCAGAATTACAAAGCACAAAAATGTGACTATTCGCATAATGAGTGTTAAGAAATAATAGATCGTCTGAAATAATCATCAAAGTTTAAACTTATTAATTTGAGGTGCAGCTCAACGAATAATTGATCTTCTCCTTGAGAGGTTACGAAAACAACAGTTCGAACATTCCGAATCATTGTGATATTCCCAGGAAGTTCCTGAACTTTGTTTGCAAACAGCTCTTGGTTGGCCCATTGGCTCCTACCATTGCCTGCGGTTTTGTGAATAGGGTTGGAATGGCTGTTAGTAGAGCCAGGATCCAAGTGAATACACAAGACGCAATCAGGTACCGATATCGCCATATCTAAAATCTACACATTAAATTGTTTGTTTTTGTTGGTCTCATTACTTCCTTGTGCTTGAACGGGAAAATGACCGCTGTAAGCATGTTAGCCGCAACGAGAAATTGAAAGAAGTTGCTTGCGAAGTGAAACATTGCAGACTGCAATCCCAGTTACTGAAACTCCGTTCTGGAACTTGAGAGTTCCACTCACGATTATGAAGTCGATGTAAGCTGCCCAATTATGATCCTGCAGTTTTTTTCAAATTCTACACAATATTCGGTGAATCAAACCTTGAAAATGCTCGGTGCTACCCCAAACCAGGCAAAATCCAGAATGAAAAGATGAAAAATGGAGTAAATGATGCTCAGAATCGCTGAATCTGATAAATTCAAAGCAAGAAACACAAGCCTTACTGATATTCAGCTGAAATATGCGAAACGAACGTTCCAGCTTTGTGACATCGGAGGACAAAAGAACAGCGAATCTGCAACTATCGCCGATAGTCTAACGGACATGGTAGTTCTTACTAGGGTGGAACTCGAGTTACCCGATAGAGATAGATCGGAAGTGCGGGTACCCGAGACTCGTTTTCGGCACTCTACTTCATACCCATAAGAAGAAAACAACTAGCCTCAGATGGACGGGGAAGACCAAGACTATCAAGATGGACGAGAATATTTGGCACCACGCAAGAGCATGCATTGCCGTCAAACTGGCGTGGCAGCCACGGAGAGAAAAGCATTACTCATAGTCTTTTCTTGAATATTCTAAAGGAACGCTAATTGAACCTCAAACAAGTTAAGGAAAGCGGAGAAATCTTTATTTTTTCTCCGATAGAAAGATGTGAAATCAACCCAGTTGAAATTCTCATTGATCAATACAATTTTATCTTGAGCGCGAATATAACTTAGTTTTGAACCACGATTGACGCTTGTAGAGGACAGTTCTTTTGGAGTGGTCGAAGAAATCTGAGATGATAGAGATAGGATAAGAGAGACCAAAGATATAGAAAAGAACAGATTCACTTGTAATACAACTAGGTACGAAAACGATCATTACGCAATTGATTCAATCCGATTTCGAATAATAAGAACCGATGCAGAGCAGACAGGACTACAGTAGTTACTGAACGGCGGGGCGGATAGACTATCGGATGGAACACGAAAAAAGCTGGTCGAAAAGAAAATCTCACCTCTTCAACGCACACAACAACGGTCGAACATTCAGAACACGCAATACTCGACTTTCGAATTTTCGAACAAACAATCCTTGATTGCCTAATTTTAATATTGCAATCACCATCCGTCTCTTCTGCTCTTTCTTCTTCATTCATTCCCTCATTCCTCCCCTCTTCGTCCCTCGCGAGTGGTCTCCGAATGCTCCGTCTCTGCCTATTCCTTACACTACTCACAGGCGACTTGGCTCAGAGGTATCGTAACCCAACTCAGATTACGGTAGATCAGTCGATTACAGTACTACGAAATGGTCCCCGAAATGGTCCCGTGACGATCTCTTGCCCGTCGCTCGTCTCACACTCACCAAGCCTTACGGACAATTCTGGACGCATTGGGATGTGCGAGGTACGGTTGGCTATCGCGAACTGATGGATATAGATCGCGAACTGATCTATAGTACCTTATGCTACAGTATTCCTACCGTATCCTTCAGGCAAAGTCGCCTCGACAAACAACGAGATTCGTCTGACACCCGCTGTGAAAGGAGTGTCCGGCGCCATTTGGAGCAAAACTCAGCTGGGATTGGGAGGATTCGGGGTTGAGGTATACGGTGGATGGGATACAGAAATCAGTATACGGTAGAAGTGATACGGTAGCTTTGATTAACCCTGATCATCAGGTTGACTTCCGCTTCGCTTCCAAGGACGGATTGCATGCGGATGGAGCTGCGATTTGGTAAGGAGAAGAGATCAAAGATCAAAGATCAACTTCATTTTAGGTTCGTCGATAAGCCCTCAAACGGCACTGCCTACGGTGTCTCGAGCAATTTCACCGGCGTTGGAGTGGGTACGGTAACGCTATGATTACGAAAATGCAATTATCGATCGATTTCAGTGCTCGACACCTTCCAAAACCTCGAGCACGGGTCACACTCTTTCATTGGTTAGGAAATCGTGTGTGGTGTAATCCGTTCTGCCGTTTAGGAATCATCGCCTCCGATGGCACCACACCGCACAACATGGACAACAACGGTAAAGATGTGTTGCTCGGGAGGTGCACAGTGACGTGAGTACGGTAGTCAGACGGTAGACTCAATAATCGATTGGCAGGAAGATGGTGAAAGTTGACAAGAATCGTAAGAAGTTTGGCGAGACGATCTCAGTTTATATCGAGTACCTCGGAAATATCATTCGAATCTTCTACAAGTACCCTAATTCGAACAAGTGGGAGTTCTGCGAGGATTCGAGTGGGTTACGGTAGTCCCATCCAATCAACTAATCGATAATCCCAGAGGTGCATATTCCCCTCTCCTACATTATGGGACTATCGGCGAGTACGGGAGAACTATCGGCGCGTCACGAGTTGATTGCGCTCAGAGTGTACGGTAGATCAAGGAGGAAATATCGATTTAATTGAATTCAGGTTCGAAATCCCCGTTGATTACTCGATTGCTGTTGAAAGAAGCACGGACAAGCTCATTTTCGAGAAGAAGATAACAGCTCAGACTCAGTACGAAGCCGACATGGTTACTGTAGGTCGATCGATCGATACTGTAATGTGAATTCCCTGATTCAGGTAATGTGGATGTTCATCATCATCATTGTTACCGTCATCGTAATAATTGCTGCAATTCTTGCCTTCGATTATTTCTACGCGGAATATTACGGAGAGGAACGAGTGCTGACTTGTTGAAGGATTCGAAAATTAACCACCAAATATTTGCCTGTGTTGCCCTGCGAAAGATTCTGTAAAGTTGAACACCCGTACTCGGATGGGTTTGATAAAAGATTGCAACACAATGGATTCTATCTTCACTGTATTAAAGGAACTTAGGGTTGTTAAAGCGAGCTATGAGGTAAAGAACGTCAATCTACAATTATTTGTAGTTTGAACATCGTAAAGTACTTGAAAAAGACAAAATAGATTTAAATATCACGCATTTGTCAATAAAATTCAAGCTGTATTTCGTCCCAGCACGATATGTATACGGTAGACTATAGTATATCGACTTCGTTTTTCCAGCGTGTCATTCCTGTCATGCTTGTTACTTCTCGCGTTTTTCGTTACTATTGTCATTTACTGAACCTCATTCTATCGTCAGGATGCTGCGGATACCCCTGTTTCTCGCCCTCGTGGTCTGCGCCTCGCTCGCCGCCGATCCTCCACAGGTAAGGCTTTACTGATGTCTATCCGCGAAGAACGTCAGTATTCCTGATGATGCATACTAGGTGGTTGGAGCTACGGAATACAGTCGTCCTTTCAGTACCCGATCGAGAACCGCTATCCGCTCGACCGTTTCCTGCTCGTCAAGCCGTACAGTACGAGGATCAACAAGTACCAGACGCTCGGTTAGTTACTGTCTTGTTGTCAAACGTCTTCCAGCCTAAGTTATGACCCTCATGTGAGCGTTGAAAGCTAAATATGCTTCGGAACTGTCTCGCAAAGATGCGGACGGTTGTTAGGCACTACTGTAAGTTTTGCCGGTTTTTGTTTCTGATCTGGGCTTCTGCTGTCAGTAGTGCCGGTTGTTTTCGTCATTCTCCTTCGCATTAGCTCGAGCCTGTTAAATTCATCTCAAAAAGGTGGTTGACAAACATGATTACTCGTCTCTCCAGGTTCGGTGCTGACGACGATGAACGAGCTTCGTCTCACGAGCGACGCTAAGAGCATGTCGGGTGCTGTCTGGTCGAGGGAGATCATCGGAATGGACGCGTTCTCGGTTGAGGTGAGGCAATCCATGGTGACGCTGTCATTTTTCTAGTAAAAATAGCATAGAATGTATGTAATAAGTGCTTCTGGTCGAGGGAGATCATCGGAATGGACGCGTTCTCGGTTGAGGTGAGGCAATCCATGGTGACGCTGTCATTTTTCTAGTAAAAATAGCATAGAATGTATGTAATAAGTGCTTCTGGTCGAGGGAGATCATCGGAATGGACGCATTCTGCTGTCTGGTCGAGGGAGATCATCGGAATGGACGC
Source organism: Pristionchus japonicus (assembly GCA_900490845.1). Lineage (NCBI taxonomy): Eukaryota > Metazoa > Nematoda > Chromadorea > Rhabditida > Neodiplogasteridae > Pristionchus > Pristionchus japonicus. Next base: position 181,555 of record LS516317.1, on the reverse strand, counting down.
GTTCTCGGTTGAGGTGAGGCAATCCATGGTGACGCTGTCATTTTTCTAGTAAAAATAGCATAGAATGTATGTAATCTGCTGAGAGCTGAGGGAGCTGCCAACGATGAAAGGTTGATCGAGGCTCTGGTCAACTACTCTGGTGACGAGGAAGTGAAGAAGGCGTACGATGAGGGAAAGATCTCCTACCACCGTCATCCGAAGGAGAAGCAGCCTGGAAGTCGACCCCTTAAGATCCAATTTCCTTCCAAGTCCCTTCGTGATTCGATGCTGGAAGGAATTCGTT
>LS516317.1:101498-167234 GCA_900490845.1 Pristionchus japonicus | reverse complement strand
GTAGATAAGGGATTGGTGGAAGCACTATGCCGTTCGAGCAGAAGAGTGCGGGAGGAGGAGTGACGGCGGAGGCCAGCAATGCGGGACTATCGGTACGGTAACATAGGGTTTGTGATCGAGAACTGACTGAATAGCTAGGTACTGTGGGGATACGGTAGATAAGGGATTGGTGGAAGCACTATGCCGTTCGAGCAGAAGAACGGAGCAGGAGGAGTGGCGACGGAGGCCAGCAATGCGGGACTATCGGTACGGTGGGGTACGGTAGGACGGCTATCGAGGACTGACTAAAGATTTGTGGCCAATGATGTGCTAGGAAAGGTGACAGGATTTTTTTAACGGAAGCCCGAAAGTCTGATTTACGGAACCCCGAAACGTGCTTTCAAAAAATTTTTAAGCGCTTCGCGCTAAATTCAAGAACTTTCGAAGTTTGGGTGAAAAGAATAATCACCATCCGGATGCTAACCCTATTCCAGTCTAATGCGCGAGTCACGCAGAGCGACAGAGGTTTGCCTCCAGCTCACTACATGAAAATGTTTGCATCCAGTCCCACGAGGGCACATGGGCAGTACAAAAACGCGGCAGGTGCAAAAGTCAAAGGGCGAGGGGTAAAGAGAGGGAGCACTCTAGCCACGCCGGATAAGAGCCAAGCGAGAGAGGGATAGGAGCGAGGCTTCTTTGCATTTCTATTGTATGGCGGAGGCCCTCGTAAGTCCTACGGCCAATGGTATGTCCAGGATGGTGGCAGTAGTATCGAGAGCAGTACTCATCAATCAGACCCTAAACACATTCTCCTCTAGCATCATTAATTCTTGGCCGGAGGGGGGGGGGGGGGGGGTAATACTGATGTGATGACGTCATATTACAAATGATGATGAATTTGTTTTTTTTTAAGTATCATTGAATGGGATTTTAATTGGTACCTGGCTGTGTACCAATCAAAATCCCATTTTTTAATACCAGTTTGAAAAGTCAGTTCTCGATAACCTTAAACTACAGTAATTTGGAACAGTATTTCAATGTTTTCAGACTGACCTTTTACAAAATTTTCAGTTGCGTAACCTCGCAAGTTCTATTCACACTGTGAGCTATCGATGACAACTTTATTTGGGTCAAAATGTTGAAACCCTGCTGAGATATGAAGAGGGTTACGAGTGGGTGACGCCTAATGTTGAACCAGTGGCCATCACCCTCTCGTAACCCTCTTCATATCTCGTTCGGTTCTCAACATTTTGACCCAAATCAAGTTGTCATCGATAGCTGTAAATAGAACTTGCGCGGTTACGCAACTGAAAATTTTATTGTGCATCTATGTCAAAACAAAGTAATAATGACGAAATTCAGGTTTAAGTTCATGGACGCATTTTCTTTGTTGATTCTAAACCAAAAGTGTTCCCCTTTCGTTTCACCTCTCATGGGGAGACTAGCAATAAGAAATTTTTTTTGCGGAGGACCGAAGTCCCCGGACCTTATTTGCGGAAGACCCCCACCCCGTCACCTTTCGATCCCACCACTGTTTGTGGCGATACAGGAAAGTAGTTTTAATTTTATTTTTTCACCACTACCTGAGCAGGAACTGAATCCAGTTACTGAACTAGGTTTTTAGATATGGGTGAAACTCAGGTATGACGAAAAATAAGAGGGCGATTCTCAAACAGAAACAAACTGTACTATTTCTATTCAATGTGTAAATGTAACTACCGTTGCCCCAAGGCTCCCTCCATTCCCAGATTACGATAATCACGTTTCGTAAAATCGATAACTCGAAATACCGTATCCCGATTCCAGGCTCTGACCACGCTTTTCTTCGTGGTCGCTTTCTTCGCCGTCGTCATTGGGCTGATCATCATCATCAAGCCGGATATCGTGCCGGGAACCCAGGCATCGATCGATAAGAAGAAACGGTTCTACTGAGGGGTACGGTAGCGCGGATCGAGAACTGATTTATTACTGCATGTGCTCATTTATCGATTGATAGATCCCAATTACAGTCTTGCTTTGTCACCCGATCGTAAACTGACTTCTTATCGCCTGAGGCCATTTTCCCACCATCGTTATGGTAATGTTTGCGTCCCATCGTCCTTCTATCAGAGCCATCCTATCACCTTTCTTCCTATTGTGTGACCCTCCTCGTATCATGTCAGAATGATCGATGACTCTCCCCGTAACGGTTTCTCTCGTTTCACTGACCACAAAGAGAGTCACTGGTCATCCAGATGGAACCCTGCGACCCTCTAGCGTATCGGGTAATGTGATATCACCTCAAAGGCCCCGAGTCAACAGGTTACCCGCCTCCAGCTCATTTTATCGCTTGTTGTTGTGCAGAGCATCTCTGTCAGTATTAGTCCCGTGCCTAGAGGTGTGACCTGAGTGGTGTTGTTTCCCTGACCTTTTAGCCGGTCACAGGGTAGAAATGTCCTTATCTTGTCTGTGCTCTCTCCGTTTTCCATGATCTCTCGCTCTGCCTGACCGAATCTCCTTTCCTCAAAGTGATTATTCGTTGTTGTATCTTGCTGTCGAATGTGATTTTATCCATAGAATCAGTTTTCTGCCATTCCGTTTCCCATAAAACGCGGAATTTGAGAAATTTGCGTGGTGATTCACGACTTCTTGCATGCTTTGTCATAGAAGGTGGGCGGGGAGAAGGAGGAAATGTAGAAGAAGAAGGAAAATGGGAGATTGATTCATTCGATGGATGATTGCTTCAGGGGTAGTCAATACATAGTGAATAGTTTTTGCCAATCAGCTGATCATGGGGAATGTACAGTCATCTGATTCCGACGTGCACGTCTTCATCCAGTATCCTATCAATCAATCACCTTCGACTGATCCTTTGATGTTACCACTCCTTCAATATTTCCGCTAGTAGAATAGGCAATCTTTGATGAGAGGATGGAAAGGCTGATTTTGATAAGTTCCTTAGTCACTTCCGCGTTTCAATCAATCAAGCATTCCCCGACTAGCAAAGGTGTGGCAGGGTGAGGCATCCAGGTGAGGAAGTGTGATTAGGATCATCGCTCTCTCAATTTCACTCACTATCTCGCCTACGGGCTAACTAGTCGGAAACGCACACCCCATGCTGAGTTGTTTGATAGTATGCGGAGGATTGAAGGACCTTGAGAGACTTGTTGACTGGTGAGTTTGATTTTCCCCTGTGATTTGGCGCCTTTTCACAACCTTTGAGCTGTTTAGGTTGGACATCCGGGCTGAAGATCGAAGGCTTTCTTCCCTGTTGACCCTGCTTTTCTCGTGATCTAGTGGCTAGTCGAGCTGTTTTCTAGTACGGCCGGTTGTCTCAGCCATTAGCGCCAAACAGATCGGATGACTCGAGAGAAGAGACCGCGGGACATCGCATCTGACCACTAGGATCTGTCCCTCCCATCTCATTCTGTCACCCTCCGATAGTAGCGGGTGTTTTCTTTCACAGAGTTCCTTGGTCTTGAGTCGTATCCCTACGTTACCAACACCTGATCTATCCAGAGTCCCGGCTCCTTTCTTGTTTCACACCCACCCTGTTATGCTCCGCGCCTTCCTTTGAACCTCTCTTCTGCAGGGAGATAAGGCCTTGTTTATCATTCTTCCACCTTCCATCCCCATTCTCTAATCCCGACGATAGCCGCTGATCTATCACGTAGCAGAGCCGGCTTTTGCTTTTCTAGCGTCACATTCTAAATCCCGGTTCCGGATTACGGCTCTCCCCTATTCTGCACATTTTTATGCACATATCAGTTTAGAGCGATGATTGATGAAAGATTTTCGATAACCTAAGATCGATTTTGAAACGCTGATCTACCACCTGAAGCATTCCTGTATTCTTCCTTCTCCCCGCTTCCATTCCATCCTACCTTCCTTCCGCTGACAATACTTGATGAATAATCAGGAAAGGAGAAGGAGGAGGGGAAAATTTTTCGGTCTCTCGTTTCGCCATGCTCTCTTGCCGGTCAGACAAAGCGAGAGAGCAGGGAAAGGTGAGAGAACGTAAAGGGAAATAAATGTCGACCGCGCGCTCCTTTTATCGCCGCTGTTTTTGCACTACTGTGGGCGCATTTCTTCACGTTAGTCATGATTTTCGCCCATTCGATTGTCTGGTGATCGCGAAATCAGTATCTGATCGGGGTGTATTTCCTTTCACCGTTTTGATTTCTTCCGCTGACACTGTAGGCTCTGTGCTGGCTCTTGTGCAATTTCTCCAAATAGTGAGTACGTTACCAAGGTAGAATCGATGAGCTCCAACCTCTAACTTTGTTCTGATTGAAACTCTCGAATTGCCAAGTGATTACGCAATCGACGCTCTTTCTTGTTTGTTTGCCAGGCGTTCTTCCCAAGCGCGAATTTCCCTCTTGGTCATTCTGCAAACTCTGAGAACTTCGATGGGAAAGAAGCGGGAAAGAAGAGGGAAGGGAGGTTCATCATCATGTGATCCAACATGAGAAGCGCCTTGCTCTCTCAATTCAACCTGCTCTCTAGCCAGTCAGAAAGAGAGAGAGACAACGTAGTTGCCCAGAGAAGGAGGAAATAGGGGTGAGAAGGCGCCATGTGATCCAACCTGCAATGCTTCTCCCTCTCTCTCTATTCCATCTGCTCTCTAGCCTTTTCTAAAGAGCGAGAGACAACGTAGACATGAGAGGTTAGGATGAATACTCAATCCAACCTCCTGAGCATTTCCCTCACCATTCCACTCCTTCTATCGCCTGTAAGGGAAAGCGAGGGATAACGGAATACTGCATCGTTCTTATTCCATTCGACCTGCTCTCCACCCTGTGAGAGACAGCTAGGGACAACATGATTGAGAGAGAGCACAGAGATGAAACGATGAGAGGCAAGAGGGCCCAGAGAAGCAGGGAAAGTAGGCCGAAAAAGAGATGAATGGGTGATTCAGAGTAAGGAATGGGAGAAGAGGGAAGGAGGGAAGGGTTGGCCAGATGGCAGGGAAAGCTTTCCTGCATTTCCTTCTTCACTTAGGATAGTGTTCGCAAATGTTCAGGTTGAGTTTCACCATTCCCAGATATTTCCACTGTCGTACCAGCTGATACTGCTTTTACACTATTGGCTTCGAATAATTAGCAGAATCTCTTTTTTTTCCTTGCCGTTTCGAGATGGAAATAGTTCGATCTCTTCTCCATAGTTCACAACTCTATTAGTGACACCCGGCTGATCATGTTGGTCAGTCCTTTTGAGGTCATGCAAGTGTGTTCCACTATGTATGCTGTTCAAGAGGTGCCAAACGTTCCCTTTGTTTGCTCATATCTTCCCATGATCAGCAAAAAGCACAGTCTTGCAAATCTTTCCTCATTACATTCCTCGTTTTCCGTGTGATTTGCTCGGTCTCATCGCGATTGTTTCGAGATACTGTATTTCGGGTTACGGTAATCGATTTTCAGCAATGGGCCAGAAGCAATCGTACGAGGTGTCCAAGGAGGCGGCCGCCGTTCAGCCCGTCTACCGGGAGAGCGCCGAGGATGAGATCAAGGTATCGATTAGGCATTGATTGATTATCGATTATTCTCGAACTTTCAATAGGTTACGGTAGCCGATTATCGATTGATAATCGATTGTTGAGAGATACGGTAGCTTGAGCTACGGTAGATTACGGTAGCAGATCATTGTTTGATTAACGACTATTTGTGGACTATGGTAGCTAAGCGAAATTAAGATAGATTTATGTAGCCGAATATCGATTTATTAACCATTATTGAGGGATACGGTAGCTATCAGGTAGATTACGGTAGATTACGGTTGTATATTTGAAAATTGCTCCTACGGTAGTTGATAATCGATTCAGCGCTGGGAGGAGATCGCCGAGAAGGAAATTGAGGTTATCGATTGATTGAGCGTGAACTTTCCATTTCTTGTCTCTATCGCTCTGCTTGTGAGATCAGTGAAAGTATTTCGACGAGATTCAGTGAATTTTTCTCAAAGAGATTGCCGTGAACGCAGTATGGAATCCAAGATAGTACAGTTTTGCATGTGCTCTGAAACACACTTTGCTCCCTATCTTCCTCCTCCTTTCTCTATTTGATGCAAATGCACATGCGAACAAATCTTACAATAGATCGAATTGTAACATTCACTGCAAATTTTGAAATTGTTAATGAACAAGGAGAGCTAAAAAGCACTAAATATGTAATGCAAGAAGGTTTCTACATACTCGTGAGCGATGTCGAAGATAGTTTGCTGCCATTCTTCTTCTTCTTCTTCTTCTTTCCATTTTCATGCAAACTGCATGCGATTTCGCTGAGAGTGCCGCCATCGGAAAATCAATATTTCCACCCTACAGTACCCTTGCAGATGCAGAAAGCGCGCAAGGACCCGGCCGACGCGCCGGTCGTCACTCCGGTCGTGACTCCGACCGCATCACCCAAGCAGACGCCTAAGCAGGAGAAGAAGGCGGCTCCGGCTGCGGTTGTGACTCCGGCTCCGGCCACGGTCGTGGAAGTGAAGGAAGAGAAGGTGAGCATGGCACTCATTAGGGAACGATAGCCCTCCACCCTACCGCTAACAACCACTTGTACGTCACCCACTAAGGACGTCCTATGTCGTCAGGTTAGACTTGTGCTGCTAGATAAAGCAGACCCCGAAACAGGTGAAGAAGGGCGTCGCAACAGAGGTGGAAGTGAAAGAAGAGAAGGTGCGAATTGAATAGAAGTTGAAAGCTCTGAGAATTCTCGGAAACGAGACGATCGTTGTTCTTCTTTTTTTAATCGGGAGGGCCCGCAACATATCTAAGCATCAGACCGAGTCCGCTAATGAAAGAATTTTGAAACGTAATTGCACCGAATTATGGCAGATGTTCGCTTAGAAATGGAAAATGATTGCAGCACGAAGAGAGAAACATCGACCAGAGCGTGCGGTCTCTGGACTTACTTTTGAGTGGTTGACCGTGCTAGTTAGGCTCACCTACGTTGCATTTTGTGCTATGATTTCGCAGTGGTTCGACAAACGTCAAATGAGTTCATTATTTTTCCAGCACGAGGAGCGCAACATCGACCAGAGCGTGCGGAAGGCGGAGGAGGAGGCGAACACTGTGCATGTGAGTATTGATAACTGAACAATTCTGTTCTCACGGATTCCCAGATTCTGCATCAAAAAAATGACAGAGATAGTGGTTCCATGGTTTTAGGGTGATTGAGATGAAATTGAAAGAGACGGAGGCAGCTAATAATATGCATGTGAGTCGAACCAACAACAAGAACGCGTTTCTAACCTTGCCGGGAACCAGGTTTGAAGAAATAGCAGTAAAAAGTGGGCGCCATCATCTTTGGATAAGAGAGATAAACTGAAAAGAGACCAGAGTGTGGGTTATAAAAGTACTAACTAGATACATTTTTTGCCCACAACGTTGCTGTAACGAATGGCAATAATACAGAATTCTTCTCAAAGAGAGTTATTGTTTATTTTTCTTTACGGAAAACTGACCCATGATCGAATTTCGTTAAAGGTTTCGAGTATTCTCAGAAGTGTGAAACCTAACTGATTTCGCAGCAGAAATTTCGAAGTGATATCAGCATTTGACTACCGCACTTGATCGATAACCAAAAGTCGATAATCCTCCCAATACCGTACCCTCCAGATCCTACCGTACGCCGAGGGCGAGCTCGCTACCGTACACAACATCCGCGTCGACAACGAACCCCAGGAGCCGAAGGAGGTCGTGGCCGTGGCCGCCCATTGATCTACCGTAACCCTACCGTAACCTTGGCCTATCGTATTCTGACTCACCTACCGTATCGATTGATTCTACCGTATGAACTATCGTTAACTGACTAACCTACTGTAATCCTACCGTACCTCGAACCTATGTACTCTACTGTATTCTGACCGGAACCGCATACATACTCTCGATTTATGTACCGTACCCACCGCGAAATATGCCGTATCACTATCGTATTCCTATCGTAACCTAATGTATTCCCGATGGATGACCCGACTATCGATTTGCACCGATGCTAAAAGCCTCACACGTGTACGCGCGATTCCACGACTGATTGCAACGATAAATTATTTCTGAATCATAATTCTGTTATAAAAGAGCAGCAAACATCAGAAACAGAGGATTTAACCATTGATGAGGAGATTCTTAGGTGTTGTTTGTTGTATAAAGCTTGTTAAAAAAATTTCGCCAACCTGAGAGTGGAATCGAATCGCTTAAGACGCTTGATATTTTCAAAGTATGGTGAAGCACATCTAAATTTTTGATGTGAGAGCTGAATGCAAACGATAACTATTTTGCAATTCCACAAAAACTAAAAGAACGACATCGCTCAGCTAATCAGTCAAAAATAGCTTCTGAATCCACGTGGGTCCCCAGCCGGAAGTCCCCCTATTCCAGATTCCTCGTCCAGATTTACCTCGCGCAATCCCGTCACTTATTCGCCTCATTAGCCTCCAGGAAGCAGGAGAGTCTCTATGGGGTCAGGGAGGCGAGAGATCAAGGAATAGTAGGAGAGTCCTGCTCCACCCTCAGGAGGAAGGAGCGGTTGGGTGGAAACAGTGGAGGAGAGACCTTCTGAGAGGGCACTCGACACGGCAATTAGTGCATTTTGGAGTGGGCTATTGCGTGCAGGAGGTGTTCCGATTTATGGGCACTTTGTAGCAGAAATTTCCCTCTTTCTGAGATTGAAGAAGTTTTCGAACCACCTGAACTCAGAAACTGTGACAGTAGTAATATTTTTGGTTTTTTTCGGGGCGTGCTCGAAAGTATCGAAACACTTCGAACGATTGAGCTTATTGAGGTGCCGTGAAACACATTCATTTCAACTAAGGGAATCTATTCAATTTTATTCTGTTTTAATTTGCCCGTCTTTCGAATACGTTTCACTTGCTTGTTATGAACTAAAACGAAATTTTTAAACGATAATCTTGAGCTATGCGAATCTAAAAGATGTTTTAATTTTGCATCTTCCAGCAATTGTGTTAAATCTTAGCTGTCCATCTCTTTATCGCGCTCATTCGACCAGGAATGATATTAAATATTCAGATTAGTCACTTTGACGCCTTCCGCTTATCATTCCCAGGATCTCATTCACTCTATCTCGAACCATTGTTCTCGCTGATCACCATTTTCTCAGTTATTATGCGTCCATATTCTTCGGCTATCCGCAGATTCGAAGCTTATCTTTCCCATGATCTCTCATTATTCCCTATAAGTAAATTTATGCACAGTATCAGACAGACAGATCTCATTCATCCTATTCCATTCCTCGCCCTCTTATTGTCACTACGTCCCCTCTTCCCCGTTGAGATGTCCTTCATTATGCGTTGTTGCATTCCATTTGATGCTTCAACCAAAACAATGCACCATCCTATCTCTTTGTCTCTTACTGTCACTATTCCCTCGCTGAGTGACCCCTCATCTCATCTCCTTTTACGGATTCCGCAGTATCACTTCCATTCACCTGTTCAACTGATACTTTGATAAGATCAAATAATGAGTATGCAAATTTTCCCTTTGACATCGCTATGAGACAGACAGATTTCATTCCTCACCCACCCACCCCCTCTTATTGTCACTACACTCCTTCTTGCTCGTTGAGTGACCCCTCATCTCATCTCACTTCTCCTTGCATATGAATTTGCATGAATGAGTGAGAGGGGAGAGGAGAGGCTAGGAGGAAGAGGGTTGTAAGAGAAGCAGCCTGTGGTCAGTCCGGCACTTCTTGACAAGCTTCTACATTCCGAGATGATTTTCTTTCTGTCCGGAAGGTTCTCAGACTCCACTGACGCATTTTCTGTGATACAAAATCGTGTTAGTTTCTCCGGCTTTCTCTTTTAATGCACTTCCTTGATGATTTCACCCAATCTTTTTGCAATTTAGTTTTCTGATTTAATCATACATAGCAGCATCAAAGCAAGAAATGACGAAAGAGAAGGAGGGAAGGAGTACTTAGGGTCCATCCCATATTTTCCTACCCTCCTCCTCCTCCTTTCCTTCCCAATCTCGAGTACCCCTCCTTTTATTTCGCGGCTGATGCACCCCTTGCTCGAATCTTTGAATTTGAAGCGCTCCGAAGTGCTTGCGGTGCTTTATTTCTGGCAATATTGAGCGCGCTCTAGCGGTCTTGAAGTTTCTGTGCAAAAGTTCTTTGCACGCTTTCTGATCTGATATCATCAGACATCCATCTTCTTGAGAGGATGTTTAAAATAGGGACAAGTCATAGTTCGTCGAAATGCTCAGACTTTATGTTCAAAATACTCGGCTTTTGAACGCAACGAGCTCTCATCGAATAATGCATTATGCATGCCTTTGTTGTGGATTGGGAAAGGCGGAGTACGCCTCTCTCTCTATTTCTCATGTTCGTTCGTTCATGACAGAAATAATCGAGAATTCGGAATGAGCTAACCTGAACGTACAGTCCATTTTCACGCTGTTCGCTAGCTTTACTCCTTTTTTTCTTTTTCTAAACTAGTTCATGAATGGAATGAGACCCACATTGACTCATCGCGCGATAGGATATTTCTTTCCATAGTTCGCACGGCTGAAATCAGATTCCTTCGAGAAAACAGTAATTTCCCTCTTTTCCTCAGCTGAAATGTCATCAATATTTTTGTTTTCTTACTTCAGTTCCTCAAGACTTCTGTGCAACTCAGCAAAGCGCTGCCAATAGTGGCTGGATTTTCAACTTATATTCAGCTGGTTTTCCGGTAGTTCCGGCTGCAATCATTATTCGTTTTCTCTCTTCTTGGAAGTTGCTGCCAACATCCTGTTGACTTTCTGCGGTTTTCTCATCTTTCCGCACTCTATCGTGTTTCTGTGCCCTCTGAGAGAGTAAGGGGAGAGGCGAAGACAACCCACTCATTCGCATCTCATTTGCGCCTGGAAATGTTGCAATTCGAATGATGATGCGTGATTTTTCGGTATATAAGTTTCCTTCATCATTTTCTTGTTATTCTTCTTCTAGGATTAAAAAGCTGTGAGATCTCATTTTCGGCCTTTGGTCAGTCAAAGATGGAAAAACTGAGAGGGCTCAACAGTTTCCGTCACTTTCAATCTTCCCTTGTCTCTCCTCTAATTCCAGCCATCCTTTCGCCTCACGCTCGGCTGAGTTGAATGAGGCTTATGAGAGAAGAAGGAGTAGAGGGAATGACCGCTCTTGTTCTATTTTTGACGGGGGCGTAGGAGGTATTTCGCTGCGTTTGTTCATGTAGGCCAATATTCGGCACTTCTCGATATTTTCAGAAACTGCCTAACCACCATCCTTCCCTGACCACCAATTTTGCGTTGGAAAATCTGATGTCAGAAATGAGTAAACCCAAAAACTCTGAGGAAGTAGTGAAGCGCCCAGTAGTCTACTTGCGAATGGCGCATCCTGCCTTTACTCCAACTTTTTGCAGCCCCTTTAGCCTCGTCCGTCAGACCCCATAAAGCGCGTCAATCACTCAGGCTTGATCCCGTTCCTTCTCTAGCCTTTCTCTGTCTCTCTCCAGTTCACATGCTCTCTCGCCTGCTCGAGTCAGAGACTCAAAGCATTCCTCAGACTCGGCCCATCTGGCACGGTGACAAACTACCACAGAATGCTGATCCAGGCTTAGAGACTCACTCCCGTTTCGCAGTTTTTAGTCGAAGTCTCTCCGTTTTGCCTGCTATTTTGCCTCTCAGAGTCATGAAAGAAACCGCGCTTGAAATGTCTGGTAATCCCAGTCATCAGTTTGCCCAAGTTCCTTTTGATTTTGAGACAGCCGGGTGCTTCGAGTGCTCTATCGAATAAAATATCCGACTTCTTCGATTGTAAGACTTTTGACTGCAAATTTTATCGTGTCTTGTTCACAAGTTGGAGATTCTGAAACTTTGAATCGCTCTCAAACTACTCGACATTCATTTTACCCTCCCAGCTTGAGGTGTCAGGAAACGTCAGCGATATCATGCCTCGCCTTCTTTCCTCACGCCTAATATCCCCTATCGCACTGCACAATCACATTAGGGCCGCCGGCGCACTCTTATAGGCCTTATAGGTCTGAGTCTCCTCTCTTTTCACGTTATCTCGCGCTTTCTGACAGCCTACAACACTTCAGGAATCGCGAAAGCACAGGGAATGGTGTGAATTAGGGATAGATATAGGCGAAATGAGAGAGCACTGGATCTCTTCTGTCCTCATACTCTTTAGCCGGTCGGAGTGACGGAGTAAGAGGCGGAATCGAGAGATCCTTCCCCTTCCTTCTCTCGGAAGTACGGGTAATTCTAGTAGAGGTGCGACTCCGGCTGCCATTTCTTTCCTCCCACAGCTTCAGGATTGCAGACAGCTCCAATTTCACACCGCCCCAGCCCTTTCTAGCCTCAGGGCAGATTTTGGGGGAAAAGTCGTTCAGATGAGCGATTCTTAACTCACGAATGCGTTGATTCTAGTAAAACCGTAGGTGAAACCCAACCGTATCGCGCGATCGTTAATCTCTCCTGTCTCCTTTATCCTGTGTTGACCGTATCGCGGATGAAAAATGGCCAGAGGCATCACGAAAATAACTATGATATTTCCCCAAGATGCCATCTTACATCGGCTAATCCTCCTATTTTGTGCCACTCTATCCATTCCTATTGTTCACCGAGCAAGAATGCATATTCTTTTGGAAGTCCTCTTATTTAGTCTTTCATTAGCAGTTTACCTAATTATCAAAAAAATCAGTAAGTTTGTTTTCCCTGGAATGTATAGCTGCAGATGAGCTAGGAAAGGGCTAGAAATGACAGGAGAGAAGAAGGAACAGGGAATCCCCTGCATCCCCTCTTTGTCTGTTCTTGTCATGTTGTCTCTGTTCCATTATTTATCCTGACTACTACAAGCCTTCCTGCGGTTCTCTGTCCGGTTTTCCTCAATCGGTGATGCGATAATGTATTGCCCGTTTAACGCGTGGTAGTGCATTCCGAGAGCTCACGCAGATTTCTGACTCAAAAATCATAACAACCTCATTTCAAATATGCCTGGGGGCAATTTTCCCCTATTTCCGGGATGAGCTCTCTCCACCCAAGTGGAGGAAAGGGGGAGAGAGCAAATAAATATGGGTAATATGAGCTGTCGGCAGTGAAATATTGCGCGGGTTTGGAATGGAGAGTGATGGCATTTGGGTGTGGGCTTGGAATTCGAATCTCCAATTCTTTCGATCATGTTGAAGGCGTTCTTGATGTATCCGAAGACCTTTTTCGAAGGTGATGTTATCATTGAGAATGATGCTATGACGAGCGCTGAACTTCGAACGCATTGTGTCTGATTCTTGTCTAGCTCTAAACGTCATTCAGCATCCTGAGTTGTCGAATCTCAATTGTTTTCTCGCGCTTGTGAGCGCCCTAAAACAGCTTTCCTTGCTCTCTTCACTACTTTTGCTCTATCATATGTCAGAAAATGCCAGATAGTTTGGACTTTTATTGGACCACCCTTTCACACTTGCTTCATCCCTGAATTGTTGCGTGAATAATTCATTCAAGTAAGTGTAGGTATGCATTGTTGAGTGAGTTTAGAGCATCAAAGTCTACTTTTCGACTGTCAAAAGCAAAGTCTAGACGTCTTTATCGGTTATCTCTATTGCTTTACTCTCCTTTACTGCTTATCTCAAGGACAAAAACTGACCAAGCACGTGAAAAATGGGGCAGAGTCGAGTATTTGCGAGCAAACACAGGCTAATTTCAGCAGATCAAGCATCGAGGACCACCCTCACTCCTCCCTTTTGGTGTAGCCTCGCATCATTGCTATTACTTCACCAATTCCTGACCACAACGTGATAATGGAATCGAGCAATGATCTGAATCTCTTCATCTATTTATTGTCGCGTAATTCTTCTCAAATAATCAATTGACAATGAATATGTTTCAGGTATGCCCTTCATCTGAGCAGTCTCTAACTTTCACACCTCCACATCGCTCGATCAAGGTAGGTTCCAGTGAAGCTTCAAATTGTTCGGCCGAAAGGTTATTTCGATCGTATGAGGCATTCACTAGAAAACCTATGAAACAGTTTTCTTTTTCTTTTTTGGGTTCTACATACACACGCTACTTAGTAATGAAATTAGGCACTTCTGTACTTTTTGGCCCAGACTATTCTCACAGAGACTATTCTCACTATTCTCATAGCGGTTTATGGAGAACGAGGTTTAGGCCTAAAATACAGGAGTTCCTGGAATTCAACCAAGTATTTCAGATGCCGTCCCTCCTTCCCGTCTCGCTGATCTCGTCTACCTTCGTCTTCTCTCTTCTCAACGTTGTCGACGCGTCCAACAGCTTCTGGACGTACGACGTAGATGCGTTTGGAGGTAATTATTATATTAAATATGTTTTAAAAAGGCACTAGGTCGGATGAGAACATTCGGATGATAACCTATTGGATGAGCACCATTTGCACATTCGGTCTATTACATAATTGTTGTTCTCTCGCCCTCGTTAGGTGCTTATCCGGCCAAATAAAATATAAAAATTTGCACGATATAGTCTCAAAAAGTACTAAGAAATGCTCATCATGAATGTATTTATAAAACAGCTGAGAGAAATCAATTTATAGAGCCCTAAACTCAGAAAGTAGTGAATACGTGAAATTCATCGAAGTCGTGAAAGCTCATTACGAATCACGTCGCGCTAAATGACGCGAGAAATCTGCAGAAATTTTACGCCGCAATTTCGAATTTGTGGGTGGGAGGTTATTCCGAAATCCGTGCAGACTTGGGAATGAACCCGCACGCTAGAACGTCTTCTACGAAAGAGAAGGCGGGAGACTTTCAGAGTTCGTGAGATCTTGTATGTTTATCCCACTCTGGTCACTCGTAGAACGTGTACGCCCTCCACGTTACAGAAAGCGCTTTGTATTTCGCGTATTGATCATAGTTTCTTCGTTTTGCGCCTTCTCTATCATGGGTCGTGCAATATTTGTTAATGCGAGAGAATCTTGAGAGAACATGCACTTTCCAAAGATTCCCAACCAATTCCGGTAATGGCGTGAACGTCTTGGTCTAATGCGATTTCTTTCCTATTAGGTAGCCCTGATGAAGCAGGGCGATTGAAGGCCCACTCTCATCAGCCCAAGTGCTCGCTTCTTTCTGTGACCGGCGTGAGGGCAGACTGAATAGAGAGAGCGCACTAGCGACTAGAAAGAGTTGGGACCGCTCATCTCATTTCGAAGTACAGCATGATAGTCCGCATCTGTTTCATCGCTCGTCCAATTGCTTGGTGCGCTTATCGCTTCAATTGTTCATTTCGAAACTTAGCTTTACAAAACTTATTCAATCTTTTGGGAATATCAGAATGAACAATCTCCATTCAACGAACTCAGAGGAAAATAAGTCTACGACTTATAAGTCTAGGTTCACCTGAGACGCCTTCATAAGTCTAACAGGCAAGTGAAAGCGGGTATATTAGACTGATGAAGTCGTACCAGGTGAACCGTAAGTTTACGATTTTCTGAATCCCCAACCCGATCCCTGAATCTCAAGCAATCCCCACACGGAAGTGTGCCCTCCTCTCTCTCTCTGCATCCGCAATTATCTCCCAATTATTTATACTAATTATTGATTAGCCCCGCGCCGGAAACGCGGCGTGCATCTCAAGTGAGGAATGCCTCCCTTCCTCAATTCAAGCGAACGTTCCTTCCAATCTCTAGAATTGTGATTCCAGTAGTTTCAGTGCGACGAATATGTTGCTAAATACAAAGCGCGAAATCTCAAGTGAGGAATGCCCCCTTCCTCTTTTTGTTCGAACGCTGCCCTCTAGCTGCGCCTCTGTCGGACCCATTATTCTAGCAATTTTAATGCAGTACTGAATAAGATAACTAGGAATTCGTTGATACAGAAAATCATCAGAGCTTTGAATCTCAAATGAGGAATGCCTCCCTTCCTCATCTGAGGCGAACGTTTCCCCATTTTTTCATTTATTAATCCTTGCCTATTTTCTTCTAATGATCATGACAGTTTAAGATTGAATGGAATCTCAAGTGAGGAATGTCTCCTTCCTCAGTTGAGGAGAACGTTTGCCTAAATCATCTTTAGAATAATTTTAAATTTAGCGTGAACTTTTCGTTCCTTTTTGTTCATCTCGCACTTGTTCACTCTGCGGTCTTCTATTGATACTTCGGTTGATCCTTGTCGAATAAAATTACCGGGAGGGCCAATTTTGGTGGTCATTGATCATTCAGTAAAACGCCTAATCGACTAAGGGCACTCTGTGAACCAGAAAACGCGCACCTTCTAAACGCGAGGTGACATGCCTCTACATTTTCGCATGACCTCCCCTGAGCGAGTAGTGAGGAGTCTCTTCGTTTTGTCTCGTGTCTCGCTAGCTAGGCAGAGCGAGAGAGCGTGCGAAATGGAGAGAGTCTGAGCAGCAAAGACGATACGGCCTCACTTCATTGTGTGTGAGAAAAGAGGCGCGCGCTAAGGAGCCAAATTAGATCTGTCCTATCTCCTCGCCTTCCCTTCCCCTGCCGTTTTTTCGGAGCGAATTGCGGCTTCCGATGTGGTTTTCTCAGCCGAGATCCGTTTTTGAATATCGCTCCTTCCCGGTTCCCGGTTTGCAGAATTCAAGATCTAACTCTCCCACGCGACTAATCGTGATAAGTTATTCATCAAAACATGCTGACTTCCAGCTTTCATAGAGTGAACATGCAAAATAAGCCTGTCACTGCAAGATCGCTGTAAGATCCTCCAGCCCTAGTTATGGCTCTCACTGGTAGTTCCCCTCCTCCTCCTCAGCAATTCATCTTATTAGAAGTCTTCCCCTTGCTCGAGGGACGGCAGCGGTTGCCAAGCTATTCCGTCCTTCTTATTCTTTTGTCTCCCCCTCCTTACCCCTCCTCTCTCCCCCTCCATCCATCCTACTTTACGCACAATTGGTTGCAACGAAGTGGATACCCTCCTTCTTTCCTCATCCGACTTGCGGTATGGGGCGCGCTCTCTCTCGATTTCACATGCTCTCTCGCCGGTCAGCCCCTGCCCTCTCCTGGGAGCCCAGCAGATGCCCCATTGAATCCAATTGAGACTCGTGGATTGTTTTCGGCGCAGTTTACCTATTCGCCGGCTAGGCTAAGAGAGCCCCAAAATTTTCCCACCAAGTATCAAATTTCGCCCCTCAACCAGCGCGCGACTTGAGCGAGTCGATGACTTTTCCACCTCTTTCTTCCATTTTCCGGATACGTTTCAAGAATGCTTCAATATGTTTGGTGGTGATAGTTTCATCAGTTTTTCGTCAGCATCCTGTAAGAACACCAAACTAAATCTTTGCACATTTCTTAATAATCTTACCCGGCTATGAGCATCATCTATAGCAGTTTGATAGAAAAACAGCTGAAAAAAATGTGACTGTACAAGCACTGTAACGAAAGGAGATTCCTGGCGTTATCGCGTCTCTTTATCTCCCATCCCTCATTCGATTCGATGTTCCATACTCGTACTCGCTGAAAGATAAAAAAGTAGTGGAATAAACAGTAAGATATCTAATTAGAGTCATTGTACAAACGCATTTATTCCTGGCGTTATCGCATCCATGCATCTTCCATTCCGCTTCACGATCTCGCAGCTCTTCCTTCTCCTCTATTAGTCTCATCAGGCACAGCGGGGGAAGTCTATTTCCGCTAGGAATCACGGCGAGAGGTGCCCGCGAATGCGAGAATTAGTAGTGGTTGAGAGGGATGCATCGGGAGTTTCTCGCCATGCCTCCGTTTCATTCCTTCTCTATGATAACCGTTGTAAAAATGGATGCATTTTGTAGCATTGTTGAAATGTTTTATAACCCTTTTATTATGCTCTTTGAGATCATGGGACTAATTCCGAAGCGCAGTCTTTATTCTCTCTTGTGATCACTGCCCGAATTCATTATTTCGACATGCGGCGTCTTTCGTATGCAAATTCACACGATCCGCCATGTGGGTGGAGGAAAAGAGGAGGCGGGGGAATTAGAAGAAGGACTCTCCTCGCTTTGCATGTTCTCTAACCGACATTGGTTGCGAGAGTTCGGGTGTAATAAGGAGACAGGGAGAAGCAGGCCAGCCTGGGAACGTAGAAAGCGCAGAGCGGGAAAGTACAAAACGGCGTAGAAAAGCGTTATTCGCTGACTTTTTAGGCCATTTTCAGCATAAGAAGAGGTTACTACCTCCGGACTGAATCCTCATTTGTTCGCTGTTCAGCACCATATTTTCCACTAGAAATTGCATTCTCTGCGTCAATTGGATCTTGCGCTTTGTTTACCATCCTCAATCATCCACGATCCCTTTTTCTCGTTCCCCTCCTCTCACAATTTCCTCCCTTTCATGCAGCCAATTTGTGCGCCTTCATTGTCCTCAATCGCAAAATAGGCGGCTGCATTTTACGGATTCCCAGTTTCTGCTTTCAATCCAGAGCTGTGGTCTTACCGACGAGAGAGCACGCGAAATTGAGAGAGTCAGAGAGATCTTCTGAAATCCAGTTGCAGCGTGAACTGATGAAAAATTGAGCGTGAAACCAGGGCCGCTGGTTCCTTCTCGGAATCGTTGAATGCATTAAATCTCTTGAATTCGCGATGGCTAGAGGGGCTCTAGAGATCAGAACCCACTCGGTTCGCTCGTTTCGGGCTCGTTTATGAATGTGTTGGGCTAATTTTAACGCCTCCAACTCGCTATAACCTTGGCTATCCTCAGCGAAACTTAAATCTGTAATATTCCATCTCGCTCGTTCGGACTAGATCATGCACATTGTGGTAGAATAGTGCAATTTACGTGCTCGTCGAGATTTCCTAGTGATTCTACTCATTTCATTGATCGATGAGCTTTTCCATTCTCAATAGTATCGCCTCCTTGACCCGTGTAGGCCTACTAATGATGCTGAAATGCGAGCCGCACGTTTCTCTCTCATGGCAGACCGTGAGAAATTAGAGGAGGCTCGAAGCGGTCTCCTCATTTTACACGATCTCTCGCTCCCCTGACCTATGAGACTGAAATGAGAGGAATTCAGGCCTCGTGCATAACTTATGCCTCTCTTTCTCGTAATTGACGCCGCTCCATCTGATTTTGTGCAGTACACTGGCTAACGTTTAGAGTCGAGTTATTCATGATTGTAGTCGTTCCAGGCGGACAATTTATGCTTTACTGCCCTCCTCAATAAGCAATGAGCGATTTCGCTACGATTCTCAGAGGCAGCTTTGAGTGAGAGATTGTCAGATTTGCGAAAGAGCGTGTTGTAAAAATTAGATGAATAGTCATGCAACACGCTCAACGTGTTGCAGTAGGGGAATATCTACACTAGGTCTCTCCAGGTGAAACACCGATTTGCCTCTCCCCCACTTCCCTGCTTCTTTCAATGAATTGCTGATGAGCGGTCACTCCTTTGAGCTTTTTCTCTTGAATTTCGCCGCGCTTTACGTCTGATTTCGCCCGATTCGCATTTTGATGCCTCGATTTTGCTAAATTTCAGAAAATGATAACTTGGCTGATGACAGCGTGCATGTATCCGTGCGTGATGGGTGAATTTTGAATTTAATTTAAAAATAACACAATTAAAAATAAGATAAATAGGGTCAAAACAACAACAATAACAACAAATTCAGGTCCCGACTTCTGGGGACTGGTCAACAAGGAGTGGCGAATGTGCAAGAATGGACAGGCGCAGGTGAATTTTTTTTATTACGATTTTTAATAATTAAAAAATACAAATAAATTCAGTCCCCAATCAACATCGACCCATCCAAGTTGCTGTTCGATCCCAACCTTTCTCATGTGAACATGGACGACGGGATTGTGAGTGTTCCGTTACCTTTCATTCTTTCATCGAAGCATTACAATCTGAAATTCGGTATTTCGGTTTAATCACACTCTATTGAATGTAAAATTCTGCATTGCTTCTTGAACTCATGGTCGAGTCCAATATTTGTCTATTTTAGTTTTTTATTAATTAGTTTTACTTAATTCCAGGTCGACGCTGTGATGGAGAACATCGGGCAGATGCCCATGATTACGATCAACTCGACCACAGTTCACGCCCCGATCAATATTACTGGAGGACCTGCGTTGCCGTACAAGTACAGATTGAGCCAGGTGAGAATTCAAAAATTGTGGATTAGCCAATAGAGAAAAACGCCGATCAATTTCGTTACAAGCATTGACTCAGTCAGGTAATAATAAGGATATTATTGGAATAGCCAATAGGGAAAAGCGCCGATCAATACCACTGGAGGCCCGGCACTGCCGTACAAATACAGATTGAGCCAGGTTAGCATATGGAAACTCTGGAGCCGACAATAGGGAAACGCATGCCGTACAAGTATAGGCTAAGGTGAGAATAAGGATATTATTGGAGTAGAGAAAAGCGCCGATCAATATCACCGCAGTTGCCGTACAAGCTAACTCATCCCCCATCTATCATACTTTCAAATTTCACTGGTACAATGAAAACATTGAAAATTTTTAAAACTTTCAGCGTTTTCCTTGTACCGTTGAAAGTTGCAAGTACGATAGATCCAATGATTATGATTGTTTGTTTGATGGATTTTTGTTTGTATATTTATATGCGTCCAGAACATCAAATCGTTCACCTACTGGCGCGAAGATACGCTAGAACTTGAACATAATGGAACTTGATTATTGGCACGTTGCTTTCACAGATCATCGTCCACTTCGGAGCTGCTGATGGAGGCGAGAAGGGCTCGGAGCACACCGTGGACAGGGTGCGCTTCCCGGCTGAGGTGAGCCTTTGATCTTTGATCTTTGCTCGTTTTCGTAGTTTCTCTGATGGAAGAGCACTGCTGATAGGGTGTGGTTCCTTGCGGAAGTGAGTGATATTTTATCTTTGGCCACTTGCGTGTTTTCTCCTGAAGATCTGTTCGAGTGATCCTTGATCTTTGATCCTAGTGTCTTTGGAGCTCGCTTCATGAAGCCCTACGAGGCAACCAGGAAGAGTGGATGGTTGATCAAAGATCAAAGATCAATGATCAATAATCACCTCTACAGATCCAGCTCATCGCCTACAACTCTGATCTCTACGAGAACTATTCCGTCGCCGAATCACAACCGAGAGGCCTGCTCGCGATAGCGATCATTGTTGATGTGAGTTCCTGCTTTCAGATTTAGCTAAGACCTAAGCCTTACAACTTTGGGTAGCACAGTACAGACTTAAGCAAACAAAACGAGATTGAGATATTAAAAAATCTAACCTCATAAGGCGTGCAGAAATTATGTTTTTCCAATCAACCGAAGTCTCAATACAACGAAAAGACAGCTGATGAATTGTAAGAACAGTGAAACTCAACGCATTCAAATGTTTTGAGCTAGTTCTTGATTACTGATCTGGGGTTGGGATGAATACTCTGATGCAACAACATAAACTCCTTCTTCCAGATCGGCCCAACCACGCATCCGGAGCTGCTGCGGATGACGAAGGCATCGCACGGAGTTACCTACAAGGGTTAGCAAGTTTATCACTTTCTCCACCCTACTCCCTATCACAAGAAGCTATACAGAAAAAATTGTATCTTTTAAAAAACCCAACCCCATTCGAATGCATTGGTGCCCAAATCTTCAATTGAAGCAAAAATAAGGTCACAGATAGAAGAAATACAGATAAACGTGTAATAAGAGGAATATAGTGGGGAGAAGCTCAACTAATAAGAATCCATCCAGGTAACACGATCGCCATGCGCAAGCTACGCCCGGCCGCCCTGATGCCCAAGACGAATCACTACGTGACCTACGATGTTAGTGGTTCCTTCTTCCACTTCATCAGACGATCATTGATTCGTTCATAGTGCTCACCCAATGGCAATACCGATAGGATTGCTCTTCTTTCAGGATTCGCTCACGTACTCTCACTGACTAGTTTCATTCATGCCTATGATATGAAATAGAAAGGCTCCAATATAACTCGCTATTCATGAATTATCAACTTCCTTGTAAAGGCTGGCTTCGAAAATGTTGGAAAATTGAATGAATGTATGACATTTCAGGGCTCGCTCACCTACCCCGGCTGCCACGAAACTGTCACCTGGGTGATCATGAACAACCCTATCTACATCACGAAGCAGGATGTTCGTGTTTTCTTCCATTCAAAGTGGTTATGATAATTTTTAAAACCAGTCGGGCGCGAAGACTAAACATGACGTTCATTCGCGGATTTATGGAAATAATGAAACATAATCCGTCAACGCCTACAAAATATGCCTGAAATCTATCTGTTGTTATGAAGATAAGAGAAACATAGCTTGAAGGCATCGATGAGTTAGTAGAATGAATCTCAACTTTGGACGAAGCTACGAGAAACAGAGCGAGAATAGATCGATGAGATAGTCGAAAGCAACCTGAATCTCACCTTTTCAGCTCGTCCAATGGAACGAGCTGCAGCAAACGGAGAAGAAAGCGGCAGTTACGCAGCCGATGCAGCCGATTTACAGGCCGCTGAGGTGTGTGGGAAAGGATGTGTTTGTAGGCACGGCAAATTTGCACAACTTTTCCACAGAGTTCCCAGTCTTGCTTAGTGAATCTTTTTTTTACATGTAAGCAAAGCCCCATTCTAGAGCTCTCAACGGCCGACTCTTGCGAACGAACATCAACGTGCAGTTCAAGGTATTGCGATTTTGAAAAATGCCCGAAACCGAATCATTGAGGTGATATTCCTGGTAAATTTGCAATGGAGTGAAACGAACGCTCTCAAACTGAGCTTTCGAATTCATTACACAAAAATTGCTCTATTGTCAATATTGTCACATTTTGATCGACAGAACTAGGTTGTATCAAGTCATCACGAGAGGTTAAATGGTTTCTCCAGTCCACCGACGCAAAAGTGACGTGCCCGGCGCCCGTCTATTCCGAGTTGGGCTATCGAGCCAATGCCAGGCACAACCACACTCATCACCATCATAAGAAGAACAAGAGAGAGGCGAGGTACGCGATCGATATATTCGCTCCAACACTTCAAATATTCGTAAACTAACGCTAGTAGTAAAGTGTTTGGACGCGCGTCTCGTGTAGAGTGCTTAGATCACAGCGTGTTACATAATGATGAAGAGACATATGTAGTATTGATTAGTTTTTCGACACATGAAAAACACAAAGATTGAATGTCTCAAAACCCATCGCATTTACAGCAACACTGAAGCCGATGTATGGACGAATCAACATCGGAATGAGGAAGTCGAGATCGCGATTGAGTCGCAGTGATGGAATATTTATCTCTAAATCATGTCTATTGATCTCACAATTGCTCAATGCTATCATTCACTTTCTGTCAGTGACTCACTCCATAGTTATTGATCGCTTCTTCTCAGTTTCGTTTTCGGGTTGAGTCCACTTCTTCATACTAGCCTTGTCTTTTCCTATCATGATTCGCACTGTGTAGATCTCTATTGGCTTTCCTAGTCTCTTGTTCGATAAACGTGTACTGTGAAATGATAAACGTATTGTTTAGTACGGTATTCTCGTGTGACATCATATGTGATCTCTCGAGGCGGAAGAGAGTTGAAGGGGATAAGACTAGAAATGCCTCTTGGAGTTTTTATCCATGAGCCAACTTTTTGAAACTTTGCGTGGAAAGGAAACGCATCACTTTGTCCTCTGTTGTTGGGATAGAACAATGGGGAATGCAGATACGTAGGCGTTCCTCCTGTGCCAAAACAGCCCTCCTACCGGATGGGAAATATTCTTTTGTTGTCCTTTCTCCTTTCAAATTGGAGAATTAACTCTGTCGATAGCTATGATGACCACCTTTCACATCTGAAGATGTTCTATGATAGCCCACCCAAATCTCTGCTAAGCCCAAATATCAACTGTTCTCCTCAATGACATCCCTCCAGCTCCTTAAACGCTGCTGTGAATACAGCATACGTACATGTCACAATACCTCAATTTTCAGTTCTAGCAACCTGTGGATGGATGTTACATGCTTACTGTAGAAGACAGAACCTGTAGAGAGAAATTCGCAGGTCACGAACTTTAAATTGCATCACTCTTCAAGTACGCATCATCATTTGTTCACTCTCGCTTTTGGATAAAATTCAGAGATTGCTCTGGCGATTTTATCTGACCGTGACCTCGCTGCCCACAGCACTTTGGTCACATTTTTGCCAAGTTGGTTGCATCGCAGTGCGTGGGCTGATACAACCTTGGCCTTTTGGCACGTACCGTGCTATCAGTTGTCAGTGTTCTATCAGTTTCACAAATTGGTTACTGCTCCGATTGAAGGAGGAGTCTTTCAACTGCTACTATAAAAAGTAACGCCCAACCACTAAATGCTTGCATTACAACCAAGTTCGATTCTGCCCATTTCTCGCTTCGCTTGCAGATATTTCTCAAAATCGGTTCCAGATGAGTTCTCGCTGCGATTCTGTTCGTTTTCGTCGCATTCGCTTCATTCGTCACCGTTCAGAGCGGAAAACTCTCGATTGGAGTGAGTTCTTCTCAATGGAATGGTTGCAAACAAAGAGCAGCAATGTTGATAGGCAAGCTTTCAGAAGAAATGAGAGCTGCATCGCATCACCGACTTTCATCAGCTGACTCCTGGATAAAGTTCACGTTTTCAAACCCATGTTGCTGTTGATAAAATTTTGAATTCGAATGTTGACCGTGTTTGTAGTCAAAAACAAAACATCAAGATACAAAATGTATTACAAATTCACTTTATTAAAGCTTCGGTTGCTTCTACATCACAGTCACTACTGAGATCAAGAAGGGGAACAATAAATTAAATTAATACAAAGTAATGTAAATCATCGTCGAATCAGATCGTCGTTGCCGTTGAAGAAGGCGGCGTGGCGGTAGAATCGATGGACGGCGCGGTTCTCGGAGAGGATCAGGGCGTACTCACTGGCTGGAAATAGAGTGCTTTATCGATCGTGTGAAAATTATCTGGATATGATGGCGCATCAGATTTTTTCGGTTTATAAATTTTTTTGCTGAGCGGTTCTAGGAGAGTTTCACTGGCTGAAAAGATCGCTACTATCAATTGTAGAGATGTGTAGCATTTTGAAATCAGTATGTTTCACAAGTTCCTCAAAAGTGAACATTGTATCGAACTGTTGTATGGTTTCCCCTTCAACTCTCTCCCCAAAAAACCAAAACTCTCACGCGCAACACAGGCGTAGTCCATCTCGAAGGCGCGTCGACGCGTGTATCCGCGCGGACAACCACCGAAGCGGAGACTCGGAGCGACCGCGTGTCTCGACTCGTCGACTCTGGAACATAGAACAATCACGGATGCTATCGAAATCATATCGATATATGGGTGATAATGCTTGTGATTGTGTTAGAAGATATTATCGATATCATTTCAATAATTAGGTGATAGTATTACTGTAAGGGTTTGTTATCGAAATCATACCGATATGTCTGTGATAAATTGTACCTGATGAGACAATGCAGGAATAATTTAGCTGAAAGCATCGTTTACAACAAACTGAAACAAACCTGTGTGGAAGAACGCAGACGTAGTCATAGTCATCCAGCCCTCTCCACACCCTACCGTCGGAGCACTCGTTCTGGCCGTAGGAGCGACTGCAATGACTCAATTTCTTACTTAACAGGTTACCAAACCGAAACACTTCTCCCCCCCCGCTCTAAAGTTTTCATAGCACCACTCTTAACTGCTGCATCGCCAGCTTTTTTCTCCGACACCCTATCACACGATCCACTCTCAATTCATCCGTTTTTGAGCAAGGTCGAACCACTTCGGCAAGATGGACTTAGCAGAATAGCGGAAAATCATACCGAGTAAAGAACTGCTGCATCGCCAGCCATCGGTCCACATCCGACGGCGATAAGTTCCTTTCTCACTACCACCTTATCTTGCTTATTCTAAGAAAACCTCCCTTTATTGTACTCATCCGGGATATCTTTGGGTCCCGCCTTATCAAAAAGTTTTCGTTTATCTAACTGAGTAAAGAACTGCTGCATCGCCAGCCATCCGATGGGGAGAAGGTTCTTTTTCTTTGACTCCCTATCATCCCACTCGCAATTCTTCCGTTTTTGAAGCAATATTGGTGCTTTTCGACCAGGTGAACTTAGCAGAATAGCGGAAAACCATACCGAGTAAAGAACTGCTGCATCGCCAGCCATCTGCCCACGTCCGAGGGAGAGAAGTTCCTCTTCGAACTTGAGCAGACGCGCACGACATTCATGCGGAGACGAGTGAGGAAGGGCGGTCTGGAATGATTAAGGATGCAAAAATTGAACGAGCGAGAGACAGGAATGAGTCCGAGAGTGGAATGATCTCTCTTCTCTCGGACAGTCGACTTTCCCAGTGTACCTTACATCAAATCTATCGATGAAGTCCATCGGATAAAGAATTTTGGCAAAATCATGAAACCGAACCTCCTCGTAGTGACCATTTTCAGCTCCAGACCCGGCGGTGCGGCGATACTTCGTTTCCTCAATTCAGCGGTGATTATTTTTGAACGCTGATCACAATATTTCTAATTGGTGTTACATTTGAGTAGCAGCAGAATACACCATGGAGTCAGCGGCAAATATTGAAGTTACCTCAGCTTCCCTCCCCTCCTCTCGCTCATCTTCTCCTCCGAAGTCATCACCACGGGAATCGAGAGTTCGTCGCGAGCGCAGAGCGTCTGAAACACAGATCAGTTACATTCGCATTCAATAATGAATTGGAGAATGCGTTTCCTGCTTCTCATCACAGCAGTCCTAGCTATATTTTTCGATAGTCAGATTGTCATTTGTTGAAAACTCAAAATGTCTATAAAAAAAACCAATCCGGTCATCACTACGGGAGCAGAGAGATAGTCGTGAGCACAGAGAGTCTGAGTGAATCGGATTTACAATTAGTTCAACAACTTCCAGAATGAATGGGACTGTGGTTACCGCAGATCTAGTAGTCTGATCTGAGAGATTCAAAACCAAACCGGATCAAACGTTGACTGCACGAGTAGCGTTGCCTCTGTCGGTGAGGAGAAGTGATCCACTCTCACACGTATTATCGTTGTCTTGTCGATGAAGCGGACCTGCGCGGATTTAGATCAATCAGAGACACCCAGTGTTTACAATATCTGTAATCTCTCGAAGTCTAAATAAGTTTCACTTAGTGTATTTGATCCTCCGGCTGATTGCATCTCAATATCTGAGTCCTCATTCTTTTTGAAATAAAATTATAATTATTCTAACAATTCAAGCCCCAAACTCATTTTTCCTGTTCATCAAATCGCAAGGCACAACAAATCATTGAAAGACTAACCCACTCCCCGCCCTCCGATAACTCATCCTCCCTTCCGTGTCCGACGAGGTAGGAGTAAAAGCCCGAGCCGGTACGAAGCACTTTGTGGATGAGAACGGCTGGCTGAAAATCTAATTTGATTTTAAACTCCAACGTAATGAGTTTGATTCGTGTTTTCTCAGGGATTAGACGCAAAGCACTTTGCGGTTGAGGACTTCTGGCTGGAAGTATCAGCATTACAATACGATTTCGATGATCTTATCGGAGAATAGTAGGTTGAATAGAACAAGTGTACTGTATTAGATGCGAATTTGTGGATGAGCACTGCATGCAGGAACAAGAAATATTCAATATTCTCCAAAAAACATGTCACTCACTTGAAACGTATTACATGATTTCGGAGTTTCTAGGGTGGGTTAGAGAATGAGGAACCCGCCTTTCTCAGTCCCGCATCCAGTCCGTGTGGAGTCCTCAGTTCCACTGTGAACACGTTCCCGGGTTCATCGCGATCGAAGGGGATTTGGAGCAGGAGCAGGCCTGGAACACGTTTTTTGCCGCCACTGAGCATCATCCATTCTAACTGGAGAAACGAAAATTGTGTGTGACTTTGATTCTCATCTGGAATGTTCAGCAGAGGCTGAAAACAGTATACAAAAGGTCATTGTTGAAACAAGAATAGGATTTTTATGGAAAATTAGAGTCGTAACGCGATCGTTGTTTTTGCAATTGTAAGTATTTTATGCAACTTCTGAAGCATATTTGAACCAAACAATCACTCAACTTTGTTTCGTTCATTAGCAATAAGATACAACCAATGAATGAATCACCTCGAGTGTGCGCGTGCGGCACCGACAGTGACGAAAGTCGCACGACTTGTGCTGATTTGTTCCTAAAATTGGAAACTATAACGGGTCTACAGTAACGGTACGAGACCCCGATAGAAAGATCGATTACATATGAGAATATCGAACGATAATCAAGAAAATCGTGCCCTACCCTCCAAAGAAGGCCATTCTCGACTGCGGCAGCCACCCGAGGTAGTCGAGATGTGGGCCGGCTAGACCGGGACCTGAGTTTGGTTCATCACATCACGATCAATAACATCGAATAATTAAGGTCGTCTTACAGTAATTACGAGATTTTCGCATTTTTAGAAGCAAAATTGGAGTGCAAAAGAATTGTATCTTTAGAGCAGCGTGTGAAACGCATTGCAGTTTCAACAAATAGGAAGGATGAAAAATCAAACCGTTCCACCCAAACCGCGTCGCGTGCATCCACGCGTTCGCGGTAGACATGAGGTCGAACCGGTCACCGTACTCGCCTGGGGCGCCGTGCGGAAAGACCTGAGCGGCAGATGGTTCACGGTTGCGAATGAAGTAGCAATTTTAGAGTTTTTGAAGTAGTACTCAGCGCAGTTGATAACGCCAGTAATCCAACTCTCACCATTCCTCTCCGAGTGCGAGCGACCAATGTTCGTCAAGTGCACAATGTCTTCCAGTGCTAACGCCGATTCAATTGCAATATTTCCCATCCCACGTTTCCCAGAGACTTCTGCGTCGCAGCTACTTCAGCCATTCACTAACCATTCTCTTCCTCTCCGAATACGAGTCCTCAATGTTCATTGAGTGCACAATGTTTTCCACTGCTAACGCCGATTCAAATCTAATGTTCCCCATCTTGCTACGTATCTTCTGCATCACAGGTACTTCAACTATTCGCTAACAATTCGCTTCCTCTTCGAATACGAGTGCCCCATGTTCGTCAAGTGCACAATGTTTTCTCTTACCGGATTGGGAACGTTGAGAATGAGCCAAGAATTTGAAAAGTACTAACCATTCGTTTCCTCTCCGAATAGGAATGCCCAATGTTCATCGAGTGCACCATCTCATGAGCGAGCACAGCAGAGAATGCAAGTCGAGGAGAGATGAGGACGCCCGAGGTGCGCCCGAAGACTGCGGCTGCCTGTAACGTGTTCTGTGTTTCTGATTTTCCGAACAAACGCCTGCTTCGGTGATTTGCGGAAGTCTAATGTTATGTAGTTTTCGATGTTCGATGGGACACCTTATGAATATAATGCACGAGGTGCTGCCGTTTACAGCGACAGCTACTGTCTCATGCTGTCACAATTAGTTGATTAATCGGTTGTGTGAAGACGGAAAGGTTTCGTCTGATGCGCGATTGCAATGATGTTGGAAAAACGAATCTCAACGTTCGCAATTTATACCTCGCTGTTCAACAGCACAATCCTCCTCTCGTTCACGTGAATTCCCCTTGAGCTGGCCCATCCAGCACATAGTTGCTTCACTTTGTCGAAGTACTGGAAATGAATTCAAAGTGAGTTTCACAGTTTGTTTCTATTAACTAAGCACACTTCGAGATCGATCGACTGCCGATTAGTCATTAACAAAAAACGGTGATAGATTCAAGTGCATTTGCGCTACGAATGAAAAAGCTTCAGCAAAAATTGAAATTTAATTAACAAACAGCAAATGGAGTCTTCTCGCCAGTCTCTTCCTCCGCCATCTTCTGAATGTCGGAGCCGGACCAGGGAATCTGAATATAATTTTAAACAATTGATTCATAACATTTGCTCAGTTTGTATGCCAAAAAAGCTCCGAGAATGAGTTGTCTAAGCAAAGATGTTAACACAATTTCGGTAAAAGGCTAAGATCACAGACCTGTATCCACTCAGTCACATTCGAACGATCGATAGTGTAGACTCCGTTGGAGAGCGTGCGAAAGAAGGAGGAGATCGAGTCTGAAATGATCTTTGAAAGATTGAACGGAAAAGGATCTTCAGAAATTATCGATATTTTCACTAGGGTATGGGAAATCGAAGTGGGATGCTTCATTGAAGGTTTGAAAAAGTGAAATTATAAGAGATCAAAGATCACTGCTCGTACCCTGCTTCCACCCGCTGATCCACTCCCTCGCCCACTCGTGCGACATCGGCTCGTGGTTGTTGTCACTGGTAGTATAATATCTTTCATTGTTTGAAATATTGAATTGGTACTCTTTTTTCGATTTCCACTATTTGAACTCACGACCAAATATTGTAGGAAGAAATGAGTTTCAAGAGTGTTTCGAGGATGTTTCGAGGTTTTTATTTTGAGTGCAGCTCGACTTGGGGAGAAAATGAAAAAAAAATCTGATCGAACGGAACATTGCCCTACCGGCGGCTCTACCTAAAGTAGTTGCCGCAAGAAAACTATGATCCTCATGCCACTAACTTACCTCAGCTTGCACAGCACCACCGTCCAGGGGTCATTGCCTCGCAGGGGCAGGGAATGCACTCCGATGGATAAGACCCAGAGACCGATCAGGATAAGCATCGTGGATCGGATTGAGGTTCCTTTCAGCGAACTCCTGAGATGGACAAATCAAAAGTCATTCCCAGATGTGCGGAATCATACAATTCCTTGACAAACAAATATGCAACTCTTGAATTAGGGCCCTCCCTAAGTTGCAGTTCTGCAGGCCCATTGCCTGATGTCAAGATCAGGATAAATCTCTCTATGTCTAGAATTAGGGTGAATGAACTGAATAAAAAGTGATATGTAAATTGCGCTTCGTTCCCACCTTTACTCCTGTCGTCGACTCCTTCAAGTTCAGCCCAAGTCAATGCCGCCGCTCAGCGCACCATTCGCAGTGAGGATAAACGTCCTGAGGCGAGATGTGAATGGGGCTATTCAGTGATGATCTCACTCTCTCCATATCACACACTATCTAGACCTGTCTAACTGTCATCCCTGGATCTTCCGTATTCTCTATCCCATTCAACACCATTCTTTGCTGGTCAGATAAGGCTTGAGAGTGTGTGAATTGGAGAGAGCGGGAGCGTTCATTCTCGTCAATAGATCAAACTGGCGATTATGGAGGAACGAGCTGACTGAATGGAGTCGGGAATGGGCAATTCAATAGGTTGGAAGTGGAGGAGATGACAATTGGCGTTCGTAAACGACTGATCTTCACGTATTCTCAGACAAAATTGGAAGCTATAAAGCGCACGGTGGAACGAATAACCGTGAAGGATTTGCATGGAAGGCGCGGCAGGGTGTTGCCTCTAGATCACTATCGGAAACGTTTCAATCCGAGGCAAAATACCGAAAGTGAGAGCTCGGGAGGGATGGTTTGAAGAAGAAAATGTGAGAGGAGCGAGTAAGAACGATAGGATCTCTGAGCCCGCTGAGCCGATGAGGGAACTCTCAGGGATGATTGGTAATTTATGGAATGGGGGAACTGTCAAAGACGCTTGAGGAGATCATAATTTACGGGGAGGAAGCTTGCAGGAAGGGTTGATAACTCGTGGAATGACTCATGGAATATACATCTCGCACAATCTTCAACGGGGTAGAGAAGGAGCCAAGTCGGATGAGAACATTCGGATGGCAACCTACTGGACGACTTATGTAGTATTGCAGATAAACAATAGAAGTAACTCTATCGGAGCGTAGATCCCATAGCAAAGGTAGGAATGGTAGTTGCTATCAGTGGTTCGGGTCAAAGTAAAAGTGTTGCGCCCCTACACAACAGCAGAGAACAGGTTGAGCCTAGGTTATCCGTCCCAGTACTGTTATCCAGGGGATGAAACTGTCAAGATGAGTCAGAATGAAGGGAGTGTTCTGGTTTCTGCACAAGCGTGTCGAAACCGAAAGCAGAGTAATGAAGAGCCACTCCCTTTCCCGCCTTGTCTCGATGAATTATGATCTCTCGATTCTCCGCTGACCTTTGAAAGAAAGTGAGAGTACGCAACCCTTCGTTTTGCCTGATCTCTATCAGTCAGAGACAAGTAGAAATCGTGAAGAGCTAGGAGTGCACCTTATCCTTTAGAGCATTAACCATGCCTTTCATGCTCGATTAGGCTGGTGGTGTTTGATAATCTGCTCTCGCCTCGAGGTCGGCAGAGCTTATGATGATTATGCATAATTTCCGTTTGTGAATAGTGTGTAGAACGAAGATCTAAGAGGCTAACTTACTCGGACTTTGCTATGACTTCGGAATTTGTGGGATTTTTGATTCACATCAGGAGAGGGCGAAGTATCGTACAGAACTTTATGGGAAGTTTTGATTCTCTGGCATTTGCGAGAAGTTTTGATTCACATGTGGAAAGGCCAAGGAATTGTACAGAACATCACGTTCGGTTGTTGAATCACTAGTGAAGCATATCGGATTAGTCGAATATACCGAATCTCAAATCTGGCGGCAGAAGGAAGACAACTGGGAATCTCATCTATGCGATCAGGTTGTGATCAGAGTGCGCCGTCAAGGTGTCTTTACTCTACATGTCCTCTCGCTCTGAAACGAAAAACAGGTGCGGAGAACTGCGAGCTCTAGTTGTGAACAGCAATCCTGTTCCGAAGCCAAAGGCTAATGAACCATTTTTTCAGGTATTTCGAGATACCATCTCACTGTTCCGCTCCACCCACGCCCGTTCCAAAGGTCGATGGGAACTTTTATAGCTCTCCCCTCGTTGAGTCAGTGTCGGTGGAGGCAAGCGATCAATATAACAGAAGGTACAATGAACTATCACACGTCTTCTGAGAGATTGCAGGAATACGTTGAATAGGCCTCTGGGACTGCTATAATGGGGAAGTTCTGAGGCGTCAAAGTTAGCAATATTTGCAAAAATTCACGTTTTCTTGCCTTTATCGGCTCTGGAAGGCCCTTTGCCACCCCTACACCCCCATGATATGAATTTTTCTTAACTACCACCTGTATAAGGTCTTTGAATCCGCTTCTAACTTTTGTAAAGAGGGGGGTTCCGTCACCAGGAAAAATAATTTTCTGACTTCAAAAATTTATTTTTTCATTTTTCAAAAACTTGTTTCTTGCCAAAAATTCGGCAAAAATATTTTTCTTGTTTTGACAGAAATTCCGCATATTTTGAGCCGAAGAACAACTTTCTAGGTCAACGGAGAGCTGAGAAACGCTATAGCCGGGTCCAGAACCGGACAATGCCTAAAATCCGGTTTTGGGACAAATTGCTAGGACAAAAGTTTTCTTTTCACTCACATAGCTCACCATACTTTTTTCATAATTTTAGCACCAACTTTCGGCTCCTGGTGCCGGGGGGTCCTGCAATCTCTCAGAAGACGTGTGCTATATGGAGTGTAGCTAAATCCAAAAAAATGTAAATGGTTCCTTGGAGGAACGCTCTAAGGAACTAGTTATAATTAACATTTAGGGGCCAATGTGGCCACTCTTTGTAAAAACTTTGAAACATACGTTTCAATGATCAGCATTTCCGTCATCACCGTCCCCCTCCCTGTTCCTGCCCTCTCCCAACCCCGTTCCCTAAGGTCATTTCATTGTCCAGCAGCCTTCACCAAACAATCAGTTTTCGCCCCATCCTATTGCTCCAACAACCTCCCCAACCTCCTCAACCCCACTGCCAATGGCCAGCGCTGTCGAAAGGGAGAGTGTATCCAGTATTAATGAGGAGAAGAGGAAGGAGGGGAGATTTGAGAACTCTTTGATGCGAAAATGCGCTAACTAACGGCCTTTGTCCCTGGACATTTCACTTTTTGGTGCCGGCAGCGATGGGCCAATTGGGAATCATCCGCTTGCCAATCCGCCTGATTGCAACTTATTCCTTATTTTATTCCCGGATTTGCCGTCTGATTTGGTCACGCTTTCACTTCTCTTGACTTAGATCTCTCTCGATCTGTCATTTGTTTTTTTTCCAACTCTCAACCATACTCAAAATATTAATTCATAGGTGCGTATTTTTTACAGAAGTGCAGAAACGTAACTGAACAATTCTGAACAAAGGGGTCTTTATTAGTTGTCTGTGTTATTTTTGCTCCCTGATCCCATCCGAGATCGCTTTCGATAATGCAGACGCTCCTTGTTCATGTGTTGATTTGAGGATCCTTTGATATTTGATCTTTCCAGATCCACACGAGATGGGAGGGGGAGCGAGCCCGCATTCGGGCGCCCTCAGGCTGGCCAGAGGCGCCGTTGTGGCGTCGTCGGTGGCACTGTTTGGTCAGTTTAGTTCTCTTTGGTTAGTCATATGAACCGGATGGGAAACGCCATGCATTTTAGATTTATTTCTCACCATACGAGACTCGCCTCTTTCTATCAATAGAGTTTCACTCTTGCATTTCAACTGCATTTGAAACATACATAGGCGTCATTTCCATGAATACTATCATGCGGGACTCCTGAGTCATAGATCGGAAGCAAGGTTAATCACTTTCAGTGGCCGTCGCCGGCATGCTCGTAATGTTCTCCGACATCGACCTCTTCCACAGTCAGTCCGAGGCGGATCTGGCAGAGTTCAAGGTAGGGTTTCACAAATAAATAATGCCCCTCTTCTAAGCACAGACGCAAGATACCCGTTATGCATGAGGATCTTTGAAGATTGCCCCCCCCCCTTACGCTTAAAATATTAATACCCTTTGTGCATGAGCATCGTCATGACACAGCAGCGTTTTCAATCGAATCAATCGTCAGACCATCTCCGACAAAGCCTGGCGCACGATGCTCGCGCCCGAGCACAACGGCGCCGCGCCCGCCCCGCGCGTGGAGCGAGCGGCGAGAGGAGGATCGGTAAGGACACGGTGTATGGACGACTTAGAGTTCAGCACTCATTCGTACTCTCAAAATGATCGCTCGAGCAATAACGATGTGCTCCATAGTTATTATGCAGAATTATTCCAGGCTTGCTCCAAGTGCGCCTCATCGGCTCAGTCCTGTCCCCGAGGCCCAGCAGGACCGCGCGGACGACCTGGTAGGATATTTATTTTCTGTTGTCCTGTTGCTTCATAAAGCACTGCCTTGCCGACCAATCGTCTTTATCATTGAGATCATATCGTTATACCAGTTAATTCTCAGGCCCGCCGGCATTGTCGTTGTTAGACGACAGTAAAATCGCTTATCATGGAAGCACTTTTTTCTTTAATAGGCCCCGCCGGTCCGGACGCCCTCGACGGCCCCAATGGACCCGACGGAGTGAATGCAATGCAGTGGATGGTCAGGATGAGCTCGAAGACATGCACCAAGGTAATTCATTATTTTGAGTGGCAATTGAAGGAAAATCTAACTCTATCTTGCACTGGCTATACGGTCTGAAAGTGAAGTACAAGGGTGTTCTGGCTATGCCACATTTCGAACTGGTTTCGGTTGTGCTTCACTCTCAGTTGATACAGCCCTGTGATTGCTGTGAATTTGATCACGTATTTCTCTCTTTTTTTCATAAAAAATAAATTGAAAATCAAATTCCAGTGTCCTGCTGGCCCTCGCGGACCTCCCGGACCTCCCGGCAACCCGGGTAAGGCCGGCTATCGCGGCTACCCGGGTCGGGTTGGACGTGCCGGACACCCAGGAAGCAGAGGGTACCCGGGCGAGAGAGGAGATGTGGGAGCCAGAGGAGAGCAGGGAAAGCAGGTAAAATTTTCTAGTCCATGAATATCTATCCTTCGAGCTGAGCCATACAAAATCATGAACTGGTCAACCGAAATACTCCATTCCACAAACGCCCCAGTTCATCGAGCGATAAAAAAGAGCACATAAACATGAATGCACAGGGCAAGATCGGTCGTCCGGGCAGGAGTGGAAGGAAGGGTGTCGGAGCCCCAGGCAGACCCGGACCCGCCGGATACGGGGGCAGACGAGGAGGACAGGGAGACAGAGGTTTGCATTATCTTGATCCAATCTATGAACCATATCCGTTATTTAGGCGAGCCGGGACCCATCGGGCAGCCGGGCAGAGAGGGAAATCCCGGTCGCAGAGGCTACCCTGGCAGAAGATCGTACGATGGCAAGCCAGGCGCGCCCGGGCCGTGAGTTTAATTCATTCCTCTTTTTGAACATACGCATTATCTTGTATGTTTCAAACGCAGCTCATTAGCTCGAGAATTGTTTCAAAAAAAGTGGTGGTCACGGCAATTGCAATGAGATACAAACCAATGATTGCACATTCAATTCTAGCGGCTGAATGATTGCAAATGATTGCGTATTCAATGCATGCACATCGCATTGCATATCGTGCATATCGCATTGCATTGCATGCATATGCATACGATTGCATATCCAATGATTGCATATTCATTTGCAATCCAAAAAAAGGTATAGCTAATACATGTTTAGTCGCGGCCCGCCTGGTCTGGATGCGCAGTATTGCCCCTGTCCTGGGGAGGAAACGGCCAGAACCTCGAGGGTGCGGCCCGATCGACCCCTGCAGCAGAAGACACAGCAGGGATATGATGTGAGTTGAGAGCACTAGTGTTTTTTGGCCCGACGCTATCTAGAGACCAAGGTGAAGGTGCTGCAGCGTCAAGAGATTTTACAGTCGTACGACAACGCTAGGTGGAACCCCCTGGTAAGACCAGCTGTTAGAGATCTAGAGAGCGCTCGCTCTTAATTGGATCACTGACGAAACCGTTGCAGGCTCCTGTCGCTCAACAGAAGACACAGCAGGGCTACAACACGCCCAGACCGGATAAGAGACCAGTGCCGCAAGGATACGATGCGCCTGCTGAGAACACGCGGCAGCAGCAGGGTTATGATGTGAGTTTCTTTTATCCAAAATAACGACTCAATCCAAAACGAACGTATTACGGTTATGCTACTCAACATGGTCTAATGTATTGTGTGCGTCTATCATTTGATATCACGGCCACTCCCCGAATAACTACAATAATAATTACTACGCACTTTTGAATTTCGAAATATTTCACTGGTTTTAGCGAAAAAGGGGCGTGGTTTCAGTAAAAAAGCCATTCCAAAATGGTCTCAAGTGGATATTTGTTGGGCGCGCAGTTCAAAGCCACTCGCCCTTTTCTTCTGTCGGACCCGACCGTGGATGCAAACCAAGCATTCTATCCCTCCGGGGTCGGTAAATTGGTAGTGACTTCGGTTGCGGAAGGTAATCCTCCCCTAGAAAGCATTGGACAGCAGGGGATTGTATTCCGGCTAACAGCAGGCCTTTCCAGCGGGTCTCACCTAGCGTTGTCAATGAAGAGAGAGGAATGAAGAGTTATTGGAATTCCAATGGAATTCTTAATCCAATCAAATTCCAAGAAGGGAACCCTAGTGGCAGTACCTTTACCTTTTTACTTACTTGCCGTTGTAGGCCCCTGTCGCCCAGCAACCTCAAGGCTACGACTCTCCTCGTCCGGCTGCAACAGAGAAGCGACCCGTGCAGCAGGGCTACGATACTCCTCGACCCGCTCAGAAGGCTTCCAGCCCCGCTCCGCAACCGTACGAGGAGCCGGCGCAACAGCACCAGCAGGGCTATGAGGTAGATTGAGTGGTTCAACCAATAACAGTGTTTGACTAATTGAGGTCTTCTTTATGAAATGGTTCATTTTGCAGCAGCCTCGGCAGCAAGGCTACGACGCTCCTCGTCCGGCTGCCGTAGAGAAGCGACCAGTGCAGCAGGGTTACGATGCGCCCGTTGAGGAGAAACAGGGGCTGAGAGGATACGAGGCACCGGTGGAGAAGGAGGCGGAGGAGAGAGGTGATCCTTCCATTCTCGATTGTTGTAGGACGGAAAAAACCATCTCAGCCATCATTTCGCTGTGATTTTAGTTGGAATGTAGTAAAAAACTGAAATATTCAGGCTACGATGCCCCCGCTGAGAAGCGTCCGAGTGTCTACGAGGAAAGACCGTACGAGGAGCCTGTTGAGGAGAGGAAGGAGGAGAGAGGTAAGGAAATAAATCAATCAAAAACATCATGTCAACATTGGAGATGACATTACCATTATGACAAAATAACGAAGATTATTCACAGGCTACGACGTTCCTCGTCCCACTGATGCACCGGTTGAACAGCGACCCGAACAGCGAGGCTATGAGACTCCAGTTGAGGAGAGGAAGGAGGAGAGAGGCGAGTCTTGGTTGTACTGGTCCAAGTTCGACGAAAACTCAAGAGAGTTCCGCAAAGAGTTTGGCAGAATTCATGGTCTATATTTTTTGATTAAAAAATCGCAGGCTACGACGCTCGCCCCACTGACGCTCCAGTGGAAGATCAAAGATCAACTGAAACAGGCTATGAACAGCCGAGGGATGAGCCTGCACAGGTATGTTTTATTTGTACCCCTCCCAATGTGATAAATATCAATACTTTCCGATTCGGAAAAGCTTATTATCCCGTTGAAACATAGCCAAGACTTTGACCGCTCACTCAAGAACTCGAACATTATTCAATTTCAGCCCGCCTACAACGAGGCGCGTCCAGTTGAGAGGCACATGAAACCGGTGAGTGGTCAACAATGGAATCGACTCCCGTCTTATGCATCGCACATGTGTTCTGAATTGTCGATGTTTAACGAAAACGAATTCATGATTCGATCTCAGATGGACGACCTCTACATGAACGCTGCGGCAGCTGCGGACATCACCATGGATGGTTATGGACAGAGCACGAAGGGCTATGAGGTAGGGTTTGAAGAATCAAGTTTTCGAACTGTTGTTGTGCTTCGTGAATGTTCCACTGTAAGGTTAGCGAAAAAACCAATGTAAGCCTTTGATGGATGTTTCCGAAAACATTAGGGTGCTTTTTCATTGAGAAATCGGAGTCAAATTGTTATTTGGAAGACTCATTCTAAACAAATACAACTCCTGAAACATACTTCATCGTTCAATAACACTGTCACAATATTCCTCTTCCAGGTCAGCCCTCCCGCTCACGAACCGCCAAGCGAAGCTGCGGTCAGCGGCAATGGAAGAGGATACGATGAGGAGGCACCAGCCACCCGGCCCTACTCCCAACCTTCCACTCCTGCTCCTTATGACGCTCCTGTAGAAACGACACCCGAGGAGAGAGGATACGAGCAACCATCGACCCCCGATCCTTACTCTGCTCCAGTGAGACACCAGACTAAGGAGAAGCAGCCGTACACCTACAGCCCCGAGCAGAGCTATGGACATCCGACTGAGCGCCCGTATGATGCCCTTGTTGATTTTCGATCAACGGAGCGAGGATATGAGGCATCAGCCGAGACCAGGCCGTATGAGCAGCCTACTGAAGCCCCGGTGGAAACCACGCCTGAGGAGAAAGGCTATGATCAGCCCTCGACTGCCGCTCCGTATGAGGCTCCAGTAAGCACATCACAGGAGACCAGAGCGCCTTACGAGCAACCCGAGCAGACGCCGTATGAGCAGCCATCGCCTGTTGAGGAGAAATCTACAGAGAGACCCTATGAAGCACCTGTAGAGGAGAAGCAACCCGAGGAGCGACCTTACGAGGCACCATTCGAGTCCAAGTCCGACCCCTACGAGCAACCAGCGCCCACCCCGGCGCGCTACTCCGCTCCCGAGACTCCGGCTCCTTATGAGCAGCCAACTGATGCCCCTGTAGAGACTGCGCCTTATGAGACGCCCGAGCCTGCCACCGAAGCTCCTTATCAAGCATCGAGCACTGCTGGTTACGATGCACGTCCATCGCAGAGCCCGTATGATCAACCTGCTGAGGCCAAGCCCGAGGAGCGACCTTACGAAGCGCCAACCAGCCCGGAGCCCAGAGGCTACGAGGAACCCGCACCGCCTCCCAGAGATGAAGATGTGAGAGCTAAGGGTTATGAACCCGAGCCGACCGAAGAGCCCTATCAGCAGCCTAGCACCACTGCTGGATACGGCCAGTCCCCGGCTGCCGCACCGTATGAGGAACCCGCCACCACTGCTAGCTATGATGCACCAGTCGCGCCTACGACCACAGAAGCTGCGAGAGGGTACGAAGAGCCTGCGCCGCAGCCTGGATATGAAGCCACAGTATCGAAAGCACCTACCAAGAAGGAGCCTTCATCCCCGTCGCCCAGGCCTTATGAGGAGGAGAACCCGTATGAGGCCACAGTCCCGACCACCAAGAGGTACCGCTATGTCACCC
Source organism: Pristionchus japonicus (assembly GCA_900490845.1). NCBI lineage: Eukaryota > Metazoa > Nematoda > Chromadorea > Rhabditida > Neodiplogasteridae > Pristionchus > Pristionchus japonicus. The sequence goes on along the minus strand of LS516317.1, from coordinate 127,326 downwards.
AGAAGCCGGCTACTAAGAGAACGAGAAGAACCAGAAGGCCTACCACAACTACGACCACTACTGAGGAGCCTTACCCTGTAGAAGAGGAGGAGGAACCAGAAGAGGACACCGGATATGAAGCGCCCGTGCAGACACCCACCACCACTGAAGCCAGTTCAGCGTATGAATGGCCTCAGGAGCCGCTGCAGCCGTCGTCGACGCCTGCTCCAGCCTATGAGCAGCCGGCTGAGCCGGCCGCATACGTGTCTGTTCCGCAGGTCGTAGCCAGCGGCTACGACGCCATATCCACAGCCGCGCCGCGACTGATGATCGCGCGCAAGGAGCCGCCTCGCGCGCCTCCAGTAATGCTACAGGCGCCGCCGGCGCCTGTCTACTACTCGACGACTGGGGCGCCCCCGCCACAGTTCGTCAGCTCGACGCCGCTGCCGTACGTCTCCGTGCAGCCGCAGCTGCAGCAGCAGTTGCCGTCGCCGTTCGGCTCGTTCGGCTACGTCGAGCAGCCGCAGCAGCAGCTGCTGCCCCTGCAGCAACTGCAGCAGCCGCAGTTCGTGCCGTACCCGGTGCCGGTGGTCGTCGCGACACCCGCTCCGACTCCCGCGCCCAAGAACGATAGGATCGTGATCGATGCGAGCGCATCGGCGGATGGATCGAGGAAGGACGAGCAGTTCAATGGGTGAGTGATTGGTTTTTTGTACCGTAGTGTATCGTGGAGACAAATTGGATTCAATTTGACTCCAAGGATTTAAGAATCATTTGAAACCTAGCTGAAAATGTTGAAAAGGCAAATTATCTTTTTTGCAGCTATCACTACCAACCTCACGCTCCCTTCGGCGCACCTCAGTACGCTCAGTTTGTCAATAATCCGTACTACGCGTATGCGGTTCAGCGACATGTAAGTATTTCTGTTTTTCTTTTTCATTCTTTAATCGAAACGATTTCTCATGAAGCCACTCGTTCTTTCAGGCCCAATTCAGCATCTCTACCGCTGATATGAAGAGGCGCATTGCTGCAGCGCTGCAGAAACAGGCTGCAGAAAATGCAGCTGCAGCAGTTGCAGCAAAGCCACAGTAGATGCAGCTGAGTAGTCGAAATAGAAGTCGAGTGTTCGAGCAGTATCTAGTCTAGTATTCAATTGATTTATACCAATATTAGCTCCGATTGAGCCAAATTAGTGCAGATTCAAATATCCATCGCCGTGTCTTGTCATTCTTCCCCCCATTCAGACGGTGTCCCAGCTTTAATCGTGTAATAATTTATTTGATATTTAATATTTCTGATAAAGATCTTCTATCTACAAAATAATTCTTCTGTCTTGACCGTTTCATGGTGAACCGATGATAAAGCTGTGTTCGTAGGGCATTCCAGCCCCTCGGGTCTTGAAAATACTGTGTGTAGTTGAAACTGACTAAACTGACTAGAGATGATGTGAAATGGAGAGGCTTGCAATCTCTTTTGATCCTCCTTGTATTAGATTATGATTTTTAGAAATCACTCGAACGGAATCGAAGGTTCACGACAGAGAGCCTAGCCCGAGCATGTGTATAATCGCAATAGCCTGGAGCGGTTCAGGTAGAATACACAGAATAGATCGACGCCAACACATCAGTTCAGGCCTGTGCAAATTCAGCAATAGTCAGGGGCAGCCGGCAATAGGGCTTTGCCTCGGCCGGGGGTCGAACCCCCGACCCTTCGATCCACAATAGAAAAACTTACCTCTGCGCCACGCGGCCTTGTTTCACAATCCTACTAGAGTCCCTCCCATTCCTAGGGAAATCGGTTTCCTCGGGTCTGGGAAAAGGCGCCAGAATTAGGACTAATCGCCGTGGTGTTAGTGTAGTCATTTCACGGTTCCGGCGCCACACCTAATGCTACTGGATCCTAGAACCCGGACGATCATTGCGCTCATTTGTAGTTTGTAGTTTGTTATACGGTAGTTTCCAACCGCGAACTGACTTTTATCCTCGACTTTGAATTTTGTTTTGTGTCTAGTTATTTGTTCGTGTCTACTTTTTTTAATGGTTAAATAGTTGTTGATTTAAACGATGCTTACTAATAGGATGCTCTTGCTTGCCTATAGTTTCACTCATATCGATGGATCTTTCGTGTCCAGTGTATACTTATAACAGTTTATACTTCAGGAAACGACATCACACATTGTTTGGCGAGGGGGAAATGATTGAACCTGCCTTAACAAAGGTGAGACTACAAGAACAAAGGTGAGTTTCTATTAAACTGTGTACGATGCAAGTTAAATTAAGTAGCTACGTTATACCGATACTCGCATACAGCACAGCGTTCGAGGTTTCCCTTCGCAGCCCTCAAACACTGAGTATGAGCCCAGTTTTTGCAGCTGCTGCACCAGATGCGGTGGCTGTCTCCCTCTCCTTCTTCTCCCTTCCTCTTCTTCACAGTTGGAACGGTTGGTGGGCATTGTTCCTTGCAGATAGAGCATAGAGTGCCATCTCTGCGTCGATTGAAAGTAATCGGCTCAGGTGGCACTTGGCTCTTCTTCTGTTCTCGCTTGATTTGAGCGCGCTAAATAAATTAATTAGGGAAGGTTTTAAATATATATGTGTTTGACTAACGGAGATTAGGCTGAATCCCCGAATGGGAAGAGCATTGCATGGTCGCCCCTGCCTCGGTCCTTCTCTTGCCACTGGTTGATCGAATCCGTGGGTTGAGAACTCTCTCGTCAGCTCCTCCAATCGAGAGAGGAATCGGTCAGTTTCTTCTTCATTTCCTTCCTTCTCCATTCTTCTTAGAGTAGCGAATTGAACAGCGTGGATCTATCATTAATAATAATTATATTTGTGTTTTGAATCAACGCAATTAGTAAATGATGTAATTAGTACAGTGTCCAGCTTAGTCCTCCTCTCTCTTTCTCGGTCTTCTCTCTGCACTGCTGCATCGGCGGCGGAATCTCCATCGGCATGGGTAACCTATTCATTCACTTTTTCTTGTTACCCTTCCCAATTTATCATACAAACCATATCGAATATTTCAGTGCCGTCAGCCTCCTCTCTCTCCTCTCTTCCCTCCACTCTCTCCACCAATCGCCCAGTGAGCGGTTCATCTTCATTTCTTCTCTCCAAGGTGGGAATACCCGGTTCGTCTTCATTTTGTTCATTCTCGGGAATGACAAGAATCGTGTCAGTAACTGCCACTAGCTCCGCCTCTTGATCTGTGGTAAGGTATCATGTGATTCAGCTAGGGGTGATATGACAATCACCTTCTCCTACTTCAGTGTACATAATTGCTGCGTGGACATGTACACAACAAACTCCTGATTTTGTAGAATCGGCGCAGCTGCACTGCCACACGTAGGGGCAGGCGAGGCAGCGCGAGCAGTGGTTGTTCACTGCCGTTTTACAAGGGCAGTCGAACTTCCTCTCCACCTGTGAGTTTGCATTCCCTTTGTTACCTACAATGATCAACTGACTCTGTACATTCGTTTCTTGTCAGACTTGGAGTTGATTCTCCAAACATTCTGATTGGATTGTGTCACTCCCTCCTTAGAGTAGTCATCGAGGGCAGATTGATGGCGAGAATGAGTCATTAGAAGGCGACGGCGCCCTCCAACTTTGTTTCTCATGTCCTCAAGATAATTAATTTCGTTCAGCCTTCCGCCCTCACTCTACCGCAGTCAAGTGCCGTTCCTCGATCTGGAGAGACAATTGTACGCACTGGTAGATTGAATGATCGAGTCGACTATTGCCAGCTCGTCTTTTCAAGTTCCCATTCTTGAGCTGCTCATTCATTCTCTCAAGACCCATATTCACGTTGAGAGGACTGTCTTGTCTATGGAAGCTTTATATTTATCAATTATCGTCTAGATAATGATACCGGAAGTAAGGTGCCCATTGTTTGATTCTCTCCTCTCCGAGATAATGGGTTTTGAGATAAGAGAGGAAGTCATTCTCCTTCTCCTTCTTGAGCCATTCCATGAGATTCATTAGAGAAGTAACAAAACGTGGTGCACTGGGCTCTTTGGTCAACTGAAAGGGATATTCAACCTTGTAATTGCAGACTTCCCACCGATCTGAACGAGGCGACGACTCTCTTCACTTTCTCCTTATCGGAGATCTTCTGAGGTGCCTTTCTCTTCACTGACTAAATGTTCCCTTTATATTTATGTTACTTTTAAGTTATTCCACCTGAATGACATGGAACATGCAGAGTAATTTTCTTGTGATATTCTCGCATGCTGGGAAAACGGAGATAAAAGCGTTCCAGAAGACCATGGTGTCATCAGTCATCAAAACAGATGGCCTTATCTCCCCAACCTCCTCTTTCAATCTCTGGAAATCATCAATGATGTTCTTTCTTTTAATTTATGATTCCAATGTTTTACTTGCAGAAGGACAGAAACATCCGCAGATGTCATATGAGAGGAGAAGAGGAAGCCGACCGGCAGCGATCGATCGACGTCGTCGAGGACTGAGACGATTAGGAGCTTCAGATTGTACCTGAGAGGAGGTGAGAAGCTGCACTTGCATTATTTTTTAAAGCAACAAACTTCGTTGAATGGAAAGTGTCATCCATACATAAACCTCGATGCCCATGTTCCCTCAGCCATTCCTTCATTTTCTCAGTGATTATGGCTGTAAAAGGCAAAGGATTTCTAAAATTTGTTTAATTACTATTTACAGATTCTGAGGGGGTTGTCGTGGATGACGATTCCCCACTCTCGATGCGCCTCTGACATCTGTCAGTAGACTAAGGGGTGGTTCCGTTGAGCGTAGGGGGAGGCGAACCCTAAGCCCCGCCCCCTGCATTAGGGGTACGGTAGGCGTAATTGGGGTACGGTAGGGGTAATTGGGGGACTTTGGGGTACTGTAATCTCTTCTCATTATTATTTAGTCATCAAAGTACCGTACTCTTACCAGGGTAATCAAATTTTCTCGAGGTAATCCAAGTACCGTACTCTTCCAAGGGTCATTATTTTCCTTTGGCCTTTTCGGCCTGCCATCTCTTTTCCCTCAAGGTCATTAAAGTACCGTACTCTTCCAAGAGTCATTCAAACTTTTATTATCAAAGTACCGTACTCTTCCAAGGGGCATTAATTCCCATCTCAGCATGCCCTTCAGGCCAACCCAGTCTTCAGGGGTCATTAAAGCCTTCCTGGCAGACTCTATCTTCCTTACAAACTCTCGGTCTTTTTGACCTGTCACCCCTCTCGTTATTTACAACCACCCCTCCCTCTCGCTTCCTTTCCCTTCTCCATCCCACTACTCAAGGGCCATTAAAGTACCGTACTCTTCCAAGAGTCATTCAAACTTTTACTCTCAATATTATCAAAGTACCGTACTCTTCCAAGGGTCATTATTTGCTTTGGCTCTATCTCGCCCTGCTCTCACTTTCCCTTCTCCATCCCACTACTCAAGGCTCATTAAAGTACCGTACTCTTCCAAGTTTATTTGGCTCTATTTCAACAGGCCCTCCCTCTCCCTCCCCAACCCAGTCTTCAGGGGTCATGAAAGTCTTCCTGGCAGACTCTTGGCTCTATCTTCCTGACAAACTCTCAGCCTTTTTGGCCAGTCACCCCTCTTTATTTACAACCACCCCTCCCTTCCTCCCTCTCACTTCCTTCTTCCCCTACTCAAGGGTCATTAAACTACCGTACTCATCCAAGTGTCATTAAAAATTCTCAGTATTATCAAAGTACCGTACTCTTCCAAGGGCCATTAATTCACTTTGGCACTATCTCGTCCTGCTCTCCCTTTCCCTCCTCCATCCCACTACTCAAGGGTCATTAAAGTACCGTACTCATCCAAGAGTCATTAAAACTTTTCTTCACAGGGCTATCAAAGTACCGTACTCTTCCAAGGGTCATTAATAGCTTTGGCTCTATCTCACCCTGCTCTCACTTTCCCTTCTCCATCCTACTACTCAAGGACCATTAAAGTACCGTACTCTTCCAAGGGTCATTGATTGCTTTGGCTCTATCTCGCCCTGCTCTCACTTTCCCTTCTCCATTCCACTACTCAGGGGTCATTAAAGTACCGTACTCATCCAAGGGACATTAATCGCTTTACCTCTATCGCGCCCTGCTCTCCCTTTCCCTTCTCCATTCCAGTACTCAAGGGTGATTAAAGTACCGTACTCTTCCAACTGTCATTAAATCGCTTTTGCTCTATCTTCCGCTCGCAGCGTTGTTTTTATTCACTTGTTTACGTTTTCAATGTACCACCCATGCAATTCATTTGCAATACCTAAGCATTCCGTTATACTAAACTCTTCCACAGTCATGCCTATAACTCAAGCTTTAAATACTCTCCGAATCCTACTCTAATCTATCTAGTTATTTATTGACATCACTGCTTTTCTAGACTTCTATGTCTGTCCTCCAAAGCGAGAATCAACCTAATGCCATACCCCAAGACGATTTCGTCTGGGATGACTTTTCTCACTACTTTGACGATGCACAGTACGGAGAGACTCTTCAAGTACTCAACGGTAGTAATCTAAACAACAACGAGGTATCTTTTACTCATCTCACATGCAAGAATTTTGATTTTCTATTCAGAACCCAGACATAGCCACTCTCCAATCTAACAACTTCAATCTTCAATCAAATCTTGACTCTGCCAACCAACTCATCAGTGCTCAAGCCTCTGATCTTCAAAATTTGCGCAATGAAATGTCTACCCTTCAGGAGGCACATTGCTCTTTGGAGAGTCGTCTGCATTCATCTGAAACTGCAAGATTACTGTTGGAATTGGATCAACAGGCACTTCAGGCAGCACGCAGAATGCTGCAAGTTGAGGGAGAGGTATACGATTCTGCCGTTTCCGGTGTTATACACATGTATCAATCATTACAGAATCTAATTTCTACTCTCAAGTCTGACAAGGCAGCTCTTCATGAAGAGCGATCCCGCTTACTATCTCTCGCTTCAGCGTTGTCAGCGGACAGAACCAAGTATGTCGGAGGAACAATGGACAACTTTTTAACTTATACTCGTCAAGCTGCTCGCTTAGAAACCGAGGTAATCTCTAACAAGCACTGCTATTTCTTGATTTCATTACAGATGAACTACGCTTCCTCAGCATTACAACGACTTGTCAGATCAAAATTCACTGAGATTACCGCTATGGTGAAGTTAAATCAACCATTCACAGTGGCTAATAACCAATCAAACTTTCAGGACTCTGCATTTCTCAATCCTAAGGATTTCCTACCGGCACCTACAACTACCACGGTATATTGCAATATTTTTAAATTAATTAATGTGTGATTTTCAGGTTATAAAACTTCATCCATCGTCCGTAGTGGCGGCAGAGCCAACATCATCATCATCTACGAATCATCAATCAACCGAAAAACCTAAGAAACCCAAATCTCGAGCTAGAAATAACGCTAATATCAGTATTCAGTCAGCTGCTATAAAAAAGACCAGAACCAATTAACTATCACCAGCATGTATTTTCACTCTTATTCATTATATATATTTGTGTTTAGGATGTTCTCTCCCAGTATTTCATCTTTAATTACACATTTATCATAGTTCAATAAATATTTCATAGACTTATATTGCAATAATATCAAAGAAATGGAAATATTTTACAAAATGTAATGAAGTCTTTTTAGGTTAGGTCTCTTCTTTCCTTTCCTTCCAACTCCAACCAGATTGCGCACTTGCTCTCTTCCGTGGGTTTTAGCTGCCTCCTTAAAACTTTTTCCCGCTGCCACATCCGAGGCTACACCAGTAAGTCCTGAGACTAGACTCTGCCCAACCACACTGTTGAGAAACTTTGGAATAACTCTCCATATTTTACCCAAAAAACTTCCAATACTTCCTCCACGCTGATATCGCTTTCCTTGATAAAATGCAATTGCCGAACCTCCTGACTGTGTAGCCTTGAATATTTTAAGCCAGTCCTCTTTGTCAGGATTGTATGTTGAATAGCGCATTATACGACCGCTCACTATGAGCGCACACTGTGTAAATGATCAGAGCTTTCGCCGCAAATGTAGTACTACAACTGCAGTTCCATAGTGAAATCGAACAAGTTCTCCATATTCATTGCGTATTTCAATATGAATACTATCAATCATACCGGTCCTACACTTGTAATATCTGATTGGAGAAAACACTGAGTTGCACGTGGTACCGTAAGCACCATTAACAGGAACAATGCGTAGCTGATTTGCAGTTGTGTTTCCAACAATATTGTAGGCACAAATGTCAGAGAAAATGTAGAGGGCATTAGTACCAGCTTGAGTGGTAGGGGAGTACCTTCCAATAGCAGGACCAACAATCTCACTCTGATCAAATCCGAGTAGATATTGCAATCCTCTAGAGAGTCTAACTCGTTCTACTGTTGCACTGTCTATGTTTGCTCTTATCCTCTGAATGTAGGGGTCATAGACAAATATCACAGGGTTTTCCTTTGAGGGAGTTTTGGACTCAAAATCATCAACTCCATTTTTCAGAGATGTGAGCCATGCTTCGGAGCTGAATCCGTAGGCTAAAGGGGGTTGTCTGTTTACTGTACGCAAAAAGTTGTCCTTGTAGCCACGGGGGTTGTGCAGAGTTGGAGGAGTACGAACTGGAGGGACCTCTTCAGGCACTGAGGTCTTTGCGTATTTTACAACTCTCCCAAATTTATCTGTTAGGAAACTGTTGGGGTCACGAAGGTTCAAACGTTTAGGTCGAATGAAAGGTTTTTCAGCTAGATCTTCTCCCTCCTCAAGAGCAGGAAAAGTTTCATCCTCTGGATCACCAATCCAAGCCTCATCTTCTAATCTCTCAAGGGGATCTATAGTACTGAAATTACGAGTTACAGGTTTAATTGGCTTTGGAGGAGTTTCTGCAGGAATGGTGACGTGAGGAAACATGAATGATTGAGTGCCTTCTTCTTCTTCTTCTTCAGCATCAACTGCTTGAGTACCTACCGTACTCGTAGTAGAAGTAGTAGGCGCAACAGTAGTTGGGACCGTAGTGGAAGGAACAGTTGGAGCAGTAGTTGTAGAAACAGGTGGAGCAGTAGTAGTGGTAGTTGTGCTATCCTCCACCTCTTCGGCTTCGAATTCATCTTCCATCGGCTCAAATTCATCAGCAGCCTGAGTTGCAGTACTAGGAGGAGGGGCAGTAGTTGTGGTAGTGCTCCGTTTGGCGCGCTTTCTCACATGAATAACTCTATCGAGAACTCCCACTAGCTTGTCAGGTGTTTCATAGTTTCCAGGCGGAACGTAGAAAACAGATGTTGAACCATTCAGATAATCCACCTCAATTGGAAGAGCATCGGGAATAGTGTCCGCAGAGTTGACATAGATAATCTCAGCCAGTCCACACTCCCAATTTCCATGCAGATTTAGAGTCTGCGGAAGGGTAGTCACAAAATTGCTTATAGTATTGTTAATACCTTCCGAATTACTAGGCAAAGTTACTATGTACTCATCTTCCTGGTGCAGCGATGCCATTTAGAGGGAAAGGTATGAGCAATGCTAGACTGTTGGTGAGTAGGTTAAACCAGATTTCAAATCGGACGTCCTGACGAATAGTGAGATTGAAGATGGAAACAGCAAGTACAATTCCTAGGACAAAGCACTGAATCCAGAAGAGCAACCGCTCTCTATCCATGCAGATCAAAGAATGACAAGTCAGTTTAAACAATTGACATGGACACGTGCGGTGGTTTCTATTTCCGTGTCCCCTTCACCCTCATAATTACCGGTGGGACAGGAACGGGTAAAACGCAGTGGCTGTGTCGATTGATTGAAGAATCAGCCCGACTATTCGACAAACCTCTCAAGCGTATTATTTGGTGTTACGGTATAAGTACCAAACAACACGAAGAATTTAAAAAGGATAGTCGGTTTATACTAAACGAAGGATTACCCGACATGACGCTCATAGATCAAGTATGTGAAATGGAAGGAGATGGTTGCCTGCTCGTGCTAGATGATCTAGCAAGTGAGTGCAAACGAGACGCTGAACTGTTGGCTAACCTCTACTCACGAGTATCACACCATCGGTGCATTTCAGTTGTATCTATTATCCAAAACCTATTCAGCATACCCCGGACGGCCAGAATGAATTCCTCATATCTAACCATAATGAAAACTACAAGTGACAGTAACTTTTTATTCAGTCTTGGTCGTCAATTATTTCAAAACGACAAGTACCGTGCGTTTATCGAAGCGTATCAAGACGCCACGCGAGAACCCTTTGGGTACCTCCTACTAGACCTTCACACTCGTACAAAGGACGAGTGTAGATTACTCACTGACATTTTTAGCGGAGAACCAACGGTTTATTGTGCTAAACGTCGATGAATTCCTCTGCTCGCAGAGGAGGAGAGAAAGAGAGTGAGAGAGTGAGAGAGTGAGAGTGATTGACAGTTAGTTCTTTTACATTGGAGAAGGGAGCACTGCCTACTCATGTGCTCTATACTTCTATACTATACTATACTATCCAGCATCTGTAATCAATCAATTCTTCGATAACTAATCCCATCCTTCGCTGGCACTCGGGAGTAACGCCGTGCTTGCAAGAAAGTCATGAACCAAGAAAATCCGGAATCAAATCCTACACAAGGTTGATTTGTTTAGCGTCTTACAATCCATCAACAATTACCCATTTGCAGATCAGGCCTCCACAGAATTTTATGTTACCTCAATTGAGACTCGCCGTATTCACTCCAGTCATGTAGTTAATATCACTGGATTTCAAATTCCTCGCCAAACACCGGAATATGCTCAGGCTCACCCTCACCATACTGACCAAGACCGATTTATCACCGCACTCCAATCCCTCCTTAATAGATACTTTGGATCTCTGCCTAATAACTGGCGATACACTCTAGAAATTAGTCACGATGCAATTCCGCCGGAAGGAGGGAAAAGAGTTTATGTCAATTACCGAAAACATACAGGAAGTGAGAGCAAACAAATTGCTAAAAACATTGAATGTATGATTCAAAGTAAGAAGGCATTAACATTTACTGATAAATACAATATCGAAGTCATTATTGTACAAATTGAACTAGGATCTAACGGTACTTTGTAACTCTAATCGTTTTATTGTTCACATACATTTCCACATTGTCCACTTCCCTCGCAATAAACTCTGTGAAATCACGAGGCTTGTAAATGTAGACATCGGGATAGATGGACTCGAGCATATCCACGAGCCGAGTCACAGCAACATTGCCAATCATCCTACAAAGCATGTAGTAACATCGCCATCAACAGGATTGTGAAAAGAAGAATTGAGCACCACTAAAGTCGTACTCTATGTGTAGGTCGAACCAGTTTGCCAAGCCCTCTCGAGTAGTTACGTCGAACTTTTCCTTGTCTTCAGAGGTAACTGGCATGTCTGAAAAACTGTTGTGAGTTGAGAGAAAATACAATGTAACATAAAAACAGATTCACTGTCTCGCGCACACCACAGCACGCCACAATTGCATGGACTGCAAATGAATGCGTGAATTATTTACGTCCTATTTATACTCGCTAGCCTCCAAGCCTCCATGGATTGCATGACTTGAAAAAAGTAAAGAAGAAGAAAAACGGCACCCCTAATTTTCCTACCCTCCTAATTTCCCTATTTTTTCCTAGTAAAAATCCTATTCACTAGGGTTTGGCCCCCCTTTGGGGCATGAAATATCAAGCGATTTCGCGTGGCTATCGAGCGTTTAGCGAAGATTTTTCGCTAGGGGTTATAGGTATTTTCTTGATTTCTTTGTTTTTTAAAATGATTATTTGCGAAGCTTGCCTGGCGGTCCCCTGCTTTCCGGGCGTTCCCCTGCTTCCGAGCATAGCGAAGGATTCTATCCTTGGGAGAGCGCTAGCGAAGGATAAGCGAGGGGTACCTTCTTTGTGCTGAGCAACGCGAAGACTCAAAGAGGATAAGCAAAGGGTTGGTTAAGTAAAGAGGGACACAATGATGGAATCATTGTCCCCTCTTCTGAACATAGCACAAGAGGAATGTGAATGTCGATAGAACTTCATTCTTTGCTATTGCAGTCGTGTTGAGCGGTCGACATGTTTAAAATAGACAACGACAGTAGTAGATCGGTTCCATCAGAGATTGATTTCTTCACAGTCCCCATTACGAATGTCGGTGTGGAGAGTAGTCGTGTGGTTGAGGTTACAACTAGCAACAGTGTGCAGACTGTGCCTTACGAGTTTCGCATTAGTAACAGCAAGAACTTTATCGACCTTCAGAGGAGTCAGATCCTCGTGCGTTGCTCGATCAGAGATGGTGCGGGCGCGCGGATTCAAGGAGGAGCTAACCCTTTTGGTCCCATCAATCTGATGGGACAGACCATGTTTCGACAAGTTCAGGCTTTTATTTCGGGTGTTCAGGTGTTTGACTCTGGTGTGCTCTACCCTTACCGTGCATACATTCAATCAGTGTGCGGGAATTCCCCCGATTACAAGCGAACTCAGCTAGGCCTTGCTGGATATACAGATGAGGAGGACCCTGGAGAAGTAGCAGAGCCTGGATTTGTGACTCGTTGTGCTTGGGCTGCAAACAGTGCAACTATGGAGTTTATCGCCCCGATTAGCGCGGACCTATTTCAACAACCGCGGGCACTTTTGCCTTTTGTAGATTTTCGTTTGGTACTGCACCCTGCTCCTGACGCCTTTCGCATTCAGCAACGCGCGGGTGCTGCTAACATTTATTCTCTGGTCATTGAGGATCTCGTCTTTCTGTCTCGGCAAATTACGTGTCATGACTCAACCATGCTTGCAATTGATACAATGCTGCGCGAGCACAAGACCTTTGCCTACCAGCTAAACTCTGTGCAAACTCGTGCGTTTTTCATTAGCGCCGGTAGAACTCATGCGCCCGAGCAGAAACTATTCACTTCTGGTACACCGAGGAGACTTATTTGTGGATTCGTGGCGGCCGCAAACTTTAATGGAAGTATTGCAACCAACCCTTTCGACTTTAGGCCTTTTAGCGTGAGTGAGATATTCCTGGACATGGGCTCGGACACTCTACCCCTGAGAAGTTGGCAGCTAGACTTTCCCAACGGAAGATGTGGACGTGCCTACCTAGCACTGCAAGAGACTTTGGGCTATACGAGAAGTGGAGAGAGCAATGGAATTACACTGAATCAGTTTAGGAATGGATACACGCTGTTTGGATTCGATATCTCTCCCAATGCACAGGACAATGACAGTAGGGATTTGCTTAAAGTGGGCGAGACAAGCCTGCGAGTTACTTTTGCCAACCCTGTGCCAGCTGGTGGAATTTATTGCATTGTCTTTGCAGAGTTTACCTCTGAACTTAGAATTAGTCACGACCGTGTGCCTGCCCTTGATTCTATTCTCTAAATTGTGTTGTATGTTTGTGTGGTAAGAATAAAGTGAGTGAACATGTTTATTATGATGTGAGCAAATGAAAATACAATGCAATTATGGTGGTGGAGGGGTAGAGTCTGTGGGAAGGTCGTGCACATCGCTCGCATTCACCCAACTGTTGAATTCCGGTCCATACCCTAGCCATTTGATGAGTAATTGCTTTCTCCCCCGATATCTCCTTTCCTTCAAAACTGACTCGACCCTGAATACTTGATCTCTGTTTACACTCTTGACCAACTCCTCCGCATAAAAAGTGCCATCAACCGGCTCGCCTCTAAGGTCTACAAGCTTGTAGTAGATGGGTCGATGGTAAGATTTGACTTCAGAAATTACAAAGAGTTCTTCGGTAAAATTGGGCAGATACCCCTTGTCGAATGTGGCGCGGTACTTTAGCAGACGAACAGTGTCTCCGACTTGAAATTTGGCAATTACAGTAGGAGGTTTGCGCGGATCATCCAAGTCTCCGTCCTTGATAGAATTTGGAGTGCGACCCATTGTACGATTGATGGAATCATTAATGCCGGCGACTATCTTGGGTAAGATATCAATCCAACGGCGAGTATTAGCATGAGTCATTGCCTTGAACATACGAGTCTTGATTGTGCGAATACCTCGCTCGGCGAGGGCACTCTTGACCTCTGACTTTACAGAATAGTGCTTAATGTTTAGACGATTGAAGTAAGCCTTCATTTTGTTTGCGTAAAACTCCATACCTTGGTCAGTTACCAGCCCTGTGGGCAGCCAACCATTAAAGATTTGATTAAATGCCTGCTCCATATCTGCCGAGGTTTTGCTCTTGACAGGTACAGCAAAGAACCTTCTTGAATAACAATCAACGAGGATGAGGAAATAGCGGAAACCATTATTGTACTTGGCGAGTTGTTGCATGTCCGCCAAATCACCGTGCAGTGTGTGCAAAAGTCCTGGTGCATGAATTTTGCGCCTTTCAAACTTTTTACGGAAAGTCTTGTGCAAAGTGTATACATTTTGCTCTTGCAACCAATTTTGAGCTTGCGAAGTGGGTACTTGTGCTTTGCTTGCTATCTTGGAAACAGATGAGAATGCTGTGGGATTGTCTAGATTAAAGTAGGCGTCCTGGAGTCGGGCTTCGTTGTCAGAAAGGGGAGTAGTAGAAGGAGAAGTAGTGTGAGGCAGAGTCTTTTTTCTCGCGGTACGTCTTTTCGCCATTGATTACCAACTACTAACGCGCAACCTCCCACCACCAAGATATCTACTCTTACTGAGAGGCTCGCCGGGAAGGAAAGGATCTTGTGCAGTTGCGCGCTTGCGTGCTTGTAGATTGCGCGCTTGAACAGGTCTCTGAATAAGATGAGCGACGGGTGGAGCTTGCACACGGGGTAGATTGGCGACACGAAGTTCTTGGCGGGGAAAGACAACTCTGGGACGGGGAGGACCAATCCTGAAGGGGTGAGGACCCTCGGCCCTGCGCTTTACAGCCCTACCCTGGCGTAGTGGGACGATGGGCGCTTGATCCTCGAGACGACGTTTGTGAACCTGTCTTTGAGGCAAGCGTGCTGGTGCCTGTGGTTCTGCTGCCACTAGTGCGGCTGCAGCCGCCTCAGGTGCTATGAGTTGACCGGGTGGGAGAACGTGTGGTTGTGGAGGTGGATGAGGTTGTGGATGGGGAGGGTTGGCTAGTAGAACTGCTGGCATAACTTGCTGTGCGGCTGGAGGATATTGCTGTGGTTGGCGGGCGGCAGGATGACGACCACGTGGGCGTTGTTGTTGATGTGGTTGATTCCTCCGATTACGAGGTGCGACTTCAGGTTCCTGGACGTCATCCGGTTCTTCTACAGGTGCGGGAACTGCCGTGACAACTGCCGGTGTCTGACGCGTGATTTGGTCTAGCTTGAAGTTGTCTACTCTTTTTATAAGGTCCTCGTACAATGCGCGCTTGTGATCAGTAGGAATAGACTTGTTTTTTAAGAGTTGAAGAAGAGTATCTTGCGCTTGATCTAGTGTGGCATCGTCCTTGCTTAGGGCAATCATGGGCATGAGCTTGAATTTTGTGGTATGGGCGAGAGACATTGTTAAAATAGTCTAAACAATGGAGAGGAGAAGAGAGAGTGCGGCAGGAATGAGAGCTGGAAGAATAGCACCACCGTGTTGAACTAACGAGTCACGTGCACTGGCTGCTTTGCGAATAGTGGAGATTTGCTTGATCAGAGGGAGTTGCTTGGTAAGCTGACGTTTCTCCTTGGCACTAAGAGCTATTTTTCCAATATTGTAGAGTATTTCTACAATGCAACCGATCTGCGCGGGCGTAGCAGTGCGAATGAGCTCGGGGTCTTGCGAGAGAGCGTGCAAAAAGCGTCTGTGCTTGAAGAGACGACCGGCCATAATGAATGCACACTACAGAGTGAGAGGTATTTGTACTTTGTGGACAGAGAGTAGGTACCTCCTGATGAATGCATCATCATATCGGGTTGAGATAAAGTCGGAGACTATTGATTTGAACCGACGACCTAGAGCTAGCTGACATAGCACATATACCGCATAACCACCGCAGGTGACCTCATCGGTCAACTGGTGTGCCACCGCATTGCAATGCACTTGTCGGTTAAGTGATTTCTTTTTGAGCCATAGCTTGATGGGAGAGGGTAGAGTACCGAAACTGTCAAAGATGTATATATTTGCTCGATTCACATGTACGGCAAACCAGTGCGATCCTGGCTGGGAAGATTTATCCATGTTTACAATAAATGCACATTTAGATGGGATACGTGTGGGCATACGGTCTGAGGGAAATGTGCCCAAAAAATGAGGTGAAGTGTAGGGGTAATTGGTGAGGATATGCTCGAGAAGTATAGTATTCATAACAGCTGAGAGAGCTTAGACACTATACCACTTACGGATGAAGGGACAAAGTAAGAGTGAGAGTACGGCACAGAGAAATATGGCAGAAATCAAGTGTTGAATTCGAAACGGGAATATCTGTTGCGCTTCACGCACTCGTGACAGATGTGAAGAGGGAGTAGCTGACCATGCTCCGTTGTCTGGAAGGGCTCCCTCTTGAAGGTCTGATGGCACGGACCGCAGAGTAGAACGTAGACCCCGCGAGGTGCAAGACTCCACTGATTCTTGGTCTGCAAGCAAACAGTTAATAAAGGAAAGTAGAGCAATAGTGATAGGATGAATAGGAGAAGAGAGAGGACTTACCAGTGGGCGAGCCGGCTTGGCCTTGGCACATGCCTGAGTGTCGGTGGGGGCGATTGCACCGAGAGCGGATGACTGGTCGACCGGGGGTTGAAGAGACGAGTCGTGAATCATGTGAGAGAAGTCGGTTGGTGCAGACGGAAGAGGAGGAGGCGGCATGGTGAGTTGAGTCTCGGTGAATTCCATGGTTGAGAGAGGAGAGGAGAACTCGGTCACACTCTCTGATGGGTACATTTCGAGTGAATAAGATAGACATAGCTGAAATTTGACTTGGTAAGAGAGAGAGAGAGAGAGAGAGAGCGGGGGGAGGGGAGAGAGGAGAGAGAGAGAAAGAGAGAAATGATAGTCCAAAACAGATTTGCCAGAAATATAGAGATAAAAGGGATTAAATGACCCCTTGGAAGAATACGGTACTTTAATAACCCTTGAGTAGTGGGGTAATGAAAGGGAAAAGAGAGCAGAGCAAATAGGTAGAATGAAAATAGCGAAATAATGACCCTGGAAGAGTGTAGAGAGGTAGAGGTAGAGGTAAAGCGATTAATGCCCCTTGGATGAGTACGGTACTTTGATAACCATGAGAAGAAAAGTTTTAAACGACTCTTGGATGAGTACGGTACTTTGATGACCCTTGAGTAGTGGGAGAAGGGAGTGAGATGGAGGAAGGGAGGGGTGGTTGTAAATAAAGAGAGGGGTGACAGGCCAAAAAGGCCGAGAGTCTGTCAGGAAGATAGAGCTAGGAGTCTGCCAGGAAGGCTTTAATGACCTCTGAAGACTGGGTTGGGGGAGGCATGCTGAGATAGAGCCAAAGCAATTATTGCCCTTGGAAGAGTACGGTACTTGAGAGGAAAAGTTTGAATGACTCTTGGAAGAGTACGGTACTTTAATGACAACGGAAGAAGGAAGTGAGAGGGAGGGTAGGCTGAGATAGAGCCAAAGCAATTATTGCCCTTGGAATAGTACGGTACTTGAGAGGAAAAGTTTGAATGACTCTTGGAAGAGTACGGTACTTTAATGACAACGGAAGAAGGAAGTGAGAGGGAGGGTAGGCTGAGATAGAGCCAAAGCAATTAATGACCCTTGGAAGAGTACGGTACTTTTATAACCCAGAGAAGTTTAAATGCCTCTTGGAAGAGTACGGTACTTTAATGACCCTTGAGTAGTGGGAGAGGGAAGTGAGAGAGAGGAAGAGAGGGGTGGTTGAAAACAAAGAGAGAGGTGATAGGCGGAAAAGGCGGAGGGTTTGTCAGGAAGATAGAGCCAAGAGTCTGCCAGGAAGACTTTAATGACCCTGAAGACTGGGTTGGGGGAGGCATGCTGAGATAGAGCCAAATCTGTTAATGCCCTTGGAAGAGTACGGTACTTTGATAATACTGAGAGGAAAAGAGAGGGAGAGCAGGTTGAGAGAGAGCCAAAGCAAATAATGACCCTTGGAAGAGTACGGTACTTTGATAACCCAGAGAAGTTTGAATGACTCTTGGAAGAGTACGGTACTTTAATGACCCTTGAGTAGTGGGAGAGGGATGTGGGAGAGAGGAAGAGAGGGGTGGTTGTAAACAAAGAGGGGGGTGACAGGCCGAAAAGGCGGAGGGGAAGATAGAGCCAAGAGTCTGCCAGGAAGGCTTTAATGACCCCTGAAGACTGGGTTGGGGAAGGCATGCTGAGATAGAGTAAAAGCTATTAATGCCCTTGGAAGAGTACGGTACTTTGAGAGGAAAAATTGAATGACTCTTGGAAGAGTACGGTACTTTAATGGTGTTGAGGAAAAGAGATGGCTGGCCGAAAAGGCCAAAGGGAATTAATGACTCTTGGAAGAGTACGGTACTTGGATTACCCGGAGAAAATTTGATTACCCTGGTAAGAGTACGGTACTTTAATGACTAAATAATAATGAGAAGAGATTACAGTACCCCAAAGTCCCCCAATTACCCCTACCGTACCCCAATTACGCCTACCGTACCCCTAATGCAGGGGGCGGGGCTTAGGGTTCGCCTCCCCCTACGCTCGACGGAACCACCCCTTAGTCTACTTCTGTCTAACAGACTCTGCTTCATCCTGGTGCCTGCATGAGGTATGAGCCAAGAAAATTCTCCTATGAAACCTTTTCCAAGGCTGTGCCCCAACTCTTGTTCGAATATTCTCGACATCCTTTGCATCCAACCACCTCCTTCTTGAGTTCTCGTTCGCATTTCGTTTGATCTCTTTTAGAATCCACGAAACTTCAAGCTCTTGGTTGATATAATGCCTGGGAAGACTGAATAGTCCAATCCATTGATCCGACTCACTTGATCTCTCTCACTAGTCTACTGCTCATTCTGAGTTGACCAGGATCCAATGAGTGCCCTACGTGGCCTGTGCAGTACTCAACTGACACCTCTCCAGTCTCCTTATTCACTTTTGCCTAAATATCCTTACTTAATCAATATCCAGTCATTTCAGGGTCTCTCACAGTGAGGAAGCAAGAACAATATCTCTGGACGATATGACGCCATTCCGCTCGTTTGTTTTCTCCTCTCAACCTCATTCGGTTTGCTACGGTATGGTCTGTACCTTATATTCAAATTTATTTGCATACCTCGTGAACAGTAATAGTAAAAAATTTCATGAGTCTCGCTTTTCCCTGAGGAATCTCTCGTGAAGTTAGTTACTGTTTCTTCCTCAATTTTCTCCATGAAATACTGAATGCAAGTTTTTAACCTATTGCATTGTAGATACCATAACCCACTTTGAAGGTTGTGACGCAATCGACGGAAGCAAATTTTATTTCGAACTTGTCAGGTATCATAGGATCGGAATGACTCTCAGAACAGTGAATTGAAAGGTCTTTCCTCGATAAGAATCTCTCGTCACACTTTTCGATCGGGCAAATGATTCCTTAAGTAATAGCTCGCACATTTCAAGTATCCAAAATCAATCGAGTACCTGTTTTCACTTCCCCTTCACTATCTAGATCACTTCTGTTTGATTCCTCATTTATCGATTCCTCATTCAGGCTGAACTCCCTCTCTTCTCTCTCCTCATCTACCTCTCGTCCCTCTCTCGCTTCCTCTCCAGCTTCCGTATCAGGCTGTTTTTCATTATCATTCGGATCAAGTTCCTGTAGTTTATGATAGATTTACAATCATGAGAAACCTTTCCAACCTTTCCACTATGCTCTTTTGTGAAATGACGATTCAGATTAGATTTAGTCTTGAATCTTTTCTCACATACAATACATGTGTGATCTCCTTGTTCAGATTGGTCCTTTCTCTGCTTGTCGAAGGCGGCGATTCGATCAGGATCGTACTGATGGATGGAAGTGAGATGGCGACGGAGATTGCGAAGGTGAGAAGAAGGGGCAGAATATCCACAGACTTCGGGGCAATTAATATTCATGTCTTAAAAGATGATTAGAAAGCTAAAAACCGTTAATGATCTCGTGCTATAGATAGATCTCGACTCGACAAAACGAGTGTTTTGAAGATCCAGGGCTTCTTCGAACAATGACTTTATCGGTGTGAAACTTGTAACCCATGTGCCTACGGATCCTGAGGAGTGACATCTCCCATTCTATCCCTCTCAAAGTCGATCATTCCCTCTGCATGGTCCATCTGAATAGGCAGTAGGACTCTATTGACTAAAAAAAGAAACCTCATTGTAGGCTTCCAGCATCGCATCGCGTGCCCTCTCTACAGATCTCAATATCTCAACTTGGGGAGACTGCGGATTCGCATTCTGAGGGATATTGGGAGGAGTGAACAGTGACGACTAAATAATCATCTAGATTAAATAATCATTGCAGGAGATCACTTACGAGTTCATTCTCCATCTCCTCCGCCATCGCTTTGAACGTGTTGATGATGGCCAGCATACGATCAAGATTCGGTACGGCTGCCATCTTATCTGAGAAGGTAGGGGCAAAATACTTATCTGTAGATCCACAAGTAATAAGAGTTGCACGAATTTCGATTCAAAGAGGGGATTAAAGACCTTGAAAGTGCAGACAGATGATTTGGTCATACTTTCATCATATGATTTATTCATTGTGCTACTGTGCTCAGAAGCTTTTATTCGTTTCGACTCTCAGAAACTTTTAAATTATATTGATTAGCTTCATTCTTAATTAAATAATTGCTTTCCAGGCACACATTGGCCCCATTTATCTTCTTGATGCTTCTAGGGGCCTGCAGATCGCTTTTGTCGGGGAAGCTTCTTTGATTCCGTGAGTCTCCCGGTACTGAGGTAACTGTGGTTTGGTTTCTATTTATTTTTTTTCAATTCTCCTTTCTCTTCTCTCCCCTTCTCCCCTTCCTCCTTCTGTGACAGGTCCATTTGAGAGTATGGTGACCATCTAGAGGATTGATAAGTCGAGTATCGATCCCTCTTTGGTCGTTGTGTTCTCTATGGTCTCTTCTCACATGCCCTCATTCCCCTTCCTCCTTCTGTGACAGGTCCATTTGAGAGTATGGTGACCATCTAGAGGATTGATAAGTCGAGTATCGATCCCTCTTTGGTCGTTGTGTTCTCTATGGTCTCTTCTCACATGTCCTCATTCCCCTTCCTCCTTCTGTGACAGGTCCATTTGAGAGTATGGTGACCATCTAGAGGATTGATAAGTCGAGTATCGATCCCTCTTTGGTCGTTGTGTTCTCTATGGTCTCTTCTCACATTACCTCGAACTCCTCCCTTCCTCTGTGACAGGCCCATTTTCTCATTCTTCATCTTTTCAGTCTGATCATCCTCTCCATCTAAACCGACCACTCCTCACCGTCTCCCATTACTCCCGCTATCTTCGTAATGCATTATGTTCATACTCCTGTTCTTATGTGCTTTTCTATGCTGTGTGCCATGTAATTCAAACATCATTCTCATAAACCTTTATCGATTCATGTCACATGAATCTGAAAATGAATCGAGTGATTCCTAGAGAAAGTAGTAGTTACAATTATGAATGTTGTTTGAAACAAAAAAGTAGCGAAAAATAGCTTTTAACATCAAAATAATTAATTTAAATAAAAAATAAAATAAGAGCTTGGCACAACTCAAATAACGCGACACAACTCAAAAATACCGTAATTTAAAACTACAAACTACAAATGAGCGCAAGGATCGTCCGGGTTCTAGGATCCAGTCCTAATGCTTCCCTTGAACTGATGTGGCCAAACATCAGCAGCGTGGCGCAGTGGAAGCGTGCTGGGCCCATAACCCAGAGGTCGGTGGATCGAAACCACTCGCTGCTAGTTTTCTTTTGCTTCCAACAAAAAGGAATCGCTGTTCTCCAATACTTGTCGTTTAAAAAAAAAACAATCTCACCCCTTTCTTGCTCGTTGAGAGCAGTAGGGATTCGTCTCTCCATTCTCCGTACTGTCTCGCCAGCTAGCGAAAGACAACGCGAAACGAGGAGAGCGCTTCCTCCTCTCCTCCCTGGGTAGATCAAGTGAGGGAACGGGTCTCGCTTTGCATTGATTGACCCGGAGCCGGGAATGGGACAGTCTTTGTGCTCTGGTCTAGTGATTGCGCGCGTTTTTTTCGCATCGCTTTGCTCTTTATTTGCGCGCTTTATCGATTGTCTGTCGCGCTTTATCGATTTACTGCCCTGATCCCTGCCGAGTCACAGCGCCACCGCCTCTTGTCGATCCACGCGCTCGCTTCTTTCACCCTCTTCCCGTCTTTCTCGCCCAGTTTCACGTTTTATTGATCAATTTTTCTATCATTTCCTTGATTCGGCCTTGCCCGACGTCAATCGCGACTACTTTCTACTGTTCGGGTCCAATACCAAGCGCTATAGATTGATTGAGGCCTCCGCAACTCATAGTTTACTTTAGCCTATCGCTTTACCGTTTTGCTGCCTTCTTTAACCCGCGAAGATCCTTCATTGCTTCGTTCCAGGCAGTCCAGATGGGGTACTCATCGGGCGCGGGCCCCTTCTACCGCCGGCGCGACCTGATGTTCCTGCTCACAGGTTTGTGATTGCTGCTTTCTTCCCCCGGACTTTTGAAATGAGTCCATCACCGGGTTCCTCGTTCAAATCTGCTTGATTTCGCACCCGGAGTGTTGCTTATTAACTTTTTGACGATCGTGCCGTCATTTTGACAATCCCCAGCCACTCTGCCATAAAAGCTGCGTCACCAAGCGGTTTGGCCTCTCGTAGAAACCGCGGATTCTTGATTCACCTGTTTTCCAGTGTACGCCTCGCTCTCGTTCGTCACCAACTTCCCCTCCGGCTTCACCAACTCCTCCGTGAACACGGCTGTGGAGGCGCTCGACACGTAAGTGACCCATCGGTGCTAAACAAAGGAAGTCTAATGCCATGAACTCGCTTTAATCTAGTCAAAAAGGCAACCACGTTCAATAGGCTCACGTCTGTTTCACGCTTGCTTTGAAAAGAGAGATGGCTACAGAAACTTTCGATTATCGGTAGCCGGCCATTCGAAAATAATAAAATGCCTCTACTTACAATTAGCGCTAAACCTTGCGCTTCCAGTTTCATCAAGCACTCGTACACGCATCGCGGCTACACGCTCAACGACGACACGCTCGCGCTCGTGCGCTCCACCATCCTCAATGCCTGGTACTTCTTCCAGGTCAGGGATTTTGCCGTTCCGAGCGTTCCTCCTGTTCCGCCGCAATCTTCCGCTCGTTAGCATCGATTTTCCAGATCTTCGGCGCGCTTCTCTCGCCCATGTTCCTCGACGAGTACGGCAGACGGCGTGAGTGGTTTGTCTCTTGGGCATTTGCTATCGCTACCGTACGCTAGAGCATCAAAAGTTATCGATTGATTATCGATTTTATAATCAATTATCGATTTAGAGGGCTACATCATCGGCTGCGCGGTGACGCTCGCGTCGACTATCGTGCAGCTGGCGGGCGTACAGTAAGTGTGCTTACGGTAGATTACTGTTGTAGAGATAAATCAGTTCGCGATAGTTATGATTACGGTATCCAAACAAATTCCAGTCTCAATATGCCCGAGCTCATCCTGATCGGCCGCTCGCTGACCGCGGTCGCGTCGCCGCTCTGCGACGCCTGCCTCATCCTGTACCTGCAGGTACCGTCTTCACTTCTATCGTAACTTGAGCCACCGTATCCCTGTTAACACGATAAACCCTATCACAATCTCCTCAGGATACGGCCTTTCCTTCGATTCGATATCGTAACCCTACCGTAATCAGAGCATTCTTCTTAGGAAACAGCCCCGCTCTCGATGCGCGGTGAGGTCTCCTTCTTCTGCGAGATTGGCCACGGCGCCATGTGCGTGCTGGGAACGGTGCTGGGAATGAGGAATGTGAGTTTGTTAATGAGTTAATTATCAACCTAAGAAATTTAGTATTTTTGATCGATACTGTTTTTGCGCTACATTTTTATATTTTTCACGCATTTCATTTGTTTGGTCATGAACATCATGTTCGATCCTTTCGCTGTTCCCTTTCTAAAACCATTTGTTTCGTTGTTGATGCTAAGTTTTTCCTCAATCTTATTGAAAGTCTTCCTTTTCGGGTGCTCGGCTACTCCCTCACTCCCCTTCTCCTCTCCTCCATCCCGCCTGAGGCCATCTCACTACTCGTCGTGTGGCTCGTGCCCGAAACGCCCAAGTACCTGCTGATTATGAGGTTTGTTGTTGTTTTGACAGTTTGTTGTTGTTGTTGTTGTTCATTGTTAATTAATTAATTATTTAACTCTTGCAGAAACGACCGTGCGGGCGCCATCCGCTCGCTCGACTTCTTCCTCGGACTGGGCGTGAAGGGGAATCATCGGTTAGTTTAATTAGTTAATTAGTTAATTAATTAACGTTAATTACTATTCAGTCACGACGAGATCCTGTGGCAGATCGAGCGCGAGCGCGCCGTCGAGGCGGGCAAGCGCCAGAGCAGCTTCAGGGTGAGCTATGCTACTAACAATAACTAGGAGAGAGTGATCTGGTCCTATGCTTCGGAGTAATTCTCATAGCCGATTGTGAAATTTTTAGGAGGCATTCTCTCACTTATTGGCTCCGAGCTGTACTGTTGTCGAATAAATCACCCGTGAAACAAATAATATCCATCCTCGTACTCTCCAATCTCCTGGATCCGCTTTAGATTTCACATTGACTGCGACGATTCGTGGTGTGTTTCAGGAGTGCTTCATTAGACGAACTTTTAGTACAGGGCCAATGACTAGAAGCTGGTGAAAAACATTTCAATAATTAATTGTGCTCCACCTTCCTGTATGATTGGACAGTTATCCACATGTTACCTCTTACTTATCTTGATCTCTAACTAGCTTGCCCATTCCAGGAATGCCTGACCACGTTCCACATTCGTCGTGCGATCCTGCTCTCGTGTGCCGTCCTCACCCTCACGCTCTCCTTCTACCCCCTCCTCAACTCGTCCACCACCTTCTTCATGGAGATGAGACTATCGGAGTGAGTACGGTAGGGCTTACAAGGGCACTGTAGGCTCAGGAGTATTGTATGCACAATAGTTATATAGATTAGAGCGCTACCGTAGTGCGGTAGGATACAGTAGCCTCCTTCTACCCCTCCAAACCCTTCGACCACCTTCTTCATGGAGATGAGGCTATCGGAGTGAGTACGGTAGGGCTTACAAGGGTACTGTAGAACAGAGATTACGGTAGGTACGGTACCAAAGGGCTGTGGGATACGGTAGCCTCTTTCTACCTCCTACTCAACTCGTCCACAACCTTCTTCATGGAGATGAAGCTATCGGAGTGAGTACTGTAGGGGTTCGGAGTACGGTAGCACCTTGGGAGTATTGCAGATACTTTACCTGGGGTATCTAGTTGCGGACTATCGTTGGATACTAGGAGCGAGAAGCATCGTTCACGAGCTACGTGCACTGCTGATGTGTAGATCCTGAAACATCCATTCATGTGGAATGTTTGCAATGATTAGAATGGCGTTATTGTGTTAGGCATTCTCTATATTGAGATGACAGCAGATTATTATGAACATATTTAATTAAATCAATTGGCAGTTCGGTCTCCGAGTTCTCCTCGATGCTCATCATGGTCATCTTCACGCTGTCGTGCGTGGCCGGCTCGACGATCATCGATCGATACCCACGGCGGCAGCTGATCATCGGGTTCGGAATCATCACGAATGTGAGTACGGTAGTTATCGAGTATTGATCGATAGTCCGGGGTTCTCGGGTTCGGGGGGGGGGGGAGACGAGGTAGTATGGGAAACGGATAGAGAAGAAATCGATACCCGCGGCAGCAGCTGATAATCGGGTTCGGATTCATCACGAATGTGAGTACGGTAGGTGAGATTATCGATCGATACCCGAGAACATACCTGTCCAGGGCTGGCGGCGAGTGACCTTTTTGCCAAGTGACGGGCATGAACTCATGCCCGTCA
>LS516317.1:88879-100607 GCA_900490845.1 Pristionchus japonicus | reverse complement strand
CATGCCCGTCAGTTGTCACGCCGCCGGCGTGGACAGGTATGCCCGAGAATATCGAAATCGTCTCAAATTTGACCCTAAATTGAGAAAAAGGTGGGAAGGCCACCAGCTAAAAAAGTTGCACAAATATTTTGTGTTTCATCGTCCATTCATGTGTTGTTCCTTTTCCAATGAAGTGATAATCCGAGGTCCCTTAACTTTATTTAATAATGATAGGAAGGGGTTATTCTACCGTTCTTTCAGACCTTCCTGCTCACATTCGCCCTCCTCTCCTACTTCTCCCTCTCGCATCCTGCAGTGAAGTACGCTGCCCTCGCCGCCGTCCTGGGATACTGTATCTCCTTCGGGTATATCGATTTTTCTGATTCTCAGGCTACTGTACTGTTAAGAGTTACGGTAGGTTGTCAAAAAGTTGGAAATGCAGTCTAGAAAAACGAGCAAAAGTAGCTAGCAGCGAGTGGTTTCGATCCACCGACCTCTGGGTTATGGGCCCAGCACGCTTCCACTGCGCCACGCTGCTGATGTTGGAGCGCGCTCTATTTCGTTTACTCAACCGTCGCCGCAACTGATTCTCGGTTCTCATTAGGTTCGAGAGAATCAATAAAATCGATAATCCGCAGGCTCGTGCTCGGCCCGCTGTCGTGGTTCGTCGCCACCGAGATGGTCTCGCAGCGACATCGCGCTACGGTAAGAGGATACGGTAGTATTGATTATGGTCTACAAGGTGTACGGTCAGGCTACGGTAATTATCGAGATACGGTATCAACTATCGATTACCCCCAGGTCTTCTCGATCTGCTACGCGGCGAGCAACGCGGCCATCGCTGCGACCAACTTCGCCACCGTACCGCTGTATCGGGTGAGGAAGTTATTGATTATTTGATTGAGAGATCTATTGATTGGTTACTGTGTCCTACCTCATCGTATTTTCTGACAATTCATCCAACCCTCTAAACCTGACCCGAATTGCCAAGCAGAGAGCAACGTATTGTGGATTAGTGATTACGCAACTAATTCAGCTAACTAATTAATTCAGCTAATAGTTAATTAATAAATTTCCAGTTAATGGGCGGCGCGTGCTTCATCCTGCTGTTCACAACTATTCACCAAAACCACTAGGAAACGATGAACAAATAGCCTAATCATTAACCTTTGAAATATCAATAATCATTATTATTTAATTTCCTTACTCTCAGCTAATGGGCGGCGCGTGCTTCATCCTGCTGTTCGTCGTGCCCTCGCTCTTCTCGCTCGTCTTCATCTACCGATGCATGCCCGAGAGTCTCGGCAAGCAGGCGCACGAGGTACGGAAATGTACGGTAGACGACCTGTAGGGTTACGGTAGATTACGGTATCGATGATGATGGGGTACGGTATGTGCTCTGTTACTGCACCATTGAGGACCAGTGTTTGGCAAGAGGGTGCACGAGGTATGCGGTAGGGGGTACTGTAGTTCAGAACTACGGTAATCCCTGAGGAAAATAATAGAGACGATGATCGCTGCATGTCTTGGTTTTTGAAGAGTTTTGGCAAAATTTGCATTGGCGCATTTCTGTTTCACAGCTTGCATATCAGGTTGAAGAAGAGAACTGAACAATGTTTCTTTCCTTTGTAAACCAAACAAAATGTTTCCAGGTCGCCACCGAGATCCGCAAGAGCCAGGAGTCGCTATATGAGGTATTTCCCGGTTCTGGCTTTGCGTCATTCATAGGAAATCAAAGATCGAGGGCCAGCGATATCCTTTTGACTTTTGACAAATATGTAAAGATAAGAGATCAAAGATCAATCCAGGCGCCGCTCCTGCACGACGTCGATGACGACTACTGGATCGACGACGATGAGGCCTTCAAGTACTAGGCTCCGCCCACTTTCTAGCCCCGCCCACTTTCAGGCCCTGTCCTGTTAGGACTACAGTTTGAATCGTAAATTTTCGATTGTAAATTTAGGAACAACTCTGGTGTGCCGCCCCAAGTTGGAATCAAGCAGTTTTCCAAGTTGCGACCAGGCCTGGGGGCAACTTGGAAAACTGCTTGATTCCAACTTGGAATCCTGCTTGATTTCAACTTGGAAAATTACTTAATCCCAACTAGGGTCCGTCCTCTGTTGGGTTACGGTAGTTTTGGTTTCTCCCAATCAAAGATCATTATTGATTGAAGACAGTATGAACTGCCTCACAGTAACCGAACCCCGCGCGGCAAGACCACGTGGGGCGGGCGACTTCCAAAAGACGGTCTTGCTAGGACCGTAGGCAGCTAGGCGCAGCCGCGCTCGAGTTCAGTTTGGAAGGGGTCTGTTCGAGGGACCTTATAGGCTCGGTGCGCTCTAGACACGCCGGGTATGGCCCCTTTTTCCAGCTCCCAAGTTGGAATCAAGCACCGGCGTATTGGTCCCGGTGCTTGATTCCAACTTGGGAGGTCGAGACGAGGGTACTGTACTTGATCCCAACTTGGAAACCACCCTTTGCTTGATTCCAACTTGGGGCGGGACACCAGAGAAAGCTTGAATTGATTTATTCTGATTGTAAATTTGCCACACTTTGGATCATAGTCTGAATATAATTTTACCTGATTGTAAATTTCTCGTCTTTTGTGATCATAGCCTGATTAGATTTATTTCGATTGTAAGTTTGCCATAGTTTTGCCCATTAGGATCATAGTTTGAATAGTATTTATCAGATTATTTATTGTGGACGTTGCTTGTACTTTAATCACGTGTACTCCGTTGTTTGATCTCTGTGAATGGATTCTTGCCTCGTGTGGCGCATTTCCAGTGATAAAGCTAATAATGGAGTTTGATAATGATGTGATGTACTGGCAATGAGAGAGATGGTATCCCATTACCATGCAATAGATCTACTTAAACCGCAGTGTCAGGAATTTCTGCTGAGAAGATGACAATGAATCGGAATATTTGTAAAATGTACTCGTCCGAACTCTTGCTGTGCGGTTCATTTTCGTGTTGTTTACAAGGACGTAACACCTTATCCCATCTCTTCTAGAAATGGGTGAAGGTGATAGGTACACAACGTTTTGGAATTCGGGGTGTTTATCTGTTTGATTTCTTTCGTTTTCGAACTCGCTTTCCCTCCTTTTCTGGGTGAAGGTGACACGCTCAAAGCGTGCAATGCTTTCCTATATTCCAAAAACCTCGTTTACATTTCGTTTACATTTTTTTGTTTTACATTTCGTTTATCTGCTTGTTCGCAATCACTCTCGACACCCTAACAATAAGGTGGATGATGGGATAAGTATTGATGATTATTCCTGAAGGCCAACAGTTCTTGAACTTCTGTTCGTTATTGAACTCGCTTCAATGCTTGTTCGCAATCACACAACGCGGAAGGAGCAATCGGCTTAGCGCGATATCTCTAGCAATTTAGGTCAACTTCGGGGTTACCCACGCATTCTCGAGTTACTTTTTCTCGATCTCTCTCTCAATGTCCTTCACACTACTGCTAGCCTAGCCGGCTCAGTTCTGTTTGATAACTTCCGCAATGTGTCGTTGAAATGGAAATGATGGCTTTGCAAAATAGCCTAGATAAACATGTCAACTCAGCTCGAAGTCTCGGATACAAGGTGGCGTTGTCAAGTCAATAACAATGTTCCATTGCCCTTCGCCAGGTACAGGCATTCAACGAAGAGGTTCATAGTTATTTGAAGCCCCTCGAACTGTAGAAAATTCATCATTTTGCCTCTCGGGGCACTCTTGTCTTGAGTAGTTTCCGTCACTCGCAGTCAAGTACTATTTAGCCCATCAAGACCAATCCTCTGCGTATCTCAATCGTGAATGGTCTCTTGTTTTGTCTAACCGGAGAACAGGCGAAACGAAGAGAAAGATCACGCAGCTAATCAGACCTTGAACGACATAGTGTAGGAGGAACCCGCATGCGAAAGGACACCGTTCGATTTCCTTTGTACCAGTAATGCTGTGAATCAAATTGAAGTGCAATTAGCTGTTTCACTTTAGAGATTTGCATGGATCGGGTGATTTCCATGGAGAACAAGGATGACATCACGAAGAATCATAATGAGTTTGAGGCAAGGGAATGGTGAACGTTCAGCTAATCAGACCTTGAACGAAATAGTGTAGGAGGGAACACGCATGCAAAAGGGCACCGAACTGTTGTTCGCCTGTCTTTGTGCAACTTCCTTCAGTGACCATCTACAATTGGTCCTGATCTATGATCTTTCGCGTGGCATTTGTTCAGTGCATGATACTGGTACATGTAATCGGGACCATAGTGCACTAGAGTTCCGTTAGTCCCTGATCAGATTCATCTCAAAAATCGTTGATCTACTAGTCGGTTCCAACCGATCATCTTACGCAAGCCATGGTCCGATCTCTCCTTTTTCTCGATAAGAAGAACTCCCTTCGAAAACTGCGTAAGCTACCCTGCACAACAACAAAATTCGCTAACAGGCAGAGGCCGCTAGAGAGCACGCAAAATTGAGAGAGTCAGACAAGCAGCGCTACTCCTTTAGCTGAGACCGACCTTGACTGTTCTAACTGATGAACGGCCGAATTACAGAGAGAGATTGAGAGGCACTCGAGAAATGAAAGAATGTGGCGCTGAAACAACCCCTGCCCTAAATTCTTGACTTGTGGACTGGTGTGATTGGGCACAAGGCAATTGAAGCTATTTCTGATTCTCACCCGAAAAGTCTGACCCGAAGAATCGTTTTCGTCACTCTATTTCTGACCGAGTTGTTATCATTTTGAGTGAATTGTGAGATAAGACTGAACTGAATAGATGAATGAATGCAGTTTTATCATACACAGTTTGAAGATCGTTCTGACATGTTTGAGAGAAGAAGAAGAGAAGCTGCGAAAGCTGTTGAGATTCGTAGAAAGTCTTCCTGAGCAATGGCACTATCGCCCAGATTAATATCCGGGGGCGGTGCGGGGAGGAGGGCAGTGGTCGCAAGAGCCCTTGCCTCCGTTGCCTCCGTCGTTTCCGCGAGATCCGGGAGCTCCGTTCTGTCCGGGGGCTCCATCGCGTCCGGGCTCTCCGGGCTGGCCGGGCTGTCCGTCGCGGCCGGGGTTTCCGGGTCTTCCGTCGGGTCCAGCGGGTCCCTGGGGTCCGGGTCCTCCGGGAGCTCCGGGGCGTCCAGCGGGAGAGGGCTGAGTGCGGACGTTTCCGTCGCGTCCGGGGTTTCCGGGCTGTCCGTCGTTTCCGGGGGCTCCGGGCTGTCCAGGGGCTCCGGGCTGTCCACGTCCTCCGGGTCTGCCGGAAGGTCCAGCGTCTCCGGGAGCTCCGGGCTGTCCGTCGGGTCCCTTGGGTCCGGGTCCTCCGGGAGCTCCGGGAGGTCCAGCGGGGCAGTCGAAGCAGAAGTCAGAGGCAGAGGGCTGCTGGTGTCCATCGGTGGCGTCCTGTCCTGGAGATCCGGCCTGTCCGGGCTGTCCATCGTTTCCGGGGGCTCCGTCCTGTCCGGGGGCTCCGGGAGGTCCGGCGGCTCCAACTCCGCAAGAGCAGCAAGTGGAGGCGATCTGACGCTTCTCACGAGACATCTCGACGGATCGGAGAGAGTCGAGCTGCAAGGTAAAAATCAGTTATCGATAATCAATCAGTTATCGATCGAACGAAGCTACGGTTTTACAGTATCACTCACTCTGGAGAACTCTCCCTTGAGGGAGTCGGCGCGGGTGCGGCAGTACTGAAGGTCGTCCTGGAGGGTGGACTGCACGTTCTGCAAAGAATATTGATTAACTACCGTATCTTGAGTTATCGATTGACTGTCAGTTATCGATAGATTGTGTGGCTACCGTACCTGCATGTACATGCAGAGCATGGGGACGGCGACGATTGCCGTGAGGGTGGCGATGGTGGAGACAGCCACTCCGAAGAAGGCGAACTTCTTCACCGATTCGACCTCGGCGTCGTACTTGGACATGGTCTAACCTGGAATACCGGAGGGTATGGTATCGATCGGTCAGGGTATACGGTAGGATAGGGTAACAGTAAGACAAGACAGTAATGGGACAGTGGCTGATGCTAATCGGAGCGGCTAGTGCGCTTTTATAGTGGGACCGAGCGGGCGGAAAAATCGGTGGCCGTTTTTCGGACACAGTAGTGTTCACAAGTAAGTAGCTGCGGCTAGAGTCAAGGGCTTTTCGAGAGGGTCAGACGGTTAGACAGTTCGAGAGATCGGAGAAACGCGGAGAGCAGTAAAGGGCGGGGCGATCTCGAGTGGCCCATACTGATTCACTCTAGGTGCCTCTGATCGGTGAGAGATCAGGGAGATAGGGAGAAATGAGAATAGCTCGAAATGACCTTCGCGGAGTTATCCGATCCGACTCAGTAGTTGATGATTGTAAGCACGTTGCGGGGTAAGGAGTAATATTGCGTGGGGATGAGGCAACAAATAGTCTTTTTTTGAAAATTGAGTTTCACTCTCACAACAACCCGATCAATCGTATTGTCTGTTCGATTTCTTTCTTTCTTCTCGTCGAATAAGAAAATCAATATGCAAAATATGGCAACGATGTTCCTGGTCCCTTATGAAATATCACAATCGACAATGGTGTTTGGATTACGGTAGGCCGGATACCTCCTGTTCGAGAACTGACTGTACGCCCCCACACTCGGATGATCAGTGTCAAGGTGTGCCCGCGGATCGGCTACACTACTCACTCATGCTTTCATCAGAACTCGATAAGCACTGAGCACAGTGCGTGCCACAAATTAATAGAGAAAATTTGGTTCACTTTGAATACATTCAACGGAGTTTCACGCAGTTCATAACTTCTCTGAATATTTCGTACGATTAGTGATATTGCCTTTTTTGTTAGAAAATTAAAAAAATCTCACAAGAAACGCTCAGTACAGTGCTCCAGTGTATTCCCGTTTTCTAAACCCCTTGATATTTACGGAAAAGGGTTCATTATGGTGTTGACCTTGAACTTCAGCTTCGATGAGAGAGAAAAAGGCAGCGGCTCAACCTTTCACGTTTCAGCTTCATTCGTGCACTCTTTACGCACATACTTGTTTCATTTCTCGACCGGCAAGTGACCAAATCTCACGTCCACTCCGCATTACAGTTTACTCATCCTTTGCCTGACCATTGATAGTGCAAGGGATATGGAGAGCTCTAGAGTAGAGTTCGCTCGAGAAGCCTCCTCTTCATTTCCCCGTGCTCTCTCACCGGTCAAAGAGGCGATAGAGTGTGTGAAATGAAGAGATCTACGCTAAAGCGTTACAGTTCATGAAGCGAAGGGCGTTCACTATCATCGATTCAACACTGCTTTATCACTCTTGAAAGTCGAGTAGGCACTGAAAGTGAGGCTAGAAGATCAAGACCGGCGAGAACTGATCACTTCAGCACATTCCTTTTTGTGAGCTGAAATATATTTTCGAATCGAATAATAGATCCCTTGATTTTCATCTTGCGAATAACTGAACACTGCAGTTAATTCGAAAGATATCACAACGAAGAATTTGAACAACTGGGTGCTGTGTATTCATCAGTTGAGATAAATGAGAGGAAAGAAGTTCGATTATTTTGCGATCATTTCGCACAAATGAGTTGGGTCACTTTCAGTTTTGTCAGTTCTCCGTTCTCCAAGAGCTAAGCAGTTTTTCGAATTGCTAGGCGAAACTTAGCAGTAAACAGAGAACTTTCACTGGAACGGAAACAAAAAGGGGGAAATGGACTGCAATGATATCTTGAAAATCAATAGGTCATCACAGAGGTTTTACTGATTATCAAGACGTTATTCAGTGCAGAAGACGATTGCAGGACTGATCCGTCATTCTTGTTGGCTGTAAGCGAGCAAAGTCTAACTGATTTCCGTTACACCTCCCTCCCCCTCTTCAAGAGTGATAAACTGCATACTCATTACACACTCTACGGCAGTTCCCCATGGCAAGGCGCGTATAAAAGGGCTGGAGGGCGAGTGAGGGACACTTCGCCTCGTTCCCTTCTCCCTTTGGCAGCAATGCCTTTGTCGGTTACTGAGTTTTGTAATTGATCTAATTTCATGTTGCGTGGTTTCGTAGGAACTCGTCTTTTCTCAAATGCAGCATAGTTAGATTTTTTGCATTAGTCCTTACAAAGTTGTCATTGTCAGTTTCTCTGTGTCGTTCTTTTATCGCAAACTGAATTTTTTCCGTTCATTTCCGTATTAGCTCATTTCCGTATTACGCATTTTGCTTTCATCATTCTTGCAGAATACTCCCTAGCACAGTACATCTATCGTATCCTTACACTCGCTGTACAGTACCTCATTCAGCTACCGTACCTCCTCTGATTCCAGGTAGAACCATGTCTAAGGTTGACGTCGAGGTCGAATCGGTGAAGAAGTTCGCTTTCTTCGGAGTGGCTGTCTCCACCATCGCCACCCTCACGGCAATCGTCGCCGTCCCCATGCTCTGCATGTACATGCAGGTACGGTAGCTGCCTCACCATCAATCGACAACGGACTACCGTATCCTATTCCTACCGTACTAATCAATATTCTTTGCAGAACGTGCAGTCGTCGATCCAGGACGATCTTTCCTACTGCCAGACTCGCGCCGATTCCCTCAAGGGAGAGTTCATCAGAGTGAGTCTCACAACGATTGTTTGGTTACTGTAGTCATCTGGATACGGTAGCGATCGATATTCCAACTGGAACATACAGTGACCTTCCTATTTCAGCTCGACTCTCTGAGATCCGCCCAGATGTCTCGTGAAAAGAGACAGGTTGCCTCCACTTGCTGCTCTTGCGGAGTTGGAGCCGCCGGACCTCCCGGATCTCCCGGACAGGACGGAGCCCCCGGAAACGACGGACAGCCCGGAGAGGCCGGATCTCCCGGACAGGTACCGTAACTAAACCTACAGTATCCTCAAAGTCGATATCGTATTCCAGGATGCTGGAGACAACAACCAGCAGCCTACTGCCGCCGACTTCTGCTTCGACTGCCCCGCTGGACCCGATGGAGCTCCTGGAGCCCCCGGACCCAAGGGACCCGACGGACAGCCCGGAGCCCCCGGAGACGCTGGACCTTCCGGTAGACCCGGATCTCGTGGACAGCCCGGAGCCGCTGGACAGCCTGGAGCCCCCGGAAACGACGGACAGCCCGGAAACCCCGGACGTGACGGAAACGTCCGCACTCAGCCTTCTCCCGCTGGACAGCCCGGAGCTCCCGGAGGACCCGGACCCCAGGGACCCGCTGGACCCGACGGAAGACCCGGAAACCCCGGCCGCGACGGACAGCCTGGCCAGCCCGGAGAGCCCGGACAGGACGGACAGCCCGGTCAGGATGGAGCCCCCGGATCTCGCGGAAACGACGGAGGCAACGGAGGCAAGGGCTCTTGCGACCACTGCCCTCCTCCCCGCACCGCTCCCGGATATTAAACGACGATCTCGAATTGCCATACAATGGATCTCTTCTAGTGTTTTTTGTACGAATAAAAGATTATGTATCATCATCTGAAGTTGAAACATTGCAATTTACAATTGGTACATATGAAAACAAGGAAGAGGCGGGAAGCGTTGGATCTGGTGTAGAGATATGATGGAAGCATTGGTGCATTCGGTCTTCGAAGCTACACTCGCGGAAGGAAATTGTTAGACCAGTATCAGAATGGAACATTCATCCTGGAGTGCCCACTGTGCGCCAGATATATTTTCGTCGTAATCTAGTCACTACAAATTCCCTTTAGCAGGTCTGAAGTATCATTCAAATTCAATGAACGTTTTGGGCACCGTTCCGCGATATTTTCGTGCGAGTGAAACATCTCTTCTCCACTTTGAGAGATCTGCCATAGTAATTCGAGAACTCCCTAGTGAAGGAAGAACTGAGAACCAGCGGAACTGAAATAGTATCATCGTTGTTTGTGAAATTTTCTCGATCAGAAATTGAATGAGTGCATTATTGTTTCGATAATCATCTGGTATCTCTGAATTTCGAAAGAGCTGAAAAAATACCGCTCCTTTGTTCTCAATAAAAAGCCAGTGGGACTCGGAATATTCACAGGCTTTCACAATTTAACCTTGAAGCTATAAACGTGATCCTGAATCAGATTTCTTACGATCGTCACTTCCAATCTGGCAAGTGTAATCAGCTCAGCTCCACAGTTCGGCTCAAGTTCAGTTACAGTGAACGCCCTTCGATTAAACTGTAATGCATTTACGAACGTGAGATTCGGTCACTAGCCGGTCGAAAGCGGCAAGAAACGTATCAAGAGTGTAAGAGTACAAGCCAAACCGTGAAAGAAACATCGGATCAAGGTCTTTCCTTCTAGCTACGAAGTTCGAGAGGAGAGTCGATTTTCGAGCAACATCATCATCATAGATAATTCGTCAATGATAATGTACTATTGCAAATACGCAGCACTTCCGTTGTGCTTAGAATAATTGAAAACTACGATAGTCCAGTCTTGTTGAAATAGTGAGTAAGAAGAAATGCCGCTAGAATCGGAGCGAGAGCGAATCTCAAACTAAACGGTTCCTTTGAAACCATACAATAGTGACCCTAATGTCGAACATGGCCTCATCCTCACGCAATATTCAGCAGTACTTGTAAATATCACATTCATTGCGATTTTGAATCAGTGGTATAACACGCCTAGCACTATTCTCCCGTGAGCAAAGCCTTAAAGTCGGGAAGTGCCTTCTATCCCTCATTCATCGTGCTTCCACTCATTACTTCTTACTCTAGCATCGGATCGGATAATCGTCGAAGGTCAAGCCATTCCCATCCTCACTCCCCCTGATCACTCACTGTCCAGCTAGAACTAGAGACCATGTAAATGGAGGAGAGTCATTGCCGCTTCTCGGTATTGCTTACTCGAGATCGCCCCGCCCTGCCCCGTCTCTTCAATGCTTCGATCTCTAATTTGTCTGACCGTCTGCCACTCTCGAGAACCCATAATCTCTAGCTTACTGCTTACTTGTAAACGCTGCGTCCGAAAAACGGTCGCCGATTAGCGCTATAAAAGCGCTGCACCCTGCCGTATTAGCATCATTCAGTTTAGCTTCTTCTCTTGCTTACTTGGTAGCTTCTTTGTGCCATTTACTCTTTGGGGTTTTCGTCTCGCAATACTTAAAATGTTCGATTGATCGATTTGACTTTTGTTTACCTTTATATTTTTGCAGTTTATATTGTTGCATTTTGGACTGTCATTGTTTCCAATTTGCGATTCAATCGATAATTCCCAGGTAGACCATGTCCAAGACCGAATGCGAGGTTGAATCGGTGAAGAAGTTCGCCTTCTTCGGAGTGGCTGTCTCCACCATCGCCACTCTCACGGCAATCGTCGCCGTCCCCATGCTCTGCATGTACATGCAGGTACGGTAGCTTGATTCTAGCAATCGAGAACTGATTCCGGCTATAGAATACGGTAGTGATTGGTTGCTGTAGCAGTCACTAATCGATAATCCTCTTCAGAACGTGCAGTCCGGCCTCCAGGACGAGCTCCAGTACTGCCGCACCCGCGCCACCTCCCTCAAGGGCGAGTTCACCAAGGTAAGCAATCGATACAATTGATACCGTAGAATGCTACACGTTCTGAAATCGATACCGTAGCTACCTATCACCCCTTACCGTATCCCTTGCAGCTCGACTCTTTCCGTTCCGCCGAGATGTCCCGTGAGAAGCGTCAGACCGCTTACACTTGCTGCTCTTGCGGAGTTGGAGCCGCCGGACCTCCCGGAGCCCCCGGACAGGACGGAGCCCCCGGAAACGACGGACAGCCCGGACAGGCCGGATCTCCCGGACAGGACGCCACTGACGGACACCAGCAGCCCTC
>LS516317.1:74373-87545 GCA_900490845.1 Pristionchus japonicus | reverse complement strand
GCCCCGCTGGACCCGCCGGAGCCCCCGGATCTCCCGGACCCAAGGGACCCGATGGAGCCCCCGGAGCCCCCGGAGACGCTGGACCTTCCGGCAGACCCGGAGGACGTGGACAGCCCGGAGCCCCTGGACAGCCCGGAGCCCCCGGAAACGACGGACAGCCCGGAAACCCCGGACGCGACGGAAACGTCCGCACTCAGCCCTCTCCCGCTGGACGCCCCGGAGCCCCCGGAGGACCCGGACCCCAGGGACCCGCTGGACCCGACGGAAGACCCGGAAACCCCGGCCGCGACGGACAGCCCGGCCAGCCCGGAGAGCCCGGACAGGACGGACAGCCCGGACAGAACGGAGCTCCCGGATCTCGCGGAAACGACGGAGGCAACGGAGGCAAGGGCTCTTGCGACCACTGCCCTCCTCCCCGCACCGCTCCCGGATATTAAGCGACGATCTCGAATTGCCTTACAAAGGATCTCTTCTTGTAATAAAGATTACATTTCATGAATACTCGTTCACGCAATCTCAACAACAATAAATGAAAAACGATCCACCGTTTCAACGGATATCGGGAAGAGTTGAAACAATGAACCTCGGGAGTAGGATTGGCTTATTCGAAAGATGCAGCAATTTGAAGTACACTTCCATCATTATCATTCATGAACCGTTTAACCACACGCTGAAACTGGTGTGTACTCCAATCAGTTCGATAATTCGAAATCAGACCTACTCATCATTATTCAATTGCTACCATGTAGCAATAGGAATTATCTCGCTTCCTTCATGCAGTGCACAGTGGACATATTTCAACTGCAAACATGGGACGATGATCCTTACTTTACTTACCTTATGCAGAATCACGTGTTTGAGCACGATGATGAATGGTGATAGACAAAAACTCGAAACAGCTCGATAAATCGAGTTAGTTCTTTCCCCATCATATTTCAACTGAAAACATGCAGCAATGAGCTTTGCTTCACCTTCGCTTCAGGGGCATCGTCGAGCACACTGATTCTTTCAAGTGCCTTGAAGACGAAGTCCTTCGTCGTTTCTAGTTCGGCTCTGCATCTTCAATGGATGAATCGAATACAGAGCGCTCCTGCCTTCCTGTTGAGAGGGGAAAATGGGAACAAAGGAAAAAGAAACGGCGAGTTGAGCAAAGTTGAATGGGACTAAACACTATTTATTGATCTGTTTGGAGCACAGGCCGGATATCATCAGCGTTACAGGAGTGGTATGGAAGCTCAAAGTCCGATGTTCGAGGCGGATGTGAGGCGGAGATTATTACTGCATGTTAGCTGTTGAAAAGTGATGAATTTCGGCCAATATGATTTATCAAATTATTAGGAGTCGCTTTGCACTCCTCAAAACTGTAATCGAAGGAAACATGTTTCTTAATCACGTACTAAATAGTGAAGATGTTGACTGGTTTAAAAAATTCCTTGTTGTGTCAACTATCGAAATCAAAAGGAGGTTTAGGTGATTCTGATCAGGCAACTATCTCTACTTGTAAGTTATCGTGCACGATCAGATGAGCTGTGTTGCACTTGGCACAAAAAATGTAAAATACAATTGTTTATTCGTACATAAAAGACTAGAGGAGATCCTTTGTAAGGCAATTCGAGATCGTCGCTTAATATCCGGGGGCGGTGCGGGGAGGAGGGCAGTGGTCGCAAGAGCCCTTGCCTCCGTTGCCTCCGTCGTTTCCGCGAGATCCGGGAGCTCCATCCTGACCGGGCTGTCCGTCCTGTCCGGGCTCTCCGGGCTGGCCGGGCTGTCCGTCGCGGCCGGGGTTTCCGGGTCTTCCGTCGGGTCCAGCGGGTCCCTGGGGTCCGGGTCCTCCGGGGGCTCCGGGCTGTCCAGCGGGAGAGGGCTTAGTGCTGACGTTTCCGTCGCGACCGGGGTTTCCGGGCTGTCCGTCGTTTCCGGGGGCTCCGGGCTGTCCAGCGGATCCGGGCTGTCCACGAGATCCGGGTCTGCCGGAAGGTCCAGCGTCTCCGGGGGCTCCGGGCTGTCCGTCGGGTCCCTTGGGTCCGGGGGCTCCAGGAGCTCCGTCGGGTCCGGCGGGGCAGTCGAAGCAGAAGTCGGAGGCAGAGGGCTGCTGGTGTCCGTCAGTGGCGTCCTGTCCGGGAGATCCGGCCTCTCCGGGCTGTCCGTCATTTCCGGGGGCTCCGTCCTGTCCGGGAGATCCGGGAGGTCCGGCGGCTCCCACTCCGCAAGAGCAGCAAGTGGAGGCAACCTGTCTCTTTTCACGAGACATCTGGGCGGATCTCAGAGAGTCGAGCTGAAAAGGGAAGATTTCTGTGGGTTCGATCGCTACCGTATCCAGATGACTACAATAACCAAACAATCGTTGTGAGACTCACTCTGATGAACTCTCCCTTGAGAGAATCGGCGCGAGTCTGGCAGTAGGAGAGATCGTCCTGGATCGAGGACTGCACGTTCTGCAAAGATTATTGATTGATAAGGTAGGAATAGGTAATTAGTTATCGATAGATGGTGATCGGCTACCGTACCTGCATGTACATGCAGAGCATGGGGACGGCGACGATTGCCGTGAGGGTGGCGATGGTGGAGACAGCCACTCCGAAGAAGGCGAACTTCTTCACCGATTCGACCTCGACGTCAACCTTGGACATGGTTCTACCTGGAACGAGAGGAGTACGGTAATGGGGTACGGTAACAAAACACAATACGGTAACTGAAGGACAAAACTGAAAAACTGAGTAAAAACAAGGTAGATCAATGCCAAAACTCAGTAAGCGAGACAAAGCGGCTGCTCAAAGGCAGTAAAGGGAACAGTGAATGTGTCCCTCCATCGCCCTCCAGCCCTTTTATACCCCGCACCGCGAACTGCTCGTAGAATGTGTAATGAGTATGCTTCCCTCCACTACTCTGCGATCCTTAGGCAGTTCGATTGATGAGAGACCGTGTAAATTGAGGAGACGGACTCATCAGTTTCAGTAAGGGGAGGGTAGGGAGTAGAGACAATCGAGAGACCCAAGTGGTACCCTGTAAGGAGTCCTCGCATTGACCACTGCTGCTTTAAAGTGATACGGTTTTTTGAGGTCACTTGGGGTTGCCAAGATCCCGTCCTCCCGAGTGGCGTGTGAGGAGAAGTAAAAAGAATTTTTTGAAAGCCTATCACTCTACAATCAATAGGACCAGAGGCGTCATGCCTCTTCTGAAAGACATGAAGCTTAACTGTTTTCGTTTGATGTTCACTCAAATAACGTAATAATGGTACTGATTAAAGAAGCGATTCGCTAGGAGTGCTTGAAACTATTTAATTCTGGATCTGCTAGCAACTGATAACTGATTCAATTCTGCAATCGAAATCTCGGCTATCACGCTTCGCTTCTGGTCTCTGTTACACTATCGATCACTTTGCTTCCTTCCTTCTTCGCTTTTCGTTCATCATAAGTCTGCCTCTCTCAATATCACACACAACCTCTTTGTTTCTGACTGACAAGAGATCA
Organism: Pristionchus japonicus; assembly: GCA_900490845.1. Lineage (NCBI taxonomy): Eukaryota > Metazoa > Nematoda > Chromadorea > Rhabditida > Neodiplogasteridae > Pristionchus > Pristionchus japonicus. The sequence goes on along the minus strand of LS516317.1, from coordinate 84,075 downwards.
AACGAAAAGCAGAGAGTTCCCTCATTCCCATCACCGAATGATTGTAATGAACCACCGTTCGACACTAGCCGAAAAAGCAAAACGAAGTCGAACAAAACTGAAAGACAAAGAAGTGCGGAAAGAGTGCTTAGTGCGTAGGCAACAGAGGTGGGAACGTTACTATCCTCATTTCACACACTCTCTGGTCAGAGTGACTAGAGAGTATGGAGCATGAAGAGAGTCTACTTTTGCTAGGTAGACTGTTTGGCACTGCACTAGTAAATCAGTGCGAAAAAAGAAACTGCTTTACACTCAAGGTTAGTGGGGTTGTTTTCGACGGAACTGAAAATCACTGAGCTCACGGAGTTGCCATTATCACCTCCATCGAAACTGGGTCGGATGATCACAGTCGAATGAGAACCGACTAGATGAGAACCTAATGAAGGCGAGCGATAAGAGTTACATAATTGACGGATTAAGCTGATAATTTTCATCCAATCGACTATTGTTCGACGCAGTGCCCTTCCAACGCTCATCGTTGTCAGATCAATTTCCTGAGTGCCAGCACATTTCGATATTCGCATTCGAGAGCTCGTAAATGATGAAGAAAGAGAAAGCTGATCCATGACTAGTTTTCTGAAGAAATGCATCGTCCATTCATCAATATTTCGATATTCGCATTCAAGAGCTCGTAAATGAAGGAGAAAGTAGTGAATATCAGGGCTATTCACTTCTCGATCTCATCTTGTTTGTTTCACTTCCCCATTTGCAGATTGCCCAGTGGTTCCACCGCTTTATTGGTTCCGCTCTCTCGCCATTACCTCATTCCTTCTCGGGTAATCTGTTACAATCGCCGAGATGGGTTAATTACCAAGTGGAGAATACGTCAAGACTGATCTTTAGTCGAGTAAACTGCAAGATTCGGTGCATGGTTTAATCACCCAAGTTGATAATTGGGGAATGAGACATAAACATTTTCTTCATTATCTGTTCCATGAAATGTACCCAAAGCTCAAAGACCAAAGATCAGAATGAATTCTACTCGTTTTATCGTACAAGTTCGACAGTTCGAAGGGAAAAGCGATAAGAGTGTGGCAGCATGAAAAAAATGAGTATCTTCTTTCCTGAGGGCAATCCACCTCTAGACCGCTTAATATCCGGGGGCGGTGCGGGGAGGAGGGCAGTGGTCGCAAGAGCCCTTGCCTCCGTTGCCTCCGTCGTTTCCGCGAGATCCGGGAGCTCCGTTCTGTCCGGGCTGTCCGTCGTTTCCGGGGGCTCCGGGCTGGCCGGGCTGTCCGTCGCGACCGGGGTTTCCGGGGCGTCCGTCGGGTCCAGCGGGTCCCTGCGGTCCGGGTCCTCCGGGAGCTCCGGGGCGTCCAGCGGGAGAGGGCTGAGTGCGGACGTTTCCGTCGCGTCCGGGGTTTCCGGGCTGTCCGTCGTTTCCGGGGGCTCCGGGCTGTCCAGGGGCTCCGGGCTGTCCACGTCCTCCGGGTCTGCCAGAAGGTCCGGCCTCTCCGGGTCCTCCGGGCTGTCCGTCGGGTCCCTTGGGTCCGGGTCCTCCGGGAGCTCCGGGGGGTCCAGCGGGGCAGTCGAAGCAGAAGTCGGAGGCAGAGGGCTGCTGGTGTCCGTCAGTGGCGTCCTGTCCGGGAGATCCGGCCTGTCCGGGCTGTCCGTCGTTTCCGGGGGCTCCGTCCTGTCCGGGGGCTCCGGGAGGTCCGGCGGCTCCAACTCCGCAAGAGCAGCAAGTGTAAGCGGTCTGACGCTTCTCACGAGACATCTCGGCGGAACGGAAAGAGTCGAGCTGCAAGTGGTACGGTAAAGATGTGAGAACGCTAGGATATGGTCGTATGGCACTGGTTACGGTAGTATGATATCGATTGCTTACCTTGGTGAACTCGCCCTTGAGGGAAGTGGCGCGGGTGCGGCAGTATTGGAGCTCGTCCTGGAGGCCGGACTGCACGTTCTAAAGGAGGAAATCGATTAGTGACTGCTACAGTACCCATCTACTACCGTAATCGCACTATTAAACCAGTTCTCGATAGTTGGTGAAGCTACCGTACCTGCATGTACATGCAGAGCATGGGGACGGCGACGATTGCCGTGAGAGTGGCGATGGTGGAGACAGCCACTCCGAAGAAGGCGAACTTCTTCACCGATTCAACCTCGCAGTCGGTTTTCGACATGGCTTAACCTGTAGTGTTGATCGATAAGGAGGCATTGATTACGGTGTAATACAGTAGAAAAGAGAGATAAATAAGAAAGGATTAGAAGAGATGAGAAAGCCGAAGGTGTTGTGGCTTACTGGCGATCCGCCCCGGCTTTTATACGTCCGCTCGAAATGGTTCGACCGTTTTTGGAGCGGCAGTAGGGACAGTTACTCTAGTAGAGAGCGCGGAACGCAAGAGTCGAGTATCGTCTTTTTGCACCATCTTTTGGTTCCCAGACCGATGAGAGATCAAGTTGATTGGCGAGAGTCCATCTTGCTCCTCTAGAGACAGTTAAGCAGTAAGCGGTGAGAGACAGTGTGGGTTCCAGGGAGAGACCAGAGAGCTTAGGCAGTAGGCCATTAGAAGTAGTAGGGGAGAAATCCGCCCCGCCCGTTTTTGAGAGGAAAGAAGCGATCGCGACTGACCTTCGAGAGTAGGCAAAGGGTGCCTGGGAATGGCGGAAGCGGGAGGATTGAGAGGGACCGGAAGCGGGCCCAAAGATGTGCCAAACTGCTCCTGAAAGGCCCTTGAAAATATTGTCTGTTCTTCACTGTGCAATTATAGTTAGGGGTGTAGGGTTTGTGTCCTTCTTTCTCTAATCTTCCCTGCACAGGATTCATTGTTGCATATCTAGTAGAAGTGGATTTCGTTTCATCACTCCTTCATCATCGCTAAGCGTTGGAGAATCGTGATTCTGGATCATCTCCATCATCTTGTTACAGAAATAAACAGCATTTCCAAATGGAATCATATATTCTTGCGCTTTCTTTAGCGATCGTCTTCATCACTTTGCAATGTGCGATTGGCACTGTCTGTGGATGTTTGAAAAGCTTTCGGTTCGCCATCAAGCATCGATCGTCTGAGCTACTCGCCACCGCTCCTGACAGCAGGATTTTGCAAGTGAAATGTGACCATTCATGCTCGAATTTGACTCGGCAGTGATGAATTCAATCAAATTCGCTACTGGAACTTACGCTTTCGAATTCTTTCAATCCCATTAACCTCCTATTTTTCAACATTCGCCTGATTTTTCCGATCCAATGACCTCTAATTTGGTTCGAAACCGCAGTAACGCGAATCAGGCTCGAACGAGAAGTGGAACCGACAATGATCTTTTACCGTATTGACCTGTGGAACTCTTAGATTACGGTATCGATGTCATTATCGATTTTCTCATCAGTCTCATCAGTGTGAGCTTTCTCGAGCTGTTTTTCGGCCCATCCCTTCCGGTTCCAATAAACCGTCAGCGAGAGCCTAGCCGGCAATGAAACAGTGCAAAAAACTTGGTTGTTATTCTCTCAGACTGTAACTGACCGAGGTTAAACTCGAGAGGTCTCTTGCTTGTTTCAAACTTCCAATCAGACACAATATCGGTTAGTACCCGCCGTTGTTTGTCCGGTCGAGCGGCGGAATTTAACGCTAACTCGTAAAGTCCGTACACCGCACTCAGACAAGGAACTAAACTAGATAAGGCAACAACGTAGTGTAGGTAGTTCCCGGCTCCGCATTTCCCGGCTTTGTCGCCGGAAGTATCGATTTTTCGGAAACGGAGAAGCAGAAATTCCATATTGTGGAATGCGAGCTACTAGCATGGGCAAAGACCTTGAACGCGGTAGTGACCAAGAGAGTAAGAGAGATGGGAAAGCGGAGCGGCAAGTAATTACTGCTTTTCTCCAGTTCGAAAGTTATTCGAGAGCTGGAACAAAAGGAATTGGGTGAAACGTTGATTGGAAACAAGCCATGTCGAGTTTTCGGACGATTCATTTCTGTTTCACGTTGAACATGAGTTGGTATTGAATTGGTCTCTTTGATTTTGCAGCTTTTGAAAAAACAATCCAACTTTAGCTCCAAATGTATGCTGATGTTCTTACTTCTCAGCAGCCTTTTTCAGTTTTGCATTTGGGCGAAAATACCTATCTCCTCTCTTCGATTCTCAGTGGAACGGATGGCGATTCAGCAGGTAGTTAACTGGTTGCTGATAAATTGTCTTACTTACTCTCAACCGAGAAGGAAATTTTGCTGCCGTTTCAGTTCAGCGAACAGAGTAGGTCAACGAAGCCAGGAATTTCGAGTGCGTCGCGCAAGAAACGCGCGATTTGGTACCCACACTTGAATTAGCGGGTTGACTCAGCAGATCAGCCTCAGAACTTCCTTGGAGAGTGAAAATCAAGTGAACATGTCATGAGTACTCGACTCTCGCTTTCCGAACTCTAGCATTGAGTACGCTGTTTATCGAGACGAACTTTATTGGGTCATTCGGCCGCCATTGGAAAAGGTAAGGGCCACAGTCTCTCAATGTAAAGGAACAAACAAAAAGTGTGATTTCTAAAACATCGGTGATTCTTTTACGGTTCCGTGCATTTTTACTTTCTTCTACTGCTTACTGCGTGTGATTTTCTAGCGTTCGTCTTTTTCTTCTCGGTCGTGAAGAAAGACTCTCCAATGATCATGATTTTTCGAGGGTTAGTCAGAGCGAGAGATAATGGGTTTTTAAGAGAGTGAGGTGATTGGATGGGAATCGGATCGAAATGCAGCCCATTGGGCGCAAAAACAGGGTGATTGATGGGAGGAAGAAGGATCGGATTGGGAACAGTTTGGGCGAATGGGAAGATTATTGATTGTGCAGAACGATACACCCTCCCTGAGCTTGAAGTCGTTGCATGAATTTTAAGTAATCTCCTTATTCATCCGCCTATCGCCACAGCCGATTCGACAACGTCAACGGACATCCGTCTTTGGAGTACTCGATCGAACTGTTCTTGAAAATTATCCTGCCTGAATAAACAATGAATGAAAAAAATCTATGATTACGAACGGTACTCTGACTGCACCAGTTTCAATATCAAGACACTTGAGAATGAGATGAGTTTCTCAACTACAATTAATGGGATAGCAGCTCTGAAACATTCAATAACTCAGGTGCTTTGTATCGTTCAGTGTCTAATTCAGTGATTGTCTAGCTGCCTCGGTGTTGAGCTAAAATAGATCTGAACTTCTCATCTCCTTTTCGTAATCAAACAAAATCATCACAAAATCTCCACACATGCGAATCACCGATTACAAACATTACTTTGGCTGCAAGAATTTCAACACCAAATCAGTAAAGAACGAGATGAGTTTCACTTCATCTAGGAAGGCAGATACGGCACTGAAATTTTTGATCGTTGGCGGATGCCCATTTCAAAATCCTAAACCATGATGCACCCATAGGTGCCGCCTAAAGATGTACTAAAATAGACATGAACTTCTCATCTCCTTTGAGTAATCTCACAGAATCATCACAAAATCTCCACACATGCCAATGCTCGCAAGCAATCGCTCCTCCGACAAACAACGACCTCTCCCTTCTCCTTTTCTCCTCCACTTCTCTTCCTATCCCACCCTATCCAGTCCGCTATCGTTCTCAAAAATCTCACGGCACCGAGCAGATCATTCAATGACATTGACACTCACTCAAATCACTCTTTCACCCATCCAAGGCTCAAAACGACTTTTGCCTCTTCCTAGAACCAGATCATGCTCAGGAATGAGAGAAAGGAGAGGATAATGATAATCGCGGAAACTATCAAGGGAAGATTTAGGAGAAGGAAGGAAAGGAGAGAAAAAGGAATGCCAAGACGAAATACTGGATAGAGAGCGGAGCTGAGCGGATGATTGGGAACTGATTATTGATTGATTGCTGACGTGTACTGTAGTGTGAAAACCAGGTGGAATTCTCATTAGACGGCTTTATCCGCACATTACGATGGCAATTAGGGGAAATAAATAAATTATGGGCCGCCATGGCTCGAAGACCAGCAGAGGATGGCAAGAGCGAGGGCTGCGAGCGGGGGTGGTGGTAGCTCGCTACCGTACCCTGGATACTGTTTAATATCCGGGGGCGGTGCGGGGAGGGGGGCAGTGGTCGCAAGATCCCTTGGCTCCATCGGATCCAGGGGCTCCCTTCTCTCCGGCATCTCCGGGCTTGCCGGGGGCTCCGTCCTGTCCGGGCTCTCCCTGGGGTCCCTGGAGTCCGTCGCGGCCGGGGTTGCCGGGGCGTCCGTCGGGGCCGGGAGGTCCCTGGGGTCCAGCCTCTCCGGGGGCTCCGGGAGGGCCGGGGGGAGCGGGCACGGTGCGCACGGTTCCGGGGGCTCCGGCCTGTCCGGGCTGTCCGTCGTTTCCGGGGGCTCCGGGGGCTCCCTGAGGTCCGGGGGTTCCGGGGGCTCCGGGTCTGCCGGGAGGTCCCTGCTCTCCGGGCTGTCCTCCGGCTCCGGGGGCTCCCTTGTGTCCCTGGGGTCCGGCGGGTCCGGGGGCTCCAGCGGGGCAGTCGAAGCAGAAGTCCTCAGGGCGGGGCAGGGCGTGCTGCTCGGTGGCGTCGGGACCGGGCTGTCCGGGCTGTCCGGGTCTTCCGTCGTGGCCGGGGACTCCGTCCTGTCCGGGGGCTCCGGCGGGACCGGCGGGTCCGATGCCGCAAGAGCAGCACTGGGTGGAGGCTCTCTTGGCACGAGGAGCGGTGGTCAGACGGAAGGACTCGAGCTGGAAAGGACACCGTAAGCTGGGAATGAAGTCAGTTGTCGATCGCGCTACCGTATCGAATACCGTACCTTGGAGTACTCGCCCTTGAGGGAGTCGGCGCGGGTGCGGCAGAAGTTGATCTCGTCCTGGAGGGTGGACTGGACGTTCTGAAGGGAGAATCGATTAGTGACTGCTGCAGTAACCCATAGAAAGTCAGTTGTCGATTCAGGTAGATGGTGCGGCTACCGTACCTGCATGTACATGCAGAGCATGGGGACGGCGACGATGGCGGTGAGGGTGGCGACGGTGGACACGGCCACTCCGAAGAAGGCGAACTTCTTGACGGAATCGGCCTCGATGAGCTTTGCCTTCTCGTCCATGGTTCCTACTGCAAGGGAGAGATGAGCAAGTGATTATGAGAGAAGAGGACAGTGGAATGATGAGATATTGATGTGTAGATTGAGATATTGAATGTAGTAGTCGAAAGTGTAGATCGTTTTGATTTACCGGTATCTAGTAGTGGGGAGCTACTGAGTAGTAGAGGGTGGATCGTATCTAGACAGTAGATGTAGCTATGAGTTGGCTAGGTAGTATAAGGTAGTAATGAAGAGAAGTAAGGATGAGACGAAGACCCAAGGCACCGACAACCCAATGGATTGGAAGTGAAGTGAGAGAAAACGGGGAAGAATAAGGAGGACGGTATCGGCTAAGGATCGAAATGAACTGAGAGAGAGAAGAGCGCACTTTTTCGCCCTAAGGCGGGTTGCTTGCTGCTTAGATGAGACAAAGCAAGGAATGAGAAGAGATGGAAGTGAATGCTGGATGATGATTTCCCTCCGCCTCCTCGGCCCTTATATCCTCTGGCCGGAGGGGGGACCGCGCCAAAAACCTGAAATAATCACCCCTGCGCAAAAAGGGGGGGAGGTGGGCCGTCCTAGCGCAGCTTGGAACTCTCTGCTCCTCAGGGGTTCGCAGTGCTATTTCGTCGACTTTCGCGCCTGAACCTCTCCAAAGTAGCTGATCCCTGATGGATTGTCTAGCAATTGATCTGTGTTCGTGACAGCAAGGGATGAGCCCTTGGGCTGCTGTCAAGTGATGGGTAGGGCAGGTAGATCAAACTTCGGGTTAATTTCACAACACTTTGCAACGGAGGTATCGATTTCTTGTAGGATTCGGTCTTTAGAGGAGTGTTTGGAAAAACCGATCTCCAAGATACTTTCGCATCTTTTGGTTGTTCTGTTTTCAGAATGAGTTGTTTTGTGTAGATCTGGGGTTCACTAGCAACTTTCATTGCGCAATTCAGCTAGTACATTGACTATGCTTCCTAGAACAGCTGGTCCGGATCAATTTCATGTCCCTTTTCTCATTCAGCAATGTTTTGATGGGCTTGTCTCCTCTGGAATGCCAAGTTCGCTTTACAGCCGTGATCTTTCCCTCTTTTCCCTCGTTCAACCCTCTGTCCGGCCCATGCTCCCTCCCCGGCCAGAGCAATACCCGTGTTTTTGCCGCTGGGTGCAGTGCTTACGGTAGCTGTTACGTCACAGTAGGCCTTGATAGCGGCACATATCACCTTCAATCATCAAGGGTGTTTGTCAAGCAATGCGCACTGACTCGCAGACAAAGGGCACATGAGGCGTTTGAACTTTTCCTGACAGTGGAGAAAGGAGAGGAGATCCGACTGACGAGATAGGAATATCGACTCTCACTTTTCGAAACGATCCCTTAGGGTTAGAGAAGAGCAAAGATCAGACAAAATGAGAGAGTTTTGCCTCGGGCATCTCCTGCGATTGAACTAATGAGATGTGAATGAACACCAAAAACAGCAGAGAGACATCATATTTCAGGTTCTCAGCTCCGAACCCATTCGATACTGATCAGAGCGAGGATAAGTTTGGTAGAAACGATCGATTGAGGGGATGTGTTTCAAGATCAATACTTGATACTGTGAGAGGATCATGAACATTGAAACTCTGGCGAATACTTCAAGAATGCACTCAATAGATCAAAGATCAATGCTACAGTTGATAATGAGGTTACTGTACTCAAGTAACTCCGAAACTATTTCTGCAAGTAAGGTAACCGTGCCCTCGAAAACTGTTCTCAACCTCTCCGTTTTTAATGGAGTATCGCATTCATCAAGCCATTGCTTCTCTCCATCACTAATCGGCCAACGGAAACCTCTCCGAAACTCGATGCTATCTCCTTCATCTAGCTGTCGGGTGCCTCTCGAGTTTCCTCGCTCTCTAGCAAGAGTGCCGGACGCTCGCAGTAACTGTGGCCAAAACTGACCGAGGCCGCCGTATAAAAGGCCGAACGGCCGAACCGATACTCACAATTACTCCTTTAGCCAGTTCTCTAGCTACCGTTCGCTTACCGTACTCCCTTAGCTTACCGTACTCTCTTAGCCTCAGCCTTAGCTTAAGCCTAAGCCTAAGCCATTCCAGGTAGACCATGTCTAAGACCGACTGCGAGGTTGAATCGGTGAAGAAGTTCGCCTTCTTCGGAGTGGCTGTCTCCACCATCGCCACCCTCACGGCAATCGTCGCCGTCCCCATGCTCTGCATGTACATGCAGGTACGGTAGCTTCATCATGTCTATCGATAACTGACTCAGTTTTAGAATACTTAGTGATGGGTTACTGTAGCAGCCACTAATCGATTCCGTCTTCAGAACGTGCAGTCCGGCCTCCAGGACGAGCTCCAGTACTGCCGCACCCGCGCCACCTCCCTCAAGGGCGAGTTCACCAAGGTAAGCAGTCGATATCATACTACCGTAATCTGTATCATGTCACCATATCAGCTAGCGAACATCTTTACCGTACTACCTTGCAGCTCGACTCTTTCCGTTCCGCCGAGATGTCCCGTGAGAAGCGTCAGACCGCTTACACTTGCTGCTCTTGCGGAGTTGGAGCCGCCGGACCTCCCGGAGCCCCCGGACAGGACGGAGCCCCCGGAAACGACGGACAGCCCGGACAGGCCGGATCTCCCGGACAGGACGCCACTGACGGACACCAGCAGCCCTC
>LS516317.1:29750-73712 GCA_900490845.1 Pristionchus japonicus | reverse complement strand
GCCCCGCTGGACCCGCCGGAGCCCCCGGATCTCCCGGACCCAAGGGACCCGATGGAGCCCCCGGAGCCCCCGGAGACGCTGGACCTTCCGGCAGACCCGGAGGACGTGGACAGCCCGGAGCCCCTGGACAGCCCGGAGCCCCCGGAAACGACGGACAGCCCGGAAACCCCGGACGCGACGGAAACGTCCGCACTCAGCCTTCTCCCGCTGGACGCCCCGGAGCTCCCGGAGGACCCGGACCCCAGGGACCCGCTGGACCCGACGGAAGACCCGGAAACCCCGGCCGCGACGGACAGCCCGGCCAGCCCGGAGAGCCCGGACAGGACGGACAGCCCGGACAGAACGGAGCTCCCGGATCTCGCGGAAACGACGGAGGCAACGGAGGCAAGGGCTCTTGCGACCACTGCCCTCCTCCCCGCACCGCCCCCGGATATTAGATTATGTCCTTCTGAAAATTTTCTGCCCCTCGCCATCACTGCCATTTTTTGTGCTCTCAACTTCTCGAAGAGAGAATAAATCTTTCGAAATTCAACTTCACTGTCCTCATTCCTACATGCACGGATCATTCTATACTCCACAAGTTTATTACCATCTCTTGCGTTCATTCCTAGTGTGTGCATTTCTACATGCAACTCTACAGTCGAAGCATCATTCGATTTTTGTTTACAACTCAGCTACTCGAGATGGGGTGATCGGTAGGCTCAAGGACACTGGGCTTCATCGTTTCCCAACTCATCGTTTTTTCTCCCCCCTATCAGTTCTTGGGCGTAGCCTGCGATAGCACTGGGAAAGGAAAGAGAGAAGGGGAAGGGAAAGTGTCCGGTTTAGGACACTGCGCCGCTGCCACGAATAGCGAAGGGATAGCTGGGCATATTTTGAATGCTGAGGCGAACTCGTCTCTCGATTTCACGTTATCTCTCGTCATCTTTAACTGTCTGCCGTCTCCCGGAAAGCCGTTGTCCCTCGGCAACCTTGAATGCTAAGGTGGAACTGCTGCGTTAGCTCGCTGTTGTTTTCGAGTAAATGAATGAAATCGAGAAGGAATTGGTGCAAACAGTAGCCCTGACACATCTATGGTGTTGGAACAACTTCCAAACCAAGACGAGATCTAAAGGGATCAGAGTCGGTGCTATCAAGGCCAGTAAACAGTAGAGGACGCAACAAAAAGTAGGGGTCCGCTATCTTGAGTCTGTCCAGCGGATCTCACTTTCCAACCTGAATGATTGAGCCGTGTTTTTGCGGAAGTACAGGGCGCTTTGGCGCTAGACAGTGCCCCCTCGAGGGCATTTTATTGTTTGATCTTGCCTTGTTGAGGTGGTGCTCGGGTCAGTTCAGGATTAGGAGTTGATTTGGAGATGATCTTTGAACTTTCGACTACTTGATGAATTCGTTGCTGTGTACGTAAGCTGGTAATTTCCACCTCTAGTTGCAATGCTGGAACTCAAACGTACTTTATGCGACTGCATTACGGCCGTAGATCAGTATTAGATTGATTAGGAATATTTCCGGATAATCTTTGAACTTTTTTGAACTCCATTTCGAACAATTTTTAATGTAGCAGCTCCGTTCGATGATCTTCGAATCCTTCAGTCTAACTTATCCCACATGCGTTCGAACACTCAGTGTTTGAACCCGAGCGTACTTCAACTCCATTCCGTCAGTAGATCATCATCATCTTTTCTTCATCCTCACTAATCGATAATCGATAATTAGCTACCAAGTACAGTTGATTATCACTGCCAACTCTAAGTTGTAAACAGTTTACTGGGCGTTAGCCCTTTCCCTTTCTCAGAGGTACTCTAGATCAACTCTCGACCACTTTCACTGAATGAGAGCTGAAAACTGCAGAGTAGCATCGCCAAAATCGGTTCACCGCTTGGCGTTTGGAGGGGTTTTCAAGCATCACAAGACTCGATGTACTAGATAGATCCTGTACTATTTTGAGAGCAATGAGGAACAACGAGGCACTTGCCTTGCATCATCATTAGGTTGATGATCATCCGACCTATCGCCAGCAATGCACAACAATTGGTTACAGCATGCGCGCACTCAAAAATGGCCGGCGGCCCAATCTAATGTGTCACCTCAAATTTGCCGCATCGTCGATCAATACGGTGCTGTGCTGGAATAGAGAAGACAAGGAAATCTCTCCCCTCTCCTCCATCCCGGAATAAAGGGAGAGATACTCGTTAGGTAGCGCTGACCTTTCCTCAGCTGATTGTTCCCGGCATTTTCCCTTTCTTTCCGAGGGACTTTCCCCGATTCGGCCAAACCCGGAGGAATTTGCAAGTGAAGCGCGCAATGCAGTTCGAGAAATTTTCGCAGCAAGAAATGGCCTACTTTCACTTTTTTCCGTGGGATTTTCCTGGAAACAGCAATCCATGAGCGATAAAAATCGTTCGAGGTCGAGCTCTAGACAACGCGCATTCCTCTGGGCATAAGGAATGAATTAGAACAAATTGCCTCGTCAATCTCATTAGAGCCGTTATGCAGTGAGTCGCCGTTTTTGCTGTGTTATTCCGTTCCGGCGTTTAGTTCGCCGTTTCGAAAACACCCGGAATGCCCCTTTGACGGCAATGCCGCTCGAATGACTCAAAACAATCGATGGATGAGCTGAGTTTCACCCGAGCTTCAACAGCGCAAGAGAATTGGTTCAGCGATTAATCTCGTTTATCCCTTCGAAATAGCAAATTTATGAATGTCTCAGGTCTCCTGGAAGCCTGTTACCGCCTGAACAAATCAATCGATTATTTTCAATCATTTTTCCGTTAACGTTATATTTATTGATAGGAAACGATTTCCTACGCATGCCAGATCATTTCGATCACGCATTGTCAATGAAGAGCGTTCACGCCTATCCACTTGCCGGTTCTCTCATCCCTATCCTAGGCGCGAGGAAAATCGAAATATCATCCACCAGTCATTAATCAACACACTTTCTCCTCGAAGAATGCTAGGAACGCTAGGAAGTCTATTCGAAAGTCTTTCTAACTCTCTCTATTTGTCACACTGTCTCGTTCTGTCTGACCAAAGATTGTTCAGGGACTGGAGAGAGTTGGCTGCTTATGATTGCAATGAGAAGGATGCGGGAGGATAGGAGAAAGTTGGACGCTTCTCAGTCGACGAGATAGCATGTGATTTTGAGAGAGTCAGCTCGATTTGCTCCGATTTGCGCGCGGTTTTCGGGCAAAAAACAGCGCGCGGAGATAGGCTCGACGACCTCGAAATCGGTTGAGAAAATGGTGACAAAGAAGCGTGCAGCACGTACTAAGAGAGGTTCGAGTGACCTGATTGCTTACAATGAGTTGATTAGTTGCCTTGAACTGTTGGAGCAGAGCTTCATGGTGCGAATTTGACACTTGTTTACTGAAAGATTTAGTTTGCATCGATTCGGGAAAGGCGAATCGGTGGAGTTCCAACAGATCTCCTTGAACTATCCAAGCAATCAGTACTTCATTGTGCTACTCAGATGTTCTGAATTCATTCCTATTCAAAGCCGCATCGACTCGGGAGAGAAGAGTTGTTCAGTGATGATTCAGGCATTCTGCATTCAGAAATACTATTCCTGCGACTCAAAAGCTCATAATTTACTCATGAAATTCAGTGAGACAATTGTATTGATCTACCCATCAACCGTTCATCTCCAATCTCAAGGCTCATGCCGAGTCGTAAATCTCTCTGAGAAGCATCCGTTGAGAAGGGAAGAAGGGAGGAGTAGCTGTCTCTTCATTTCACACACTCTCTAGCTTCTCTGACATGTGAGAGAGTGCGCGAAATGAAGAGAGTGTTAAGAAGGGAGGGGTCGATCAGAGAAGGGAACGAAACTTGCAAAGGCTTGATGGAGGTGATGAAACGGCCGTGAACAGTGATCCCAAATATCGAATCGAAATCAGCGATTGAGTGTTTCAGAAGTTGTAAGAGTTATGAGTTTCAAGTGTTCCTCAATAGCTCATGTGAAGTTGCTGAACGATTTGTGAGCGTAACTCATTTCCAAAAAAAATTGAACCTGCCTGCCTGCTATGCCTGAAACATGGTGTATAACACCGCAGATGAGTAGCAAATGACACCTTCCGGATGCAGTTAGTATGGAGATTGACCAATCGATTAGTATCCACAAACAACCCAACTTTTTCCTCCTTGCTAGTAAGGGATCGACAATCTTGTCCCATTTTCCGCTCTATTGATCGCAATCTGCTCCCCTGCCTTGTTAGATTCAGCCGAGGTGAGAAAGCTATCCTATGGAGATGGAACTCTCCTCATTTTGCGCGCTCTCTCGCATCTCAGACCGGTGAGAGAGTGTGTGGAATGAAGAGACCTCCCTCGCTTCCTTTTTACCTCGGAAAAGATGAGTTGGCACCAGAGCGATCAAAGTTCGCATGCCATTGGATGAGTGAACCTTATACTTCAGAGCCATCGATCCGATTTGAGAGAAGGGAAAGAACAATCGCCTACGCGCATGAAGGGCAGATCCGCAAAGGAGATACTGGGCTTGACGAATTTCGAAAATGCGAGAGCTGCTGTTGGGGATCTTTCAATTTCCCTAGCGAATATTGAATAAAAACTTCTCCGATTGTAATGTTGATTCGGTAATTGTAATTGTTTCTACGGTTTACTCACAATGATATAATGAATGTATGAATGCTGCATTCTTGCAAGGAGTTGGTATAAACGCCACGACTTTATCGATTGCGCTGATGTCTGTTTTTGCAAAAATGCGACGAAATACAACGAAAGTTGGAGCGAAACGGGGCAAAATGGCATGGACACAGGGAGTAAAGTACAGGACAGAAAGATGAAGATCTGTGTGATTTGAGGTCGGGTGAGATGTGGAATGGTGGGTGGAAAGACTCCGCGGGATACGGTAGGCTAGCGACTATCGATCGATAATAGAGATACGGTAGCTTAATATCCGGGTGCGGTTCTGGGGGGAGGGCAGTGGTCGCAGCCTCCTCCGTTTCCAGGGGCTCCAGGCTCTCCGGGCTGTCCATCCTGTCCGGGTGCTCCGGGTCTGCCGTCGTTGCCAGAGTCTCCCTGAGGTCCGGGAGGTCCGGGTCGGGACTTGCCGGGCTGACCGGGCTGTCCGGCGGATCCGGGCGCTCCGGCGGGTCCAGGGGGTCCGGGAGGTCCGTTGGGGCCGGGCACGGTGATGACCTCTCCGGGGGCTCCGCGCTGTCCGGGTCTGCCGGGCTGGCCGTCGTTTCCGGCGGGTCCGGGAGGTCCGGGGGGTCCGGGTCTTCCACGGCCGGCGGACTGGGCGGGCTTGCCGGGGGCTCCGGGGTGTCCGGGCTGTCCCTTGGGTCCGGGGCGGCCGGCGGGTCCGGCGGGGCCGATCGGGCAGTCGAAGCAGAAGTCTCCCTCGTTCGATTCCTGGCCGGGCTGAGCGTCGTTGCCGGGGCGTCCGTCCTGGAATCGGAGAGTTCAGTTTACGATTGATGAGGTACGGTCGATCAGTTATCGATCAGGGAATACGGTAGGGTACCGTACCTTTCCAGACTGTCCGTCGTTTCCGGGTCTGCCGTCGGTACCGGGAGGTCCGGGAGGTCCGGCGTTGCCGACTCCGCACGAGCAGCAAGATCCTGCGAGAGGATGGGATGAGTTTCAGAAAGGTTATTTGAGCTCTAGGGTTGCGCCCTATTCGATTGAATGCGGGTCTCCTCTGAAAATAGCAACATCCTTGATGATTTCAGAAATGAGACTAGGGCGAAGGGCGAGTGGAATTGCTGCACTTCGATTGATTCAGCTTTTTTCGGTTGAATATTACACCCTCTTATTTTACATTTTACATCCAAACTGAGAAATTGTTTTCCAACTAGACACCTCCAGACGACTTCACACATTCGCTCGATTCTCTTACAGGCGAGAGAGTGCGCGAAATGAAGATGCGAAGACCCCATTTTCTAAAATACTACACTAAAACTAACCTCCAGACGACTGGAAGTTCTCGACGGGAGCGTCATCGTATCCTCCATAGGTGGAGGCGCCACGAGCGCGCGCTCTCTTGCCCTGGGAAGAGAAGCCAGAGGAACGGTGAGTGACCTGAAGATATGGTAGGTGATCTTTGATCTCTCCAAATCTGGATAATTGATCTTTGATCTCGAGTAAAATAATTTACCTCGCGCTTCAGACGTCCCTGCACGCCCTTGATCTTCTCGTACTGAAATTTGTTAATTAATAAAATTAATAATTATTTATTTTAATGATCGTGAACTCGAGATGCCCTGAGCCCTCTGACATCATCCACAACTTTTTATCAGGTCTGCATACGAAGTGCAGTGCAATGCAATTGGCGAACGCTTTTTGCCACTCTCGAATGGGTAATACGCATGCAAACAACTCTCATGAATGGCCTTGCTAGTGTCACGGCTAAACCAGTCCTAATTCGCACTCTCGCCTCTGCTCTCTGCGCCAAACTTCGACCCCGGAGAAAACCATAAGACGCCCCGCTGTGGATTCCGTGCCGAAACGGGATTGCTCCAGGACAATGCTTGGGTGTCTGAGAGGACCCCGCGGGGTACCGGGACGCCCCAGGGCTAGCGAGGAGCCCTAAACGGTTAACCCGCCGCTGCTATGGTTGTTTGGCAGCAGGGTAGGTCATAAGTCATTGTGTCACCGTGGAAAATAGAGCACCGTAAACGGGAGCGAATCCAGTATTGCGGTGCGGATGTTTCCAGAATGGAATCTTGCGAATTGCGTCATGCGACACGTAACGGGGCATTCAAAGTCAGAAAGAGGGAAAGGGCATGCGAAATGGAGAGGTTCCATTCAAATGGTGATCAGGTGGAATGGGCAGATTCACTTGCACTTTCGAATGCCGAAGGCACTTGAATACTAATGAACAGGAGTAAGGAGGAAGTTATAGTTAGGGAATGAGAAGGGGTAATTTATTTCTACGAATCGGAAACTAAAATCGTCCCCTAATTGACTATCCCGATTTCAAGTACGACCGAAACCTATCCGATTTGGGTCCCATATACCGAAATTTAGTTAGTAATCGATCACTAGAGTTACGGTAGGAGTACGGTAACTCACCCGTCCATACTCGCCCCAGAGTCCGTCGGTCCTGTGGCGGCAGAAGTCGACCTCCTGCTGCAGGGAGGACTGCACGTGCTGCAAGAGGGGAGGGTTACGGTAGGGTACGGTAGTCAGTTATCGATCGATTGTGCCATGCTGGGGATAGGGTAGTCAGTTATCGATCGATCGATGCACAGATATTGGGGTACTGTAGTCAGTTATCGATCAATTAAGACTACTGTAAAAGATCGGTTATCGATCGGAGTTAGTTATCGATAGATAGTGAGGCAGCTACCGTACCTGCATGTAGTTGTAGAGCATGGGCACGGCGATGATGGCGGTGAGCGTGGCGACGGTCGATACGGCGATGCCGAAGAAGGCCAACCTGGAATTCGGTAGGGTACGGTACATGACGGTAGGAGGGAATCTAGCAGTGACTTTTTTTGAATTTTAGCTTTTTTCCAGACAGCGAGAGAATGATCAAAACTTCTCGAACAGAACTTAAGATGAACTGCCGGTGAAACCTAAGCAAAATCTGGGATCTGAAGTTCAGATCCTGAGCTAGGGAGAAAATGATTCCATTAGGTTTCATCAACGATTTATCTCGTATTCGTTTCAACATTTTCTGATTTTGAAGTGATTGCCAGGGATAAAAAACATAGCAAAGCGTACCTCCTCAGCGAGTCGGCGCGCGCGACAGCCTCCTTGGGATCCTGGTCGTACCCGGTCATCTATAATTTTTATTATTTAATTATTTAAAATATATTAATTAACAAAAATGCTCGATACATACGCGAAAAACAGTGAACAGCGCAAGCGAAAATGCGCACACGCGAGCAATAACTACTCCAGCCCAGCTTGCTCAAGTGTAGTGGATTAGGGGCTCCCCATTTCACACACTCCCTGGTTTCCCTGGCCCCCAAACGTGCATGAAAACAGAGGAGACGCTCGGGTCAATGAGCATGCGCGTCCCTATTCAATAAGAGTACCGGTATTAACAGCTTGGATGCGTAGGGATAGGAACGACCGATCCAAGCAATGGGCGGATGGATGGAGGGAGGGATCACTAGGAGTCATACTGAGATGCATTCTCTCGCTTTTAGAGAGAGGCTATGCAACACAACTGGACATGAGGGGCGCAAGTACAGAGTGGGCCTCTCTCCTTATGGCGGAATGGGATTGCCCCTGTGGGAGCAGATCAGGGAGATTGAATGGAGATTGGATGGGCGCATTCTTAGTTAGATACCTAACAAGTCTAGGGTTGCTCCTTAGACCCCTTCGTTCATTAGGTTGTACAGCGGAATGTTGGATACTGCGAATGGTAGGGATAGAATACTCTGTGAGGAGAGTCTGGGTCAGATACCCAAGAAGCGCCGAAAGTTCTGTTCTGGCAAAAGATCGATCGGATTATGGTCACTAAGAGGCGCAAGACCCTGATCACCGCACCAAAGTCTCAAGAAGAGAAAACACGCGGGAATGGCAAGCTCTTGAGAGGAGGAGGAGGTTTAGAGAGGGCTGGCATGACAATGGCCAGTGATCTACAACATGCAAGGCGAAAAAGAGTTGTCAAGAGCGCATTGCATCGAAAACTGAGTTTTTTCTAGACACTTGAGTACGGTAGGTTACTGTAGAAGAGACGGAAGCTTCGAGATGGCTCCTGACCTTCGGCGGGAGCTTTTATATGGAGCTCGCAACGGGGGCGGGATCGGGTACCGAATGCCGAGTAGAGAGGGGGGAGACTGTGAGACAGAGTAGAGCACACAGGCAAAAAGACCTGAGGCGGAGCGCAGAGAGCGGGTAATAACAGGAGAGTCGAGGCGGTTAGAGTAGGTTAGAGAGTAGGGAAATCGAGGAGAGCAGCGGCAAAACTGAGAACAGTAAGCGTGGGCTAACAATAAACTCGATGATGCTTGCGGGGTGGACAGTGGCCAAAAGGGCACGGTGTAAAGTAGAAAACAAGCGATCGCCGAAAGTCCATTTGCAACTACTTTTTCCGCTGAGCATTGTTTGAGGAGGTTATGTTTGGTAACTGGTAGTGATTGGGGAGTAATTTTTCGGAGAGATCATTCGCTGAACGTTTGATTGGTTGTGTTTCGCAGTTGATTTAGGTGCGCGTGATTAGTTCCTTGCGATAATTGATTAGTGGCTTCGAACCTCCAAAAATTGAACCGATCCAATCAGGATACTTTTGGTGGATCATTGTATCTTATCTGTTTCGGTGGTTGCATTAACTTTAGTTTGGCTCCACAGTCACAAGCGTTCAGGCATGTTGCAAATGTAGTTCAAAGGCCAATGTTTCTTCATTCAGTTGATTTTTCTTGAATTCAGACCAGCTTTCACCATCTTCAAACAGTCACTAGAAACTGCCTAGCAGTTTGAAGCATTCTTCATACAATCGCGTGATCTTCTAGCTAAAACTCCTTTACTTTCACCCTATTTTGCGATGTTTGCCAGCTTCACCCCTTCTTCCTCCATTCCACAACATCGAGTCCGCGATTTTCGGTTTCCGGCTATATTGCCACTCTCGCAATTTCGAATGCTCCCTTGTCAGTCATGGAAAACGAGATAACAGGTAGAATAGAGAGATCAATAGTATCGTTTGTATCGGTTGTAAGCTAAAACCGTCACAAATTCACGCAAAGCAGCACCGAAATCGAGTAGCTGGCCATAACGATGCGCTAATGGAGCTGAAGCTGCGGGTATCGTTCGATAGAACCCTTCCTAGTGAAGTTGATAGATAAAGCATGGCAGTAAACGATCGTAACCTACCCAGTTTGACGAAATTTCCGAGAACAAAAGCTAGCTGTCACCTCTTGTCAATCAAAACAAACGTCATCGAAACAATTCATTCGATTTACAGCTGAGGCAATGATTGAGCATTAACTCATGCGGTGCTTTTTGCAGCACTAACTATTGTGCCCTTTGTGAAAGCGTCCCTTGCCAAACCGCTATGTTGAATGACACATGGGGCCGCGCATCCGGTCCTACAGAGCCGGGTAATTCACCTCGCAACCCCCGTATCCCCGAAAAACGGCTGCGCACGCACGCAACAGTGTAGGATTTACCACCTCCCTCTCCTACTCCGCGGGATAATTCACCCTTTACTCGGAGGTGAAAGAGGTTAAAGGTGTAACTGTCAATGGGCCTGTCTCGGGATGAGAGGTAGAAAGTACGAGTGGCAGAGTGTTTCAGGGATTTTCTTCCAGGAGTGAGTAATGAATAATCTTTGTTCTTATCTTTCCCATACTCTACAAGACACTAGAAACTCGCGAGCTAGCGCAGATCAAATACTGTCTTACCCGAAAAAGTGATGCGTATCTATAGAGTTCTTTCGCTTGTTTTGCACCTTGGAAACTGCATCGAGTAGAGTCACTTCAGCATCGTTCGGTTTTACATCTCAAAGAGAAAAAAGTCCTTCTCTTTCATCCTATCATTGGCATCCCTCGAAAAAACGACTAAGCCCAGGAGACTCCTGAGTATCAAGGCAACAGAGCAGCCTAGACAGGCTAAGAGGATAATAGAACACAATAGCTTCTCTTCCTTACTCAGCGGGAGATCTAAGGACGAAGTTGTTTCGAAAGGATGCCGAATAAGCTAGGCTTCATTGGATTTCAGGGATGAACTGTTCGATTTGCCAGGAAGGAACTGAGGGACCGTAGATTTTTTGGCACTAGGTCGGTTGTGAACATTCTGATGATAATCTACAGGATGAGGGCGAGAGAACAACTGTTATGTAATAGACGGAATGTGCAAATGGTTCTCATCCAATAGGTTACCAACCGAATGTTCTCATCCCACCTTGAGCCGATCGCGAACGAAAATGTAGTTGAGATTGTTGTTTTGCCTGTCAATGTACCTATCGAACAGTCTCAGCATGGGGCCACTGTCTACCGGTCAGCGTTCTTGAGTTTTTAATGCATTGTAGCACTCGTTTCCACCTCGGGTTCCTCAAGTGAACAGTTCAAAACTGCAGTCGAACAGTTGTAAAAAATCTTCGATCTCCTCCTCTTGAGCCCTCAAAATTACGAAACTAACTACACTGTGTTGTTTTATTCTCAAGCAGAGTCTCGACAGAGTTCAAAACCTCAATTGGTGAATTCGAACGACCGAAAAGCAGGGCTCTTTGATCCACTCTCGCTTTCGAGTGGGCCAATCGCGGAAGTAGCCTCATTGTCCCATCATGCCACTCCCCGGCCACTTGAAACGCTCCGGAGTCTCCGAAACACCTTTGTTTGTTGCTTTGCTGCAGAGAAATGGCACGTTTCTTGAAAATGCACTCATATTGTATGTAATAACTCGGCAAATAGGTTGCAACTTAGACACGTTTCGAAGTAAGTAACAAACCAACTTAGCCTAGACTGTAATAAGATTATGCAACATTCCGCCACGGGGCAAAAACCGCACTCGAACAAGGAGGGAGGGGGACAAAAAGTCGAGAGAAGGGGGGGGGATTACCGATCTCGCCCTGGCGAACTTTCGATTTCAAGGCTGGAGGGCATAAGAGGATTTCTCGATGAATCCTCAGAGGTGGGAAGAAAGGAAACGGTTAGCAATATCGTTTGCCATGAACCTCTCAGAGTAAACCTCAGAGCGACTCATCTGTTGTTATTCCCCTATCGATATGGAGATGATTGCATCAGTTCTTGCACTTCCAAGAAATCATAAAGCTGAAACACAACTGAATCGATTGGGTTCGGCATCCCTCTTTTACCAAACTGAATCGTTAAACACTGATTAGCCAAACTAGAGACAATAACTCAAGTCTGTCTCGAATTTCCACCAAATATCAGCAGACTCTAAGTGCTTTTCGAGTTCTCGACAAGACTCGACTGGATCTCGAGGTCAGCACCGCTTTTTGTCGAAAATAAACGATGTTGCTCCAAGTTATGCCGAGTGCTAAGTTCTCGAGTTGCATGGGCGAACACGGGAAGGTGTCTCTATTGGGAACTCAGAGGTCAGACAGAGCGAGAGATTAAGGGAATAGGAGAGTGTTAGACGAAAAAGCGAGGATCATAAGTGCATTAGCCCCCATATTTCACGCTCGGATGCTGATCCGTGAAGGAACAGGAGAAGAAAGAAGATTTGGAAAGCGAAAGTGTCGGGAACGCAGGAGAGGGGAAAGTGCAAGGTGAAATGGAAAGGATGCCTGTCAAGAACGCTCGTAATAGTTGGCTTGAGCAAGAAAATCAGAAGAAAAGACAAAAACTCAATCAGATTCAGAATTTCTCATCGGATTTCTCATTTACGCTGATCAGGGTTAGACTTTCCATACTTCATCAGTTAGACAATGTCTGAGCGAAACATGATCCAGTGTATGAATTGCTGTCTAGGTAAATGAGTCTTTATTTGAAACCTTTATGTACAAATAAAATTATTGACGAGACAAAACAAAAAAGTCATAACCGTTGACCACGACGCTATTTCTACTACCGATTTTAGACGAGCTAAAATCGCGAAAGTCATGACTAGACGAGGATAACACAGATGCAAGTGAAAGAAGGAGAAGATGGAGATCATTGGGAAGGTTTGATGGCAGTTTAGTATCCGGGCGGGAGTCTGGCCGGAGGGCAGTGGCCGCAGCCGCCGGTGGGGCCGGCGGCCCCAGGAGCGCCCAGCTCTCCGGGAGCTCCGCGCGCGCCGTCCGCGCCGTCGCGGCCTGGCGCGCCATCGGCGCCGGCGGCGCCTGGGGCGCCGTCCTTGCCGGGAAGGCCGGGCGTGCCGGAATCTCCGCGAGGACCGGCAGGCCCGGGCGCACCAACAGGTCCGGGGTGCATATAGACCTGCGAAAGGATTGGAATGTGTTTCAGAAAGAGAATATGGTCAGATTGAACAGCAATGTTCAATGACTTTTCGTTCTTTTTTCGATACGAAAAATAAATCAAACCTCCTCAACAACTCCATCAGTGCCCTTCTTTCCGGGCCGGCCTGGGTATCCGTCCTGTCCGGAGGGTCCTCGCTTTCCGGGGGCTCCCTACAATGTTCATTTCTATTTGGATTTCTTCTGATAATGATGCGTTGAAATTGCAAAGTAGCTATGGCCCTGGTATTCTGACGGTTCTGTAAAGATCTAAAGAGGATTTGGAATAGTCTCAATTTCAGAATTCAAAGGTTTTCATGACCGCCTACCTTGTATCCGGGCTTTCCATGTCTGCCAGGTGCGCCTCCAGAGCCGGCCTTTCCTCTGGTTCCCTTCGGACCCGGCTTTCCGGGAGGTCCCGGCTCTCCGATGTAGCAGTCGAAGCAGACGACCATACCGTCCTCGGCATCAGCGCCAGGGGTTCCGGGGTGTCCTGAGAGTAATAGATTTTTGAATTTCCAGCCGAAACTTCAGATTTGCACAAATTAATTATTTTCTTCTATCATTGCTCGAGCGATTGATTCAATCTACATCCACAGCATGTGAAGTATCTCCGAAACCTAACCGCGCATAAACCAAAATTTCCTGAAACAATTCAAAGAGAGATCACGGGCGGTTCGAAGTTTCTCAGATTCTCTGTTGCTCCCATTTTCCGTACTATCGTCATTTCGAAATAATGGATTTAAATGCAATACAAATTCACCCATCACTCACCAGCCTCACAGCAGTCGGCCTTACCGAACTGCCCCACCTAGCGCAGTCATCGCAAGCGACAATGAAATCGCTTGACGTGGCATCATTTTTACCGTTTTAACCTTCGGGCGCTCCGTCTCCGCACACTCTCTCGCGCCTCTGGCCGGTGAGAGAGTGTGTAAAAATGAAGAGACGGCGACTCGTATTTTGAAATCTACTCACCAGCCTTGCCGTCCTTTCCAGGAGCGCCGTCGTAACCGGGAGGTCCCTGGGGCCCGGGGTCGCCCTGGAAAATAATCATTGAATTCTTCAAAATTTCGAATATGTAGTGGAGGTTTTCACGAAAGGATCAATATCAAAAATTGGACAGTTCATAGATTTTTTTATTACTAGGAGGCTACCAGCTACTGACGCATTTCCAAATCAATTAAATTTGTGGCGCGAGTGAAACCTAATGAGATTTCAGAAACTTTTCTCAAATTTTGGCTGCAAACATAACGAATTTCCTCATTTTGGACTTTCGCTTGCTAATGTTCACAATCTTACCTCGATGCAGGTAGACGACTGTGTTGAGTTGGCTTCCTCACCGTATTTACTCTATACCTAACGTCCCTTAACGGACCCTAATGCTACCAAGGAGGTTGCTTAACCCTAAACTTCCGTCCCTACCTTGATGCAGATGGACGACTTGGTCGTCTTTGCCTCCTCGCCGTACTGACGACGGACGCGGACTGAAATAATCATTGAAAGGATAATCATTGTCTTCCTATTTTAATTCTATAGCTTATTCTGAGTGATCGTTCAACATGCGAGCATCAGATCATGAGGCCAGTCTGAAACCTAATAAAAAAATCTATTCGATTAAGTCTTCTGTTATAATAATCGTAAATCTAAGACGTACCACTTCGCTTGTCCCTGCTGGAAATCTCGGGCACGATGGAGGCGCGGGTGGACTGAAATGTATGCATTATTTGTATTTATCATTCCTGCTGAATGGAAAGAGCAAACACTGAAGTTGAGCCTCAGGGCTGTGCAAAAAAATTACGATCTCTCATTTCGAATGTTTTGTATGTGAAAGGGAGAGACCGTAAACGTTTTGCCCCGATGTTCATCAGATCAACCTGAAGAGAGAATACCTTCTTCACGAGGTAGTTCTGAAGGCGAAGGGAGGATTCGTGGCCGGTGCGGTCCTCGAGCTGAAAGGCAAAAGTTATCCCGTTATTCAAGGCACACGAAGTCCTGCGGGACATCACCAGTGAAGAATTCAAGGCCAATTCAACCTCTTCTTCGGACCTACTTCAGCTGAAACAAGGGCTCGAGCTGAAACAAGGGATGTTACTTCGTTTTCAGTTTTCTGGGATTCACTGCACAATTCACTTTTCGGGTTGTAATAACCGAAGCACGAATTCGGGTTTGATAGAGTCAGCGAAGATTATCGTGTTCAGGAAACGTCAATCATGGAGGAATTAGAAAGGGAGGACGACTTTGATGATATTTAATGTTTGTAACTTATTTGATTTGTGCAATGATGTCTGAGTTACATCAACACCACATCCGTCCCCAACTGTAATAATCAAGGCAGCGGTTCCGCTCAGCTCCTATTCTCGCAATTCCCAAGGTCCTCCCATAGTTATTACCCCCATTGTCCCCTAATCAGTTAGTGATAACCGATGCGAGAAGCGATAAATAATAATCGGTTCGGCACAATATCACTTCCGTGTCAAATATTGCTTGGCCATAAATGAGAGATCAAAGATCACTTGATGACGTCATTATTAAAAAATTTAAATAATATTAAAACAATCCAAACCTGCTCTAGCTGATCCCAGAGGTTGTGCGAGGTGGAGGTGCAGAAGTCGAGCTCTTCCTGAAGAGAACACTTGGCACTCAGCTGTCAGTCAATGAAAAATTTTGGACAATAATTGTGTTTCATAGAATTGGTAAATTGTCAGAGGATTTCACAACGCAGTGGAGATGATGACGATGATGTTAAAAAGACAATTATTGAAAAATGCAAAACAGAAACCTGAATTCAGATTTTTTGGATGATCATGAGATTGCATACCTGCAGATTGGCCGTGCTCGTGCTCAAGTGCGCAACCAGCAGCGAAATCCTCACCATTTTTTTTTACATTTTTACATACCTTTTTTTCTAAACTAACAGGTAACAAGGCTACTATGGATTCAGAAAGTCGAACCTGCAGATTCGCCGTGCTCGTGCTCAAGTGGGCCACCAGCAACGGCAAGACGACGACGGCCGTGAAGAGGGCGAGGGCGGAGATGCCTGAATCAGATATTAATCTAATAATAATAATAAAATGTGCAGATTTGTTACTCTACGATTTTCACAAATGATAGTGAAAGGACGATGCCTGAATCAGGGAAATGAGAATAATTGAGCTGAATAAGTTTGGTTTCGGCATTTGGTGATCATGTGTGTTTCACCATCCCCGAAAATAGGCTGAGAAGTTTGCAAAGTAGTGAACTCAAGATAGGCTTTCGAAAATAATACAACAGCGCAAAGATTGGTCGATCAGGTGCAAAATAGTCTTCGATCTTACATCCCCCAACAACAGTAGCTCCCCGGTACCACAGCTCATCTGTTTCTATGCTACTCTCAACCAATTCCTACTCAATTTTAACGCAAATTGAGATTTCTTGTGATGATTCCAGACCAAAAACGTAAAAGTATTCAGAATCTCACCTCCCCCAACAATAGTTGCCCCTCGGTACCACCGCTCTTCCTGCTCGTAGCTGCCAAAGTCGGAGTCGCGACCCATCCTCTAATGATAATTCATTAAAGCAAAATGTAATAACATTTAGACAAATCGTAAAGGAAATCGAACGAAAACGGCGGACAGTGAGTGAGGTAGGCAAGGAAAGGATAAGCCAATCATCGGTAATGAAAGGACAACATGAACTCTATCGGAACAAGCGTTCATGCATGACCGCAGGCGCAAAAGTCCTGGAGGAAATAGATCAATGAATAAACGTCGTTATCGAGAGCGCACTACACCTAGTCACGGGATTTCATCTCGACTAAATGCTCTGGAACCGCTAAGGAAGGGAAAGTGAAGGGCAGAGAACCTTCCAAGGACGAGAATATCCAATTGTTGTAATTAGAGGATGACCATGGGCAAAGTTACTGCCGCTTTTCCTTGCCAATCAGAGCGACAAGAGATAATGCTCTAGGCTGGATGAGAGGCGAAAGAGTTCTCATCCCACCTAGCGCCATTCCTAGTTGTTGTAATTCGACCGAGAAGCATGGAGCTAATGAGCGATTGCGTAGAAAAAGGGTGGATAGATCAGTGGCGAATCAAGGATACGGTAGATCATCGAATGCTACCGTAACCACCAGTGATCCCTGGGTCAGGAACCGTTCGTGCGTGGGCCGTCTTTATACTCTCGAGGGTAGGTGTTGCAAAAAGCGTTCGACACCGCTGGGGGTGTAGTAATTGGGTCGATCGTTGTAGCGATTATGCAAGAAGAAACCGTTAAGAAACGCATAGGGGTGGAGCGTAATGATCGATGCTGATTGCAGTTATTGTATGGGCGCGTTTCCATGAGCTTGATAGTCGATCAGAATATCGAGTGATTGAATAAAAGCAAAGGCAATTTCAGTGCCACCAAGCATCCGTTGGATTTGAAAGCCTTCGCAGGTGGGGATGATCCTGAAGAGAGTAAAAGCCTCAAGACAAAGCGTCCTGACAAAACTTGACTACCATTGCTGTGAAGGATCGGAACGAGACCATTCTTACAGTACGAATTTGAATAAATCTCTAACGAAAGTGAGAGCATCCGATTGTATTAATTGCTGGAAAGTGGAAAGTAAGGATGGAACGGCCTCGCAACTCTTCCTTTCGCCGGCAAGAAAACGCGGAATGGGCTGTTGATTTACACACCCGATCCCTATCAGCCGACCTTCCTGTGAGATGCTTGGGTGAGCTTATTCCTTTCCTCGGGCAAATAAAGTGTTCGAAATTGTATCGATTGTTAGCTTTCTTCTAAAAATGTCTAAAACGATCGAGCAATTGTCTTTCTCGAGACTTGTACCGACTTCGTCAGAACATACTATTGTGAGAATGCTTTTGCTCGAGATCGGAGAACGTTCATGTCAAAAAGCTTCATTCATTGACCAGACAACAAAGCTGTTACAATAGTCTGCCAATCACACTTTCACATGATCTCTCTTGGATCAGACAGAGTGAGATAGTATGTCGAATGCGGAGAGCAAGAACCCTACTCCATTACACCCAACAACAAGCGGTAGTTGCGATAATCAGTGTATCGCGCAATCAGTGATAATGATGCGACCAGAGTTCCGATTGGCAATGTCCTTTCCCTTTCATCTCAATGCAACCTCGATCATTTCGATTTCACACTCTGATCATCATAACGGCGCATAAAATACTGAAGAAATGGTGGTCGGGAATCTCTTGGTGTTGAACAGTCGGAGAAAGTGAGAGTGTTGGAAAAAGGAAAGCGGAAAGGATTGCGCCCTTCCCGGCAGCGATAACCTTTAGATTAGGAGGTATGGAACGCCAAGAACGTTTGCAAAAGCAGCAACTCATGCCTTTTCCTTGTGAGAAGAGTAACGAAACATCGAACATACTCTTGAAGTGATTTAATTTGTCATTGGTCGTTACTAAGTCGAAGTAATTTGTTGTCAGGAGGTTCAGCAAAAAGCAGCTTCCCATGCCGGGAATCGAACCCGGGCCGCCTGGGTGAAAACCAGAAATCCTAACCACTAGACCACATGGGAGGACGAAAGTTGGGGTTTACAATACTATCTTGTTACTGTTTTAAACCACTTGGATGAAACGCAAAAGATTTGTTCCGATGCCGGGAATCGAACCCGGGCCTTGCGGGTGAGAGCCGCAAATCATAACCACTAGACTACATCGGATGATGCTCTCCACGCACTTTGAGTAGCTTTCTTGATTGACATTTCAAGGATTCCCTGCAGACTCTTTAAAACGACGAGAAAAGCTGTGTATGCGAGTAAAGGCGAATGATTGCGTTGCAATCTTTTATCAAACCCATCCGAGTACGGGTGATCTACTCTACAAAATCTTACGCAGGGCAACACAAGCAAATATTTGGTGGTTAATTCGCTTCGATTTTTCACGTAAGCACTCGCTCCAGTCCATAGTATTCAGCATAGAAATAATCGAAGGCGAGAATCGCAGTCAGAATCACGACGACGGCAACAATGATGAAGATGATCATCCACATTACCTGAATCAGGGAATTCACATTACAGTATCGATCGATCGACCTACAGTAACCATGTCGGCTTCATGCTGAGTCTGAACTGGAATCTTCTTCTCGAAAACGAGCTTGTCCGTGCTTCTTTCAACAGCAATCGAGTGATCGACGGGAATTTCGAATCTAAAAGTGAATCAATCGATAATTCCTCCCTGATCTACCGTACACTCTGAGCGCAATCAACTCGTGACGCGCCGATAGTTCTCCCGTACTCGCAGATACTCCCATAGTGTAGGAGAGGGGAATGTGCACCTCTGTGATTATCGATTGATTAATGGGATGGGACTACCGTAACCCACTCGAATCCTCGCAGAACTCCCATTTGTCCGAATTAGGGTACTTGTAGAAGATTCGAATGATATTTCCGAGGTACTCGATATAAACAGAGATCGTCTCGCCAAACTTCTTACGATTCTTGTCAACTTTCACCATCTTCCTGCCAATCGATAAATGAGTCCACCGAATGCCTACCGTACTCACGTCACTGTGCACCTCCCAAGCAACACATCCTTCCCGTTGTTGTCCATGTTGTGTGGTGTGGTGCCATCGGAGGCGACGATTCCTAAACGACAGAATGGATTACACCACGTACCATTTCCGGCGCTTCTTCAGTTCGCCGGACCAGGGGTTCCCCTCACTCCCCCCTCCCACTCTCCCACTCATTCCACCTTCGTCTCCCCTAAGAGAGCGGGGGAATGAAGGGAGCGCGCGCGCCCTTTTCACACGTCGTGCGCACGAAAGAAACACAGGTCTGTGGATGGATTTCACTGCGTATTCTTTGCTAACATTATCATTGATCGCTAACGATTTATCATTGGGAGATCGACATGGTGGATCAATCTAGTCGCTGTCGTGGAAGAGCTCGGGGGAGTGTTCGGGGGAGACGTAGCGAGCTCTTTTCGGTGTAAGAGCGTCATTATCAGCCTCCATCTCCATTCCATCTCCCACTTGAGCCGCGTCATTTCCGGTTCCGTTCCGCACCTGTTCCGCGTCTTCATCCTGGTCGACGACGTCTTCCTCGCTCTTCTCGACCACATCGTATGTCTTGGTGATGTAGACGAGAAGAGCATAGAAGACGCCGTCTCCCTGGAACCGACGACGGAACATGTGCTCGAAGAGCGATGGCGCGAGCTGGGTCCGGTAGCGTCCGTTTGCTGCCTTCTGTGGCTTCTTCATCTGCGCCCATTCTCCTTCGATTCCATTGGTGTGCGTGCCCGTCTCGGGATCCTTGAAGAACTTGGTGTGAATGACCACCTCATGCTTGTAGTCTCCGGGCAACTGCTCGATCCCGTTATAGGCAGCCCATCCGTCGCTTGCGATGATGCTCTTAGGGGCAATATGTTTCATGATCAACGGCTCAAGAGTTTCCTTGTCCCTCTTCTCGACAATGACGCAAAACATTTTTGAGTGATTGAATCGTTCGATACCTCCAAACACCCATGTCGGATGGGCAGTGCGCACTCCTAGAAAGACCCAGATTACCAGAAGATTTCCAGATAGATTTCATGCTCTTTCGTCACGACAATTCGCTCAAACACACATTACTGACCCCGATTGTGCTTGTATTTAACCATACAAGTCTCATCGACTTCAACGATTTTGCCTTCTCCTCCGATTTGCTGCGGGTTGAGCTCGATCGCCTCAGAGCAGACTTCACGTAGGAAGCTAAATCTATATGCTCATGCCCATGCTCATGCGTTAATGGTTAATGTGTGAAGTGTTGTTAATCGTAATGTGGTACTAATTAGTAATGTGGTACTAATTATGTGGTGAAATAACTCGCCACTCACCTTACATAGTCGCAGATCGTCGCGTCTCCCAGGGTCGTTCCGTCATCCCTTCTCAACTCGTGCTGGATCTTCTCGTACTTATATTCTCCCAATGAGAAATAGTACGTGAGGCGAAGAACCTCATCGGGACGGAGTTTCGACTTGGCGAAAAACGAGTCGGCGGTGGCCGCGATCCTCTTCCTACACTTGCGATCGGCTGACGCCGTACATTACATTACATTACATTACGCCGTACATGACGAACATTCGAATTGATACCCGAGGGGGCTGGTGTCCTTGACTTCCTTGCACTCCTTTCCACAGCCAGCTCGAGGACACGTTCTTTTAGAAGCCAGAAGATGGCATTCCTTGAGCAGCTGTATGAGATCAGCGGAGTCCTTGTTGAGAATACGCTCGAGGTTGCGGTAATTAATTCCCTTGAAGCATGAAAGGGCCGGAGGGTGGGCAGGAAGCACCATAGTGACTAGCGACTAGTACTGTAAAATGAGTGTGGTATTATCGATTATATATGGTTTCTTTCCCGTTTCTCTCTATTTCACCCTGCGCTTTTCCTCCGGCGCGGTCTCTCGCACGCTCCCCTATAATTTACATCGCGCATAATTCAATCAAGTCCTCATCTAAATAAGATTATGTGCCTCCTCTCGCAATTTTCATTTTCACACTTTGCTCGGACTATAAAAGGTTGGAATCACTCTCCTTCGGTTTAGTCCATCCCTCTCCCAATCGAGGAGAGGGAGGGGAGCATTCGCCCCCGCGGACTGGGTCTCCCCTCTAGAGGGGAGACCGCTCTCTCATTTCCTGAAAGAGGGAATGAGTGGGAGGGGGGAGTGAGGGGAACCCCTGGTCCGGCGAACTGAAGAAGCGCCCCATTTCCTCACCAATGAACGAGTGTGAGCCGTGGTCGAGATTCTGGAAGGTGTCGAGTACTGAAATCGACCGATAATTGTGCTACCGTACTCATAAGGATACCGTACCCACTCCAACGCCCGTGAAATTGCTCGAGACACCGTAGGCAGTGCCGTTTGAGGGCTTATCGACGAACCTAAATGGAAGTTGATCTTTGATCTTTGATCTTTGATCTCCTCTCCTCACCAAATCGCTGCTCCATCCGCATGCATTCCGTCCTTGGAAGCGAAGCGGAAGTCAACCTGATAAGCAGGGTCAGTTCAGGCTACCGTAATCCATTCATCGTTTACTCACTACCGTATCCATCCACCGTATACCTCAAGTCCGAATCCTCCCAATCCCAGCTGAGTCTTGCTCCAAATGGCGCCGGCCACTCCTTTCACAGCGGGTGTCAGACGAATCTCGTTGTTTGTCGAGGCGACTTTGCCTGAAGGAAAGAAGTACTGTAGCATGGGTTACTGTAGTTTAGTTTGCGATGGACACCAGTTCACGATAGCCTACCGTACCTCGCACATCCCAGTGCGTCCAAAACTGTCCGTAGGGCTTGGTGAGTGTGAGTCGAGCGACGGGCAAAAGATGATCACGGGAATACCTCGGAGTACTGTAATCGATTGATCTACCGTAATCTGAGCTGGTTACCATACTTCTGGGCCAAACCGCCTGTGAGAAGTGTGAGAAATAGGTAGAGACGGAGCATTCGGAGACCACTCGAGAGGGACGAAGAGGGGAGGAATGAGGGAGGAAATGAAGAGAGATGAGAAGGGTGAAGATTGTAATATTCAAAGTAGGCAATTATGGGTTGTTTGTTCTAGAATCTTCGGCACAAAATTTGATTTTCGTTCCCTCAGACGTTTTTGTCAATCGAGTCACTTGTGCAGAGGAAACGAAAAGAGCAATGGACATGAAACTTTTATTTTCCCATGCTTGTCATCAATTTTTGCAAACCCTTTTTGTTGAAAGAATTGTGATGCTACAGGCCTACATCACCCGATAAATACATCAAGGAATTGTAAACAGAAGCTTTGATGTTTCGTTTTGATTCAAATTCCTTTATTCTGCGAGTAAATCAGGAAATCTTAGAAATGAATGACTCCGTAGTCGCAGCAATAAGATCGATACGGCTTTGTCCTGTCAACATGGAATCCATTGTGTGATTATAACATTTGCTTACGCCCTAACCCAAATATGATGACAACAAGTTACGAGTGAATTTGATGCAGCGCAACTTACGACCACTCATTATATATTTTGGTTTTCCCCTTCGCACACGGAAATTCCTCGTCACGATAGAGGAACGTGGTACAATTCTTGATAAAATAGCATTATAAATTGAAATTTATTTGTGAAAACTATGGTTGAAAACTGGTGGAAATCCTCGGCTACATACTCTTTCTTGCAGCACAATCTCTTAATGCCGTTGCCTGCGCAACCACTGTGAACAAATCGTCATAAATGCGTGCATTTCCAGCAAAAACTAACCTTCCGAAGGGCGCCGCTGCCAAGGGATGAGTATTTATAGTCGCAGTTTTCCCTCGCTCGTCACGAAAGTGAGCAGTTTTTGCAAGAGAATTTGCTACATTTCTTATTCTCGAAATCGTCAAAATTTAAAATAAAAAATACATTTTTCTCAACTCGAACATTTATTCAACTTTCAGCGTTTCGTTGACTTATATAGAGAACTAGGGTAGATGCAACGCTCTACTTTTCTCACGAATATTCAATCTGAGAATTATTTTTCCGTATCTACTGTGGTTTTCATGACTGAATGTAAAGCGAGAAGTGTTAAGAGGGGGCCATTGTTGGTGACTTTATCAGATGCTTCAGGCAAACAATACATCATCAGTCGGGTTGCAACGGCCAATAGACATGAGCGAGGATGGGTAATCTCAGAAGTCAATCGTTCCGTCATCACAGCAAGTCATCACGGAAACGGAGTCACTTCAATTGCAAAGAATAATTAGAGCTAAAAATCAAGTTTTGAAAAAAAACGAGGAGTGCCATCAATCAAACCGGCTTACAAGTAGCCTTCGTAATCATCGTAGAGTTTGAAGGTTCCTTTCCGGCAGCTGTCTCTATGATTGAATTCGGGATGCCGGCGGCAATGCTAAAGAATAAGTGTTTATTGTTCACCGGATAATTTCCAGTCGCCAGGACTGATCAAAATGTTGATAGTCGTCCCTCTAGCATTGCAATAGTAACGTCACTGGAAATGTTAGACCCAGTAGCCTATCAATGTTCTCATCCGACCTAGTGCCCCATAAAGCTATATCATGCGAAATAGAGCGATAGTAAACGTTTTTGCATAGGCCTGGGAACTTTCTTTTTTTGGCTCACACTGCATCGTTCCAACCACATGCAAGGGGTAGAAATGGAAGGGGGACAATACGTTGAAGGATTAGGTGGGGCCAAAAAAACAGGAAAGTGTCCAGCCCTGTTCCATACATTTTTCCAATCCGCACGGACTGCTTCCTCCTTGCAGCAAAGACGCTTCTTCCCAGTCAAACACCCTCTATAATTAATGGATTTCTCGGGAATAAAATTATGAGAAAGAAGAAATATTTGATCAACTAACACTCCAAAGTACGCAAGAGGCTCGGAGTTTCCCCTTCGCATTCGGTGAATTTCTACCCAGCCCGCAGGACAAAGGTCAGGTTCGCATACAACGGCCGAACCGAGCCACTGGCACGTCTGCAAGAGGTATTTCAACAGGTAGAATGCTGAATTTAAGCAATTCTTTGCTCCAAGATACGGCTCGGAAAATGTGACTTACAGCTCCACTAGCTTGCTTGCACAGAAGAAAAGAGATGAGAAGGAGAAGGAGATGGACTGGATTTTTCAGAATTCAAGAAAGCAAGGATATGAAAAGAAATCACCTCGAATCATTCTCGCTGTTTGGGCGAAATGAATGCGTATTTTGAAGAAAACGGAAGCATTTATATCACCAAATATTCCCACACTTTATCACTTCTATGTCAATGCAAAAAATCGCGAAAACAACAAAAACAATTTCGAATGCCAAATTAATGCTGCTGTATTACTTTCTCGTTTTTGTCAACTTGACCCGTGAAAAGCAATCCTATCTGGAAACCGATGTAACAAGTTGCTATGCGAGAAATCGCTCACTTTGCGGAATAGTATTAGCATGGTAAGAGGTGTAATTGCTGAATTGACAGCGCTGACGAGTCTGAAATTTGTGAAATGCTTTCAGCGAACTAAAGGTAAAAGTAAAGGTATCAAGTACTCAAGGCACTTCCTGCGGGAGCCCACTGCTAGGTGACTATATTCACTCAACTCGACTCAACGAACTGTCAAAAGAAAATACTAGAAATAAGAGAGAATTTTAGCACTGCTCTAGTGCCCCGGAAGTTCACTTATTTCTAATGAGATTTTTTCAACCTCCAGGTTAGTGGTAGGGGATGAACGGGGACAAGGGGCGCCTCCGGTAAACAAGAAAAGTACCAGATTTTTATGTTTTAGATCAGTAAGTCTATGCTTCGGCAGATCGAAAATGAAATTAGTGAAAAAAGAAACTCACGTAAAAATCTCAGAATATACAACTTTTTTAATTAATGGTGTTAATTGCAACCCAGCCAAAAAGAATTGATGAAATATCAAAACAGAGCAAACCATCGTGGTACCTGAAAGTAATAGCTATCATTCAAACTAACAAGAAATAACTAATAGTATCTGAAAAATAAATGATTTCACAACTAACCAACGCTAATTATAGCCGCGACTTCACATGATTTCTTCAAACTTTCGGGGAACCGTTGTTTAGTTTTTCCCTCAGGAAAAACCGATGCCCTTTTTACGGTGAATATTATCGAAGCATAGGAAACGAGTGTAAGCAATTGAGTAACTACTCCGCTCCACGAATATATTTGCTAAAAAAATCTGCGTATGACTTAAGGTGGGATGGAACTCAACGGAAAGCACTTTTTTCTGCGATCACGTCAGTCATGAGAAAAAGGACAGTATGGAGACCCGAAATTTCCTTGTCGAGGTTCTGGAAATGCGCACGTATTTTCTTCGAAGCTACAGAAAAAGATCACTTCCGGCTGGGGTTTGCTCAGAATTGCGGGAAGAGCCAGTGACAAGCTGATTGTCCATGCTGCGAAGGCCATAATAATGGGACGGTTTGATCGCCAAATCTAAATTTTCGAATATTATCATCTCGTAAAATCTGCCGACCGCTGGTTCTAAGCTAATGGTAGAATACGTTGTCTTTCAGCGCTTTCCGTTTAGTGTCCTGATCTTCCTAAGGAAGCCGCTTGCTAGAAAGCACAAAGCGCATAATTTCAACAGAACTCC
The DNA here is from genome assembly GCA_900490845.1 of Pristionchus japonicus. NCBI lineage: Eukaryota > Metazoa > Nematoda > Chromadorea > Rhabditida > Neodiplogasteridae > Pristionchus > Pristionchus japonicus. Next base: position 47,876 of record LS516317.1, on the reverse strand, counting down.
CCGCCTTGTGCCGAAAAGGGAGTAACACGGCTGTGAGCTGGTTAAGGCCAACTATGAAATGGAAGAGGCCAGTAGCCGCAGAGAAAAGGACAGCCTGAATTGAAAAAATCGAATTTCAAATCGAAAAAATAGAGAGTGAAAATTGTATCGACCGGCTCACATGCACACATACAGCAGAAGCGATCCATCGTTGACTCTGAATTTACAACATTTTTGATACTTCTTCAAAGGCATTCACCAGAAAAAAGCTGCCCCCAATTCCATAAAATGCGCTGTCGTGAAGCGCCAATTGCACGATAGAGTATGCGATGTTTAGGAGGGCTGAAGGCGAGAAGTTGCGATTATTCCTTTCACACTTACTGATGTGGATTTGAAACAGGCGGAACGTGCGTTCAACAATCTCGCTGGCTCTTTCGGAGAGAAGCATTACAAGGAAGCTGCAAGACTAAAATAAAATAAATAAGCTGTCGAGAATCGTACCGTATGTGCGCAGGCAGCATGAAAAGAAGTAGGCATGTTGAGATCAGTTGAATATAAAAAATGGGTTGCATGTTAGATCTGCGTAGGAGAAGAAGTGAAAATGTTTTTGAGAATAGCGGATCTCTCCGAAGCGTTCCGCGAAAGTTGTTAGTCATGTTCTTTTGAGTGCTTACAATAGGAAGAAACGATTCATCAGCGATCAGGGAAGCATGGGATCAACAACAACTTCTATTCAAACGGTTCAAGTTCTGAAGATGAGAAGTTTCGAGGAGCTACTCGATATTCGAAACTTTTCTGCCAAAGGCGTAACACTAATTGTAAGAAATCGACGCATTTATCAGTGCTCTAATTACTCGTTCTTGACCTTCCTGAAACCGATTCTTCTGAGGAGATAATACACTGCTTTCAGTGAGAAGTAAGAGCCGATTACGACAACTATGAACCCGACAAAGACAATATCGAGATTGTGGTACTCGATGAAAGACATGTCTTGAGATTGCGGACGAAGAGCGGATGATGGGCCTGAAACGAACACTATTGGCTTAGATTAGTGAGACGTGCCACCCTTAATGATGGATCAACAGTTTTACTTTCGCGTTGGAAGTCAGTTGACTAACCGAATTCAGCAGCAAAGTCGACGTATTTCAGCAGTTTCTCCTTGGAAGAGAACGGCTTCTTTGCGAGCATTCGAGCTACTCGTTGAGAGTTTTCAGCGTATCTGCATTTTTTGTGTATGTACTTTTAATAGCCTTCCTACATTTCATCGGAAGATCGAGAAGGTTCGTGTAATGACTCAACTGTGAAACTCACTCGGGATTTTCCATCAATTCCTTCAGTAGGCCAATGATCTTCTCATAGTTTCCAATCTCGAGCTTGCTGAGAACCTAAACAGAGTTAGTTCCTTTTTTCGCCGAATATTGTGTAGCCTCAGAAACGCTGATCACCTTTCCAAGCCTATTATGTTCGATCATAGCAGCATTTCTTGGTTGATCACCAAAGATCGGAATGAGAATGGCTGAAAATCCATTTTATGATTTGAGCTTCCCGAAAATATCAAACCTGGCTTTCCTCTCAACGTCAACTCCTGTACAGATCCCATGCCACCGTGTGTGATGAAAACGGCGAGATTGGGGTGGCCTTCAAGACATTCCCTGTATAACTTACACCTTCGGATTGCTTCAGACTCACTGAGTAAATCATTCTGCGGCATCCAGTCAGTCAGAATCAAATTATCGATTTTAGCTGCGGCTCCCAGAGCGAAATCGTCCTTCTTCTCATACTTCCAAACGAATGTGACTGATGGGAAAGCCGATGCGACCTGAACATGTTACTTTTGATGAAAACTATTATACGACTGAAATAACTAGGAAAATAGAAAAATAGAATCCAACCTTGAGAATTCCCTCTTTGACAGCCGGCGCGAGAAGATAACTCTTGGCGAAGGACCCGAAAGAGATCAGGACGACCTTCGGACGACGAGTCATCACTGAGGTCCAGTACTGCAAAGATTATTTTCGAAATTATTTTTGCTTGTCCGATGTTCTGTATTCTTTTGGTTAGTTTCGTTGACTTTTGGCTGATTTTGTGTGAGACAAAACTTTCTGTTTGAGACACATCAATGATCTTGCAAGAACTACGCTGCTTTCACCAGACATTGTGATGTTTGTGATTCAATGAGAGAGTATATCGTACCTCATCCAACTCATTTGGCTCCTTAGCTCCCAATCCGCCGATTTCAATGACTCTGGAGAGTGTCGGTGTCGCGAAGTCAATCAATGGCTCAGTATTAGTGAAGATGTAGGCAACATTGGAGGAGATTTCCTGTAAATTTGTGTGTGATTCTGTGAAGTCGCATCCGATGTCAGTTAAGGTAAAGGTATTCCCGTATTCAAAGCACTTCTGTACTGTGGGAGCCCAATGAAAACTGTATTCAAAAGCAAATGCCACTAGGCACCTTCAGAGTCGGGTAATCCTGTCCGAATCGCTGTCTGAAGACAGCGTCAACCTTCTTTCTCGGTCCAGAGAACATGATTCTCGAGAGAGATTCCGAGAAGAGGTTCCAAGCACGAGAGGTGATCGAGTGAACGTCCAGCGAGCGGGTGAGAGGGCCTGAGATGATTGCCTTTTTTGTTTTATAACAGCGTGAGAAATCACATCACTAACGCTTAGTTCAGTATAGAATTTTGTAGCAATTACGAAACATATCTACATGCGTATGCAGTGGAAATCGAAGCTCACTAGGGTTGTAACTGAGCGGCAGAGGCACTCCAAGTTCCTCGAAATGCTCTCCCATCAATAGAGTAGTGGAGGTTTTGATGACGGCGCGAGGTTTGAGGATGTGGGCGAGCACTGAAACAATTGGTCAACTCTAGTTTTATGATTTCTCTAACTGGCTTTTGATATTCACAAATTGATCAAAAGCCAGTGAAGAGGCCATCCGAAGTTCGGCGACTCATTTTCGTCCAAAAAAAAGAAAATAACCCACTCATTCCGCAGAAATCAAAGGACTCAACGATATAGACGTCGAACTTCTCCTTCTGAAATATTATTTTCATTCTACGAGCAGTTCATTCTCTGACCGTCTACTAGCAGTCAGGCTTCCAATATCTCTTCCGGAAGGAATTGCACTTTTATGCGAACTGTACTCTGATCGCGTTTTTATGCCTACCTGTAACTTCTCCACTTCGCCCGAATCCAATGTAGCCTCGCACTGCTTGGAGAACATGAAGCCGATGTTCATGCTCATCTGAAATTGAAAATCGTATTTCAATTTATTTTGAATATTAAAAAGAGTAAAAACGCACCAAGAACGGCATCAACGGGCTCAGCTCACTCATTGCGAAGAAGTCGACCTCTCCTGAATTAAAATAATTGTCAAATCGGATTCAAACTGAACACTGGCTAATTCTAAAATGTGGGCCCGAAACATCTCATTAAAAATAGTAAAAAATATCAACGCTCTTTTCTTTTCGTTCCATCTACAATATTATGTATTGTACACAGTATTCACCTTTATCGAACGTCGCATGGAGCTCTGCGGCTTCCTTGTGCGGTGCCACTCGGATTACTTTCGACTTGGTAGTGCCGTCCTTGAGATTCGAAGCAATCTCAGGAATGAAGGAAGTCTGGAAGAAACTAAAGAGTGTCACTGTGCAAAGCCGGGCAAATTTACTAACTTTGACTGATTATGACTGATTAACTTTGATTCTGACTTATGATTATGATAGAACAACATTGCAACTAACCACATCATGCCCGGCATCCACGAGAATATCCGCGATATTTCCCAGGAAATTGCTGTGCGAATGGCCGAATTTCACGTTGTAGACGAGGATTTTGTGAGCTTTTGCACCGATTATAAAGGCAAGAAGAAGGATTGATACCCGCATCTGAAATAGCGAATAACGTGTTAGTATCATAGATCGTAACATCGATATCCGAGATAACAATGTTTTTCCCGGAGTGGAAGATTATCGTGATAGAGTTCGTCGAGAAGAGAAAAGCGAGAAATAACAACTCATGTCGGTTGAAAGTGGCAAACTCAAGCAAAGTCAAACAGAGACTATGAGAGATTTGGGAGCGCGGTAGAGTGGGGAGTGATCATGGAGTTTGTGAGTGCACGAGAGGTCACAAACACGGTACATGATATCAGAAAGTAGAGTTTAGAGAACGCCCAATGATCTGACGGTTCTTCTAATAGACCATTGAATGATCAAGCATTCCGTCAGATTTGTCAAGTGATATCTTCTAGTATCGTCTATCATTGCGGTCACATGCTTCGAATATGACATCACGTCAACACTATCTCTATTAATCACCTCCTCTCAGAACCCCTTTACGAAGAAGCTAATCCCTAGCTCCGGCAAGCGAAGATTCATCAGGAGCTCGTCCATAAGTTACTATCCTGCCACACCCCAAAGCAACTCCAACCTTGGCTGTATGATGGGGACATGTCCGGGATTTTCAAAGAATGTATTTAATGAAGCCATGAACTGTCTCTAAGCCAAGTGCGCAGCTGTCGAAGGAATTATCAATCAGTAAGAAGTGAGGGAGGCTGACTCCACAATGAATGCGATGCGCTCCGATTAAATAGAAGTGCGCGAGCGCGCTTAATTCGACCTTTTCTGCACAAATTGTCACAGAACTCAGTGGTTGTGCACAGAGGTGAACCACGAGAGAACCTATTGCAGAGCAACATTGGTTGTGCTTTGTAGCTGGATCAGAAACTATCTGATCAAACTAACATGGCAGAGTACATGTGGGGCTTACATCAGAAACAAATTATCGCTGAACAATTGAAGCAAGCGCGTTTCAACGGTCCTCAATATTCACAACCTGGCGAATCATTCAATGTATTGTTCATTAGGGATGCCGGACCAAATTCCAAATGCCTTGGTTTATTGCCTCTAGTGATTTCCCTGAACCAATTACTGACGAGAGAGTACACTCTCTCACCCAAAGGCTTTGTAAAGGGGAAGGGAAAAACAAAGCTTTGGTTTTCTGACCAAGGCTTTGGATCTTTCACAAAGGGTTACCCGTTCATTCCAAAGGTTGAGCGAGAGAGCACGGTCTCTTCAGTGAGGGAAACCAAGCTTTTGATATTTGGAATTGGTCCGGCATCCCTATTGTTCATGTCCTTAAAAAAAACTTTCCAGGATCCCTCGATCATTCTAGAGATCGGAAACTAAACTATCATTTTCCAACTCGATAAACGTTCTTCCGAAATAATCATTTTATCATGTGCATCGATTATGCATAATAGCGCCCGGTTTTCGCACCACTCAAAAAATGAAATGTGATTCGATAATCGCTACACAAACAGCGAGTGAATTCCGGAAGAACGACTGCATCATTGATCAGTTCCTTTATTTCACACTTTCTTATTAATAGCGTAAATTAAACAATCTGACTGATTCATACTCCCCTCCCTGATGTGGTGTTAAAATCTAGGAAAAGTTGTTGGAAAAGTTGAAAGTAGTGTTAATTTTCGATGGAAAAGTCGTTGGAAAAGTTGCAAGATTTGAATTCCCGCCTTTTCCGTTTTCGCTTATTTTCCACTTCCCAGTGAACCTATCAGCTTAAAAATGGTTCAATTCAGTAATAATGTGATGACAAGTGTACCTATCGATTTTGGTGTCAGTTGGTCACGGAGAACTGAGATATCGAAAAGTGCGGGAATTCAAATCTCGCAACTTTTCCAACAACTTTTCCATCGAAAAATTAACACTACTTTCAACTTTTCCAACAACTTTTCCGAGATTTTAACACCACATAACATTCCGTTCCATCCGTACCCATACCCGAACCTCCCCGTCCCCTCGAACCCTCCTTTCTTCCTCCCTGCCAGCCACGGCCGTAAATCGTGTGGGGACCGAGTCGCGCGACAGCAGGGCGAGAGACAAAGGGGAGATGAGAGAGCGCAGAGTGGTCAGAGAACGAGCGAGAGACAAGGCGAAAGGGAGAGCGCGCAAGGTGCCTTGAGGCCACAACATGTTGTGCTCTCCCTCGCACCGCGCTCTCTCCGTTTCGCCTGTTCTCTCGTCGCACTGTCTGACTGTCTGTTGCTCTCCACACTTTGCGTTGTCTCTCGCCCGCGACTGAAGGCGCTGCGCTCGCATAATTATCTCTTCTTCGCGAGTGAGAGGACTCTCTCGAATCGCCATGCTCTCTAACTCGACTCTGACTGTCTGGACTCTCCTCGTTTAGTGTGTTCTCTAGCCCACGCTGAAAGCCAGATGTGTAGTGCCGGTCCGGAGTCAAAATGGAGCGTTGAATTTGTCTAGATGCGCGCATCTCGGGTTTCATTGAGGCTTCCGCGCTTGCAGAGAGATTTGTTGTATCACTACAATCAGCTGGATCTATACTAGATCGGAATCATTCAATTCTACAAAAGCTATCCGTGAAACGCAACCAAGCCATCCTTAGCCGTACTTGAGATTACCTATTTCCTCCTCATTTCCATCCACATTCACCTCATTTGCTGCCCCAGTTCACGCGTTTCGCTCTCGCGAAATTGAGGGAAAACTTTCTCGAACCGAGAGCTGACCGCGAAACCTCGCGAGCAATCAGCACTCTCGTCATATTGTATGATCTCTGGGCACTCCCCCAATCGGGAAGCTTGATCCTGCATCGTTATCTTGTGCATTGAACCTCAAGAACTCTAACTTTGACCCATGAGTCGTTTTCTAGCGCAAAACATGTCGTTACGACACTGTTTTCGCGAACTCTAGTGCATTTTCCTACGTCATTTGACTCACCCCGAGGAGGCTTGTTTTTGTGTCCTTTGACGTTCGTTTCTACTCCTCCTCACGGGATTTCGGTCGTGCACTACCCGTGTTTTTCACAGATATTTTCACTCCTCACTTCCTCGTTGTGCGCCAATTTTGTGTCTCAAAACAGAGAGTTTTCTGCGGATTTTCCATTAAAAAAGACAAAAAAGGACATTGTTTTCCTTAACACTCTTGTAGACGATGTTTCTCCCAATGGATCAGAAATATGAGTGTTGCTTGTTGGTTTCGTGAGCTCCCTAAATGCACTCAATAGGGACTAACCCCTAGGATCACCCGGGGCAACCGTTGTTTTTTTCTTTCTCCTTTTTTCATCAGGCGACTTCGCGAGGGGCTACGCAATAGAGCTTCCTGTCAATGCTTCATTCACTTTGCATTGTTTCTCTGCGAAGATTCACAACTTAAGTTGGCCTGACTCCTTCTTCTTCTTTCATTATCCCACAGTTTCTGGCACCGGAGTATGCAAAATTGTAAGAGTTACTCTCCGGTGACCGCCAATTTGCGCAAGCGTGAGGGCACTCCCTGTTTAGGGCCGAGTTTAGTGCCCACTCAATGCCTTTGCTCCTCTCGAGGCTCTCCTTGAACCATGCTACCTCTTCTCTGACCTATTGCAACTCTTCATGAGCCGTAACTCATCTACTCTGCCTCTCAGTACTTTGCTTCTCTGGCAACAAAGAAAGAGTAGTAGCCATTGAGAGAGAAGGCCAAGCGCAACACCATTTCCGCCATCTCTCTTCTAGTGCCTCTAATACCCCACTCTCCCTCTCCCCCAGCCTCCCTCTCCCCCAGCCTCCTCCTCTCTCCCTCGATTCCACTCACATGCAACAACTACGAGTAACACGCTCGTAAAATGCCCGAGTGGCGACTTAATTTCTCTTTTCTTGCGTCTACCTTTCTTATCTGAGTTCACTACTTCTTCTGCTGTCCCACTTCATTTTGCATCCTCGGGAAAACAAGAATTCCTCCTCATCTTTCCACAGTTTTGTAGTCGGCCACGCTCAAGAGGCGGCCGAGCAAGGGGGGAAAAATAACATTAGCAATAAGCGAATCTCCTTCCTTTCCTTCCCTCGCCTCCTTGCCTGTTGTTGTTGTTATGAAGTGTCTCTCGCTCGGTCTCGCTCGCTCGAAGATTCAAGCGAAAGTAGCGAATTTTCTCCTTTTTTTCTCCCTACTCTCCTCTTTTTGCCCTCTATATCGCCTCTCTGACTGAAAAATCTCGCATAGTTTAGCCACTTTCGCTCACCTACCTCTCTTTTCCCGCTAGAAATAGCTCGAGGAAGCTTGAGAAGGGCGGCCTAAGCCACTTTCCCACCTACCTCAAGCCATTTCTAGGCAGTAATGCGCACAATATCGACCTTTTAACTATTTTTTACTAAGAAAACTCCCTTTTTGAGACAGTTTTTGTAAAGAATATAACGCGATCTCTCTCTTTTCTCGTCCCATTACCGCATCCTCATTTCCCGCTAATGAGAACGGGCAAAGGGCCTTCAAAACGGTTTGCCTGCGGCCTTGAGTCACTTCCTTGACTGCATTACTCTCTCCATTTTCGCGATCTCTAGGCTGTCTGAGAATGTGATTCTCCATTCTGCCTCTTGGCAGTTTGACTCAAAATCGCGTCATTAGTAGCGCTTTGTTCCGTTTCTACTACTATTGTGAGGATTCCAAGGGAGTAACAAGGAAGCTTAGAAGATTAGTTATCTCTAGTTTCTTCTTCAATCGCTTGAATCGCCTCTGCCCACCCCTAGGCTCTCACTCCTCACCCCTCCCTCTCACTCCCCTTCTCTCATAGCTCTCTTACAAATTCATGCTTTCGCTCTCTCGCTCTGCTGGCTTGCGGCAACATTTTCCCGAGTTTAAGATCACTTCTCTTCTCCCCCTTCCCGGAGAGACCTCAAAAACCGCAAGATCTCCTTGATTTCGTGATCTCTACCTTCGCTGGCTGAGAAAGTGTTTGAAGATGGAGGATAGACGATTTGATTCTAGTTTCATCATGGAATGTTGCTCTAGTATCTCATTAATCTTTCCAGTATACTGAGTATTAGACGTCTGTTCAAACAACAGCTTATTATTTGTCGGAATCACATGTCATAGGATGTAATCATGAGAATATCAGGGATTATTGCTATCATTACCTGCTAGCGTTTTCTACAATTATCTCTTTATCCGCTTCTCTGCCTCATTTCCCATCATTTTGAAGCAATTATGGGGCTCTCCTAATGCCAAATGCTCTCTCGCTAACTGACGAGAGAGCATGTAATTTTAAGAGAGTCATTTCCTATCGCTTGCCAATATCTGGTGCATCAGGCACCCATCTGTCTCATTTCCTCAGGCTATTCCATCCGTTGACTCTCTCCATTTGCCCTGATCTCTCGTCGGGAAGACAGAAGGAGAGAATATGCGAAATGTCAGTCCCACATCTCACTCACTAATGTGTTTCATGAATAGTCTAAATTAGTGCGGGATGAGTGCGCTTCGATTTCACCATATGGTTCTTCATCAAAAGATACAACTTCTATAGAGATTTTTGACGACATTAACAGTTTTCGCAATGATCAATCGATGATCAACTATAGTCAAGTAGTCTCCCGTAGGGCAAGCATTCGCCTGTTCGCTTATGGAAACTAGCGAGAGAGGAGTAGAGATAGGGATGATATGGCTCTCTTCACCGCACGTTATTTCATAGCTGCGACATCGCTAGAGAGCATGCAAACTGAGAGATCGTCGTGAATATTGCTTGAAAAGGAGAGAGTGCCACGTATGGATAGTGAAGTAGAGAGGAGGGGACGATGAAACGATAAACCAGACGAGTGTTTGAATCTATTGAATCTATCGCTTTCACGCGCTATCGCTCTCAATTTCATCATTTTTAAACTCGAAAGCTTGAAATTAATAGCAGATGCGGGTGTTTTCGTCTGCTTTCTTCTCATCTTCTCGATTCTCTTTTTCGAAATTATGCTTCGCGGGAATGAGAGTGGCACAACAGGCCCCATGCAAGTGAAGACTCTCCTTCTCTGCTAGGCGTATCCACTGTTAAATGGGGTATGCTTCATTGGTGGTCTTAATCTGAATTAGGTAGCCCGAGCTGATTATATTGCCGCTCACATCATATAAAAAAATTATTAATGTTCGAGAGAACAAATGAACCGAACTTCTCATGCATCTCACTCTGATCAATTCCTGATGTCAAACTATTTTCTTCTCTTCATGCCTCCTTTTTTTTCCATTTTGGACATGCAACGGGGATAGTTAGCTCGCATTGATCTGCCTACAGCTCGTGGTCGATTCAACAACGACTACTGCGTCCTAAGAACTCTCTCGAACAGGGATTCGGAACGATTCCTGATGTCACCTTTCAAGTTCCGTGCGATTCGCCCCTCTCCACGTCTCCTTGCTGTCTCATTTCACTCCTTTCTTCTTCTCTCTTGACTTCTCGTCTCATCCTTGATCCCTCTCCTCTCCAGTCTCTCCGTTTTACTCAATCCCTCAGACTTTCTGAATCGCAAGAGTGATCCCTTCTGACTCTCTCCATTTCACTCTGTCACTTACTCTTCCTGGCCAGCAAGAGAGCGTGAGCGATAGAGAGTATTGATCGCTCGCCTCTCGAGTCTCTCCATGTAATATGGTCCTTTGCTATCTCTAACTGACGAAAGTTGATGAAGGAAGGAGAGTGGATACTCCATGATCCCTCTCCTACCTCCCCCTCACTTGTCAGGTGTCGCGCCTGCGACGACTGCACATAGTTCATGTGTTATTGAATGAGGTGCAGGGCTTGATGAGTAATGGATTCGCGGAGCTGTCTTGCTCATGTCGCTCAGCTGTTTTTGATTCCACTGGCTCCTGGTTTTTGTACTTTTAGGAATGTTATCTCTCTCTCATGTGCTCATGAGAAGTGGAATCCTCTCCATTGTGAGGTCTCTTCTCTCCCATGAGAAGAGAAGATGGAATTCGACTGAACTTCCAGCACGGCGGCATCTTGTTTTAAAATATTAGATCGCCTGACGTATGATTTCAAGCGATTTCTATCATGCGATGCTCATTATATCCTCAAAAGTGAGAAGCACTCGCGAAACGCAGAGATGCGCCAGACCGAAAATACGGCCTCACGCGAATCCAATTTGGTTGCTTCGTGTGTAGTACTACGTCTCTTCTCTTTCTCCACTGACAGCTCTCTAAATTCCGCATAGTCTCTTGTAGGTTAGATGAACCTAGAGGTTGAATGGAATTGGGAGACAGGGAATCCTCTCCATTGAGAGGTCTTCCCTCTCTCTCATGAGAAGAGGAGAAGGAATTCGATTGGACGTCCAGTGTGGCACCTTGTTTTCTAATGTGTTTCCTTTTCGGCTCAATTTTTTAGTTCACCTGCGCCTTTTGAAATTTGTTTCACGAGCATTAGAACACCGAAAATAGTGATGCATCTATAATTTTAGGCACTTGATTTCTAATTACCTACTGATGACGCAACCCTCTTTTCGATTCTAATCTGCTCCTTCCTTTACACATGCCGCCCCTATCGCATTCCTCTACGGCGCCTAATCTAAATGGCCAATTTACAATCGACCGAAAGCTCGCAAGAGACATTAGTAGTAGCGACTCTTAAATGCGACTTGTCTTGTTTCATGTAGGAATTTCGAAATTGCAGCATTCTTGATTCTCCTAGATTCACAAACATGTCCATCACTTTCATTCTTATCTCCCCGAAATCGCCTGCATTTCCCATCATTTCAACTGCAAAATGCCGCTCGTCAGTCTAGTAATCCCACGTTCTTGAGCCTTGAGAGGAGTCTCAAGGGGGTTTGCGACGTTTCTTGTCACTTCTCCCCGCATTCCTCCCTCGCCTTTCCGTCCGAGAAGGATAGTCGAACTCTGCTCGCAATGCATTCTTGATAATAGTGCCGCTGCTTTTTTGTGCGCCGGACTGTTTATGATTGCTCGAGCAATTTCCGCGTGAATAGGAGAATTAGAGGAGGAATCTCGATTGGAGAGAAAACTGACAATTCCCGTCTTCTCTCCTCTCCGCCACCCATAATGTGATTATCGCTGGGCTAGTGAATTCCCCCACTCGCTTTTCTCTCTGTTTCTTCGTGTCTCTGGCAGGTCAGAGCCCCTGCCACGTAGAGAAGAGTGCGGTCGAGAGCATTTTTCAGCAATGATTGCCTCTCCCGCCCTCCTCACTCTATTCATGCACACTTTGACCTACTGCCGGGAAGAAGTAAACAACCATTCACGCTTGAGCGCCCACTGGCGCCCGTGCATTTTCAAGTGTTGCCATTCATCATTTCGGAGGGCGGTGGTTAGGAGTAAAGAGGTGAATTCCAATGGATTCGTAGCTGCTAAAACGTCTAGTTCTAGGCGTATTCCGTATTTTCTTGATTTTGTAACACTTTTAGCGTCGTCGAAACCCGAGAATGTCTCTGCATCTGCTTGATGCGTCTCCAAATCAGAAACTCCCAAAAACTCCCAATGCAGCCCTACTGGAGAGCCTATTTCGGTGTGACGGGCCGGCTTACGAAACAGAAGGGGGCTCATTGACTATGCACCAAACCCTCTCTTCTCTTCTCATGACTCCCATTCTTTTGTTTCGTTTTCTCCCCTTTCGCCAGGCTTCTGGGTCCCCTTTTTAGTCCACTGCGACGCCTTTTCGTACTGTCTCGTTTCGTCTGACTGGCTTGGGACCAAGCAGAATGGAGAGGATAGGGCTTAGTTTGACGTAAACAGACCCTACTTGCGCTCATGTTGCGATATTAGAGTTTTTTCAATAACAACACTAGAAATGACTGAATAGTTGTGTGCCCAGCCAATTTGAGGTGTCACTAAAACATACTTTTCGCTGCAGTCATTATTTCTGTCACCTTGCGTCAGTGTCATTCCACCAGCTAGTTACCGCGTATGTTTTCGCTGTTTTCGCTTAGCGCTCTCTTTTTCTCTGCGTCTCTCCGATTCACCCGTAGTCTCTCTAGCCCCATTCAAACCATTGCCGCAACCGAATGGCAGTGGTAGCTAATGTAACTGCGTGCCTTTTCACCTGCAACAAGTCTTGTTTATGACCAAGTTGATCACCTATTTTCGAAGAGTTAAGGACGACCCTTCAGATCGAGTTTTTGGCGGTGATTGTTCATTTTGCAGTAGAAGTGGACATCAGTGTTCGATTAACGGTCGCTGAGATCAAAAGAGAACACATCTTGTATTTTTCGTAGTAGTAGTAGATGGACAGTAAGAGAAGTCAATCCAGTTTACCTCTCGCTTCCTCTTTTTCCTCGGTGCTTTCGCTAGCTGTTTGTTTATTGTTGGCCAACTTCGATGAGGAGCTTTGCTCAATACGCTGCTTGTTTGTGTGAGTTGAAGTCGGTTTGTTGAGTACCTCTAGCTTGATTTTACGCTTCAATTTGTAGCTTTGCGTACTTTGCTCACTCCATTTCGCATAATTTCCGCTAAAAAGCGTCACACATTCACGCTTGCGCGCCTCTGCCAACCAATCAAAACTGGCTCGGCTATACAGGCGCGTAAAAGGCAAGTGTCAATCCCCGCTCACTTTTACTACTACTACTACTTCGCGTAATGTCCCACTCTCTTTTTTTGATTGATCTCTCGCTCTGTCTGAGCGGCCAGGGAGTGCGTGATATCGAGAGGCACTGCTACCGCGATTCTTTTGCTCCTTTCGTCTCTTCAGCGCCTGTTTTCTCCTGTTCATCTAGCAGCGAGAGATCCGAGTGATGCAGGAGAGGCGTGCGCCTTTGATGTTGTATCGCACACGGCGCGGGGATTGTTTACTCGCCGACGCATACACATACCGATCGAGTCGATTTTCGCACGATGGCACAATCGGATTCTCTCGATTCATCGTGCTCTCTTCCGCTGTCTGACTGCTACTCGCGCTAACGGAGCTCGTTTACCGCGATTGAGTTTGGCGGGGATTCCGTTTCTCCCAGTACTTTCGAATTACCTGAGTTTCACTAGTTGTTTGAAAAGAAATGGTCCTGCGTTTGTTGATTCGTGATCGTGATCGCACTTAACAAAATTTATTAATATTGTATGGCAAGAAACACTGTTTCTCGGGCTGTTTACGGCCTCGGTTATGATACGAACGACCAAAACAAGGGCCTTATCACTGATGATAGCGCCTATCAATGTGGGGAATAGGAGGAGGTCATGTCGTTCGCTAACGAATACATGACTATTGTGATGATCATTTTAGCGGTATAACTTCCCATTTCTCCTCAATTGATTATTGTTTTTTAATGATCGTTTCCCGGAGGAATTAATTCATATCTGTCTCCCAAGACATGAAGCTGATCTGAAACCTAACGGATCTCGAACGATGACTGGGCAATATTCCGATCAGTTTTGCGCGCGTGGGAGACTGAATCACCTGAGGCTATTTCATCTCTGTTTCCTCTCTATGCCGACTGTCTCACCTTCTCCCCATCTCATGAATCAACATCCTCTTCCTCTCTCTCTCACTCCTTATGGTCTTGCGCTGCTCTGACAAGTAATGTTTGAGCATGAGCGATGGAGTTGCCTGTCACAGCACTTTTGAGTTCTTTCGAAGAGTTATAAGGACGTTTGGAAAGGTTCGAGTGCCTTTTACTTTAGTTATTCTTCGCATGAACTATTCTTTTCGGTATCTCTTCTTCTCTTGAGTTCCAAGTTCTCGGGTTAGAATAGTTCACGTAATTCACCGCAATGCTCACTTACCTTACTTTTAGAGTTATCTTCGTGAAAGGGAACACCAATGCCTCTCCCTCGTTTTTTCAAGATGTTTGTTCTCAGTTACAACCCACACTTGTGTATCGTCGGCAGTTAGTTTGTCCCGTTTTACTAGGCACTTGAATCGAGAAATGGCCAAGATAGAGTTCGCCTCCCTTTCTACGAGCGATTTCTGACCATTTTCGAAGTGCTGTCTCTCCAATTCACACACTATCTTGCCTTTCGGAATGCAGAACTCACTGACCATTCAGTGTCCTTTAATCCTCTTATCTAACAAACTCTCGAGCAGAATTCACTCGAGCGTAAATACTGAAGCACATTGATGGTAATCCGTTGCGAAAGGTGAAGGTTGCGTCCACAATCAGAGCAAAATACTTGGTGGTGCTCTTCTAGGGCACGCTAAACTGTCGTAATCATTGATGAGATCAATTCTACCGCCCAGAGGCTTCGGCATTCTTTCGAAAGGAGGGGATGACTAATTGTTGTGTCACCTATCTCGAGAATATGGTACTTGAGAATCATTTACTATTCGGATAATGGGATGTCAGCGATGTTCTGAAATCTTGATGATGGCACTTGAGATGCGTTTACAGATGGGATTATTGGATGTCGGATATAAGAACTTAAAATTGTCAGGATGAGTCAGTTTTTCTTTCCCCTCTTGTCGCCACTTTTCATCACAATCTTCCGAGTGCGAAATCCTTTGTTCGCGGGTCCAACAAAGATGTAAACACCGTTATTTTCCACTCCTCAGTTTAGGAGTCTCCCATTACGAACGCTCCCTCACCAGTTAGGCATTTCCAGACGGCATAGGAAAGGAAGAGATTACCCCGTGCCTCAGTTTAGGGTCGTCTTCTGGGGGCAAAGTGTTGTCCCCTCTCGCATCTTCTTTGTTTCTTGCCAGATTACAGGCGAAAACATCATACCGTCGTCCCTCTGTTTCTCATTGTACGCCCCCTCTCTTCCCCGAATCTTGCCTCCTCATCCCATTCTGATGCACCACGGCTCTGTTTTGACTCAAGAGATCTCTCCGGTTCCGCAATCCGCTTTTCCGCTTCCTTTCGGTTCCCGATCTTGCGCGTTATTTATTCATTATTGTGACGTAATTTATTCAGTGTTATTCCAGTGACTCGAACGCGTGGTACACGACAAGCACTTGACAATGGCCGAGGCAAAGACTTTCGTGAGTAATTAATTAAAATTGTTTAATGAATAATGTAAAAATAGCGCTGCTCACCACCAAATTAACCACTAAAGCATGCTGAGTCTGCACGCGTGAGTGCACCCGTTCAAGATGTCTGAGGACTTGCGCTAAAGACAAGGATCAGAGTGCAGAAGCATGGGAGCAACTTGCTAAGTTTCGTGTTCTTTAACATTCATTTCCCATCTCCCTGTCTGTTCAACGAAGCTAAGAGTGAAGTAATAACCAAAGAAAAGTTGAACCGTTCCGCACTCTAGTCGCCAAAGCTCAAAGCTCAGCATTAGAGATGCTCCTGTGATTCCTGTTGTTCGCTTGTTGGTCTGAGGATACGTGCGTTCTCAGCGATTTTTTTCCTGAGTGCAGCTCTCTATCTTCGTACTTCTTGGATATCTTACTCAGGCAGAGTATACTACCATTCTCATGCCTCTCCTGAAGTTCGGTCTCATCAACCAGAGAGAACATCTCATTTCTCATTTTCTTCTTCCACTGAAAATCAGTGGCTGCAGAGTATGCAAAGACTCTCATCATTTTTCTCCGTTCCTCGCTCTGCATAGCCGACGAGAATTCCCCAGTGACGACAGCTTTTTGTCAACTCGAGCTCCCATCCTTTCAAATCCCAGTGGTCTTTCGCCGATCAGAGCTGCGAGCGAGCATGTGAGATGAAGAGAGTCCTCTGTTCCATCTCTCATACGTTTGAGTTGCAAAAGATCGTGGTAAAAGGAGAGAGCGAGAGCTCGTCAGCTGTGAATGTTGTGGGAGTGTCGTGTGAAGTGTCGTCGCATTCTCGCATTTCTCTCTCGTCACTGATACCTCTCTTTCCTGACAACAAATCACGCGAGAAACCTATCGGAATTGCTTCTGCGGGTCGGAACGCCGTTTCGAAGTCGCGGATCAAACAGAAGAAAAACGTCCGGCATCGGTGGACTCTCTTTCCTATTCAGTACTGAACGTGCGATAAGGCTTCCTCTTCAAGCTTCGTCTACTCCTCAGACCTATTTTCCTTCAAGCAGACTACAGCTTATCGGCTATTCCTGGAACGCCATACTTATTGTCCCGAAAGGCAACACCTCTCAGCCTGAAATTGACATGCGTTGAATTGTCAATGATGAGCCTTCGGAACGCTATTTTCGTCCCCGTTCTCTGACCAATCCTCGCAACACTAAGCTTCCTGAAGCTGACACATTCACAACAGAGAGGGTGTCGCATGCTCTGGACACAATATTCTCGGGAGCGATGGACTAGATGGATGACTATGTGGACCCTCTTGCTGCTTGCTCTGTCCCCTTCTTGAAAGCCCCGCCCCCTTCGGAGAAGAAAGAAGGAGGACTCTCTCTTGATTTCGCCGCGCTGTCAGTCCTCCGTCCGCACAAGCAGCAGTCCGCATCACTACTCTGGCGCCTCGGGAGCTGTCCGCGTTGCCGCCACGCCACCCCGCGCCAGCCACGGGCGTCACCTGGCGGATAGCCAAGGCGCCGGTCCCGGAGCCGGCGCCAGATCCGGGCATCCGGGAAATAGACGTCCTGCCGATGCCCTCCACCTGGCACTACGCCAAGTATATCGTAAGACCCACTGAGGGATATGGCACCTTGAATAGTTAGTATACGATAGATAGTGAGAATGCTGTTTGAATGCACGCTTAGACTAATTTATGTCTCTGGGGCAGCGGAGACTGAGTGCAATACTGTGGTGTGGTTCGACAGCTTGCTGGTGGTGCGTGTGGTGCGCTGCGTGCAAAACTAGGGCGACGTTTGCCAAATCGCGGAATCCGGTAATCCATGACCGCATTTCAGAACATCCCGTACCGCAGCAAGCTCACGGAGAGTATCGAGCCCGGACAGACGCTCATCATCCGCGGCAAGACTCTCGATGAGAGCAAGAGGTAAATACCGGTTTTTGGTTACCGGCAAATCTGTAAATGACGGCCATGTAGGCTTTGCAGCTGCAGAACCCGTGTTTGCTAAATTATGGTTCTTAGTAAACACTTTTCAATGCATTCAAAAGGCCGAAAACCAGATTTGGCAAATGACAGATGTGCAAAATACGGTTCTCTTGCAGATTCAACATCAATCTTCACAAGGATACGCCGGACTTCTCTGGCAATGACGTGCCGCTGCACGTGTCCGTTCGCTTCGATGAGGGCAAGGTGGGAATTTAATGTTTGCTAAAAGTGAATCGAGAAAAAAACATTTCGAATTAAGAAAACCGTTTACATGACTCCGATGAAACAAATCAAAATTAATAGAGTAGGTGTGAAATATCGTCCTGAATATTTATTCCGGTACGAATACCATAATGTTTGGTATTTTATCAAATTTTCTGTTACAAAATCGAATTCGCTTCAAACAGATTTGTATGAGTCATGGTTATGTTTAATCGATTCACGAATGTTTACTGATTTAAATACTACAAAGCAAAAAATATGAAATACACATATTAATGATTAATCGAATTAAT
>LS516317.1:11615-24625 GCA_900490845.1 Pristionchus japonicus | reverse complement strand
ATTAATTCGATTAATCATTAATATGTGTATTTCATATTTTTTGCTTTGTAGTATTTAAATCAGTAAACATTCGTGAATCGATTAAACATAACCATGACTCATACAAATCTGTTTGAAGCGAATTCGATTTTGTAACAGAAAATTTGATAAAATACCAAACATTATGGTATTCGTACCGGAATAAATATTCAGGACGATAGATTAGGCCCCCGACGCTCTTGTCATCGAAAAATTGGCCCTTGCGTGCTCTACTATCGCACACTGCCGACATAATTTCGCCTTTTCGGTCCCGGTTCTTTGTTCTTCCCATCTCTGGCCGCTTTTTCTGAATGGATGCTGACGCATTTCGACCCGATGACTGACCCACATCCGGTGTTTTTCGACCCACAAAAGGTGTGGGTCAGGAAAATCCCGTGCTTTCATGGTCCTAAGTCAACGGAAGTAGACAAATTTCCGGGCGCCCTAGTGTCTTTCTTCACTCCTCGAGAGAAAATGGCACACTGTGAAATCGACACCCGCCCCAATGGAGGGGGCTTCGAGGGGGGATTCTTGAGAGCGCTGAGAACTGAGGAGTAGGGAAGGGCAGCGGGGTGACTCATTAGGGAGGATGATGTGAATCCTGAAATGGATACTGTTCAACAAATGTACCTTGTACTGAAAATAGCCATGGGATAGGCGCTTGTTCTCAAACGGTCTGTACCCCTCATATAATAGTAATGCTCATCTCTCACACTTTCTATTGTGGAATACAATAGAGGGCGTTCCATTGTTCTTTGTGAACAAGGCTACTAGACGATTCAGAGCGGGAAATTACGAGAACGAGGCGCGCATTTCTCGGACCAAAACACTCAATGTGATGGACCGCGTAATGGTCTGGCGGCTCTTTTCTCGTTCTTGATGGTTAGGTGGAGCTAGAGATCACATGCACTAGGGAGAGCAAAGACCCCATTTGATGGAATGAGAACAGAGAACGCAACCAAATGATCGCCCAGGGAACTTTTCGACTGATGAATTTCCGGGAACATTCGACTTCCTTTTAGTTTACGTTCGCCCATCTAATTCCGGGTCTATGCCCTTCCTAATCCTTCCTGCAGAAACATTGCATGAAATAGCCTCGAGACCTAATCGAGTTGACTGCGTCACAAATACGTAACTAATGAAATAATTCAGCTCGTCTTCAACACGTTCGCCAAGGGCGTCTGGGGCAAGGAGGAGCGCCAGAAGCTCCCGATCAAGAAGGTTTGATTCTATTCAATTTTGAATTTCCGCCTGAATTTCCAACTTTCGAAAATCTCTACATGAAATGACCATGTTTTCATAGTTTCGATTTTTGTGGCGCGAAATTCAAATTTGAATTGCAGGGCGACAGCTTCGACTGCCGCATCCGCGCGCACGACAGCAAGTTCACCATCTCGTTCAATCGCGTAAGTTTCCGGGTATTTCTTGGTTTTCGAAAAGTGATAGCCTTGTATGAATTCGATAAAAAAAGATAAAGGTACTGCCATGCCAAGCGATTTTACAGTCGCACGACAACCCTAGAGACCCAGTTGTAAGGCCGATATGAACACGAGTTTTTGTTGTGTTTTAGTACCTCTTGCTTCACGTGGGCGTCCAGATATTTTCGGAACGCTCCCATTATTAGTTATTGCAACTGCAGGACCTCCAAGCCAAATTCATAAGAATTAGAGACCGCGCCCCTGCTTTTCTAGTCACCAGTTGTCGGTTTTATCCTCTTTGTTTTCCACTCAGCTGCTTCCGCTGCAGTTTGACTGTACATCCTGTAAATAGTCACCCACTTAGCCGGGTTTCACCGAATTCCGGAACCGGCTTTTGCTGGGGCCAGCAAGCACCTCAGAATGAGCGATAGGGTACCTTATGCATATCAAATGAGCTCTACGAGTGGGTCAGTAGTGTATCCACTTGGTTATTCAGTGTCAGATAAATCAAATCCTTGAGATTGGGTCCAGGAAGTTCGGTCAAAACAGGCTACTGACCGGAAGCGGCTTGATATGAAAATAACCATATGACTTTAGCCCATTCATTCATAGCTGGCTCAACCAAGGGAAAACAAAGACAAATGGGCCGCTCCATCTTTCTGAGAAGTCAATTGGGCGAGAGTTTAGAGGGGAAACGGCGCATCTCAGCCCCCTTAGATGGGACCCATATATCAAGTTGGGAAGGGCCATTGAGCCGGGCTATTGGCCACAAAGATCCGGTGGTTGTGTGCTCGGTGGTGCAGAGGGTGCACCGAGGAAGTCGACATTTCGCAAATTGCAGAAGGAGGTGAAGGTGTTCGAGCACCGCATCCCGCTGCAGCACGTCACGCATCTGTCCATCGACGGAGACGTCATCCTCAATCACGTCCAGTGGGGAGGAAAGTACTACGTAAGTCTGACTAAAAAACTTTCCCGCCAAAATAAGTTCGGAAAAATCGGTCATTTCATGTAGGAAATACGTGAGGAATAGCATTTCGAGCAACATTTCTCAGAGAAATCAGTCATTTCCTGTGGGCACTTTCAGAGGAGGAAGTTTCGCACACTTTCGAAGTATCGAGGAAATTGAATTCCAATTCTTGGGACAGGCACTGAAGTCTCGAGTGTTCGTTAGTAGGAAAGAGAAGCGTAAATCAGAGCGAACTGAGTTATCTCAAGCAGTAAGAATGGAAGAGTTATGCGCGACGCAAATATGAGTAACGACAACGTGCGACGATTTATGTGTTTTGAGCCCTTTCGGAAAGGGGAACGACGAGGGTTCCGGAGACAGAAAACAGCTCATTGATCGAACTTCAATATAGGGAGGAAATGCGTAAGAGTTTTAGATACCGATTGTGTATAATGAAAGGTAAAACACTACTGACAAAACTTGCGCGTTTCTTTAGATGATAACGAATATGAGAAGGAAAATTGTTCGACTTTGAAGAGAAGATTCCTCTAGCTTTCAGCCCCGACCACTCGACCTAGATTTTGCTGCTGCGTATCGTAAGAAATACTCTAGCAGACCCAACTCGCCCACACAGCAAATAGTTTGTGGGAAGTGCGGAGCACGATTATCGGTGAATATCGTTGATTCAAGCTGCATCCGCGGCACCACACTAACCACACCACCCCCTATCCCCTTAGTATCCCTGAGTGAGAAACCCCGCGCATGTCTTGATAATACTGCGAGCATTTCCACTAAAATTCCGCGAGCCATTCTTCTATCCTCTTTCCATTGGTTATATCTTGTGAGATGTCTATTTTGAAAATCGCACCTTCTTTATTGATCCTGATAATCGATTTTCCAGCCCGTCCCATACGAGTCGGGAATCGCCGGTGAGGGTCTCACCGCGGGCAAGTCGCTCCTCATCTACGGTATGCTATCGATTTGTTTCGATGAGAAGTCAGTTTTCGATTGCTTGACTTGGTGAATTACCGTAATTCAGGAGTGCCCGACAAGAAGGCGAAGAAGTTCAACATCAACCTGCTGATGAAGAACGGCGACATCTCGCTGCACCTCAACCCCAGATTCAACGAGAAGGTACGGTATTTGCACGGAAGTTGGCGATCGAGGACTGATTTTATTTTGAAACTCTCCAAATACGGTATAATTCGATCGATTTGGAAAATAATCTAGGTTCTGAGTTCTTTCAGGCAAAGTCTGCACCATTCATCTGCGGAAAGATTAAGCCCGGAGTACGTTTGAGACAATGTATACATGTTGTGTGTCACACGGTGTGGTGTCGTCGTCCGACGTTCCGAAATCAAAGAAACTCTTACACAAAGCACAATATCTGTTCTAAGGGAATGGCATCGGTGATTATGTTCTCTGCACACAAAGTTCACTACTTGTCGCACTGTCTGATGGGGTCTAATCTTGAGTTCGAGCTTCACTAAACGGGATTGTTTCATCAAAATATTAACCAGTGGCCGATTTCAGAAGAAGGATTACATTGACGCCGACTTGCAATTGGAAGTAAGAGGCAACTGTGCCTTGAGAGGCCCCGGTTGGGAGCTCAGCCCCCATATTTTTGAATTTGCTCCCAACCGGGTGCGGGTCCTCCCCGGCACCCCCGTCGAGTCTGCCCCTCGGCGCGGGGCGTCCGGCGCCGGACCCCGCCTCCGCGTCTGTCTGTGTTGCATGCGTCACCTTTATCCGGCTCTGGCCTACGGTTCAGGGCCGGGAATCGCGACCGGAAGTTACTCTACGGCTTTGCAGTGTGTCGTGAGGAACGCGCTGAACGCCGGAGCGTGGGGCAACGAGGAGAGAGAGGGCAAGATGCCATTCGAGAAGGGAGTCGGATTCGATCTGGAGATCAAGAACGAGGAGTACGCTTATCAGGTAAGATCTTCACTTTTCGAAAATCGCCCATCCATTGTTTATCTAACGTTTTCCTCAGCCAAGCCGTCGGTATTGTCCACGCTAAATTCGAAGCATTTCTGGAGTCGCTATGAAACACATCCGAAAGCGGCACTTCTCTGTTTTTTGGCCCAGACCATTCTCATAAAGTATTCTATCCCTACCATTTTCATTCTACACCTACTCAGAGCGGTGCCCGGGCCAAAAAAACAGAGAAGTTCCCCGAAAGCTTTTGGTTTTCTTGCAAGTGCTCCTCAATTCTTTGTCCATTTCAAACAATATTTAAAAAAAACCGATTCTAGCTGATCGTCAACGGCGAGCGCTTCGCGTCGTTCGCTCATCGCGCCGAGCCCAAGGACATCGTCGGCCTTCAGATCCAGGGAGACGTCGACATCTCCGGCATTCAGATCCTCTAAGCTCCTCCCCTTCCAAGCCCCGCCCCCTTTCTAAGCCACGCCCCCTTGAACTCGCTAGTGTGTGATCCACTGACCAGACTCCTCCTTTATCCATCGCCGATAATCATCCCATATCCAACTATCCCCAACAACACAAAGAATTTTGTTGTCACAATCTCCGAATTCGCAGCTTACACACCTATAACACATTTTGCAGCCGTGGGTTGCTAACCGCAGTAATCTTGTCTCGTTATTCCTCGTCGCACCGCACCCGGTGTAGCAGTGTGCGGCTGCGTGCGCCGTTGCCGCGCACTTCTCGTATTCTTCCCCCATCTCGCATTGTAGCGTTGGTCATTTTACTCCAAAATTTCTTTCCGCTCTTGGCTCCGCCCCCTTCCGCTTCTCTGTACTCAAATCGTATTTGGAGAGCTTTTTCCACAATATACTTTGATTGAGGCGTAACCTTTGTTGCATGATAGCACTAGGCATGCATAATTTCAGAAATGTAAACACAGAATATGTCACCCACCCACTTCTTCTCTCCATCCCTATCAATTTCCCTCATTTCACTGTTCGTTTACCCTCCTGTCAAGAGCATAAATTGGGATCAATTATTGCAAGTTGTTAAGCGCACATAGAAACATAGAAAGCCCAGATAGACTGCAAAGCATATCTGTTCAGTACACAAATCGACATCAACCACTCAGAACACCACACAAGTCGATAGTTAACTAACAACAATCTTTGATTGCCAAATTTACATAATACAGATTTCACCCATCTCTTTCCCTCTCATTCCCTCTCCCATTCCTTCCCTCTTCGTCCCTCGCGAGTGGTCTCCGAATGCTCCGTCTCTGCCTATTCCTCTCAATTCTTCTCGTTTGTCTCTCCGCAATCCCCGTGAGCTAGCTACTTAAGTTTGTTTCATTGACTGAATTCCTGACCCTTTCAAGGCGTGTGAATGGGTCGGCACTGCTCCAGTCTGCAAGGGTAGCTGTCCCGAGGATATGAAGGAAATCCATCGAACACGGCAGGGAGGCTCCACCCTCGCTCGCTTTGGACGGTGAGCTTATGAGGAAGAGTAATAGAACTTCTCACACGAGCATGCTGAGTGTATACATCGATGAGGCTCTATAAGCGACATAGAACGCCAAAAAGAGAGTATAGGTCCTTGTAATCTGTTCATGATTTTGACGATTTAATTTATTAATAATGATGTTAAAAAACAGTCATACTTTTGTCGTGCAAATAACGAAACTGAATTTTAGACATTTTGATCCATTTGCAAACTTCAGTCCTTGCTGGTGGGGAACAAAGAGTCTTTGCTGCAAGAAAGAGGTTATCCGGGGAGATATCGACAAGGTATTTTAAAATAATTTATCTAAATTATAATCAATAAAATTAAGAACTGCGGTGATAATGGTGCGCTTCAATGCTCGAATGGCGACGAAGAAATATACCATGATTCCGGAATTTTGTGAGAAAATATTTCATTTTCGATTTTGAGATTCTAAAACGTTAGATGATTTTTGTCAAATTTTTAACGCTAATTTGCAGTGGATACAAAAAGTTGTGCTGTCCCAAAGGAATTTTCGTCATCGATTGATTCATTGAAGCTTTCATCAAAGAATGCAGCCGAATAAATCCATTTGGATGCCAACAGTCTCTATATCGAACTTGTTTCGTCAATGTTAATGAAACTAAGCGTTACATTTCTATGAGAATTTCGCACAAACATAATCACAGTGTGAATCAGTGAATGGCAGATATCATCCTCGAATCTTATCTGTTCTCCGCCTTATCTTCCCTTACAACTGCTCGACTGATCTCTCGCTCATCTCTTGTAGCCGAATACGTGTGATCCAGGGAAGAGCAGGGAGCTATTTATGAGAGGGAAATCGTTCCATCTCATGCTACGCCCCACCCGATTAGCGCCACTGATCATTCAAACTTATCGCGGTGCTGGTTGCATCCTCTTTTTCCTTATCTCCCAACCATTCTATTGTTATTTCCACTGCTCGTGCTGCTGATTTCACCCTCTGGGCACACCCGTTCTCTTCGACCATAAAAATGATCTTCTAATCTTTCTGTTCTTGATCGGACACATCCGTTCTATATCACCTCCTGCTCAATAGGCGCATTCAAATTTCTTCCAGACTTTGACTTCCGTACTTGCTCACGTGCCTATCTTTGAGTAAATATAAACCGATCTACAGGATGCGGCTTCTGCTGTTCGTCTTCTCTTGTTTCATCTCCTTGCACGCTCACAAAATCCTCGTCTACAACGTGAAATACGCCCACTCTCACAGCAATTTCCTCGGGAATGTTGCAGATTTGTTGGTGGATGCCGGGCACGATGTGGTGAGATACTTGTGAGATCATAAGGGTGTTTGAGAGGACACTAGGCCGGATGAGAACATTCGCTTGATAATCAATTGGAACAACTGATACGTACTAGACGGAATTTGCAAATAACCTCATCCAGTAGATTATCATTCCAACGTTCTTTTCGAGTGTAATTCAAAGTGGGGTCTGATCTTTGTATGTATTGCGAGCTGGCTTTTGCAGACCTCATTCATCCCAACGATCGATGTGAAACTCAAAGACGGTTCAACAAAGTCGAAAGTCGTACGAGTACATCCACACCCCGAGGCCGCAGCGACTCATTCAAAGGTGGATACAGGTTGGTGATTGCTCATAACCTTGGTATCAGACATTCAAAAGTCCATGTTGTGCAGTGCTGTAGATTCACGAATCAACCTTGCAGGAGAGTTCGACTTCTTCTCCTTCAGTGAACTCAATCCGATTGCTGCGTTCATTGTGAGGTTTTTTTCTCGCCCGTTTGTCAAACCACGCACTCTAGTAATAGTCTTCGTGAAACTCAGTCTGAATAGCAACAGTAGTCAGTTGAAGAACATTCATAATTCTTTGTTTGAAGATTAGATGCACTATTCCAGATGAGTCGCAACACTGGCTTCATGTTCTCAAAGCAATGTGAGGCTACGCTCGAGTCGGGAGAAGTGGAGAAGTTTCAGGTATAATTTTCTTGTTTTCAGTGTTCTCTTTGAGAGCTCTTTTACTTGAACTGACGAAGAACTGATGAAGCCCGTCAACATCTTTCAGAAAGAGAAATTCGACGTCTACATCGTTGAGTCTTCGGATGTTTGCGGAATGAGTGAGTATTATATTCTGGCCCGGCAAACGAAGAGACATTGAATACTTCTGTATAAATCAGCGTTAGAAACTTTAGTGAAGCATATTCAAAATCATATGCTCGATGGTATTTAGATGAATGATATGACCAGTGCTCGCCAACCTCATCCAGCCTCGCTCCATCATCAAAATCTCCACTACAATCCTGATGGGACAACAATTCGATGAGCTCGGAGTGCCCCTGCCGTTGAGCTACAACCCCAGTAAGGTTTCTCCTTTTTCAACTTCAAATAGATTTTAAAGAGTAGTGATTAGCGATCGCGGACCAACCAGACACGAAAAAATGATTTTTAAAATCAAGGCATGGCCACGCGTTCCCTCAACGTCCATTCCTTCTACTCGCGAGCGTGGAATCTCATCGCCGAGCAAATCACTCGGTTGATGTTCTCGGGCCCGAGAAGTTACGTCGGCGCGGTGTTCAAGCAAAAATTCGGCAATGAATACCCGAGTTTGAAGGTGAGATTTTCATTATTTCGTCACTCAAAAATACAATTTTCAGGAAATATCATCAAACGTTGCCTACATTTTCACAAATACTGAACCCCTGATCGATTTCGCGACTCCTACGCACACAAGAGTGATCCCTATCGGAGGATTAGGCGCCAAGGAACCGAAGGAGTTGGATGAGGTATGAAAGGGTTTAAAATGAATTGAAGGAATGCAAGGTTTCAGTATTGGACCACGATAATGACTCGAAGGCCGAAAGTTGTTCTAATCTCGTTTGGATCACTAGCGAAGAGTTTTCTACTCGCACCAACTGTGAAGGAAGCACTGCTCAAGGTTTTCTTTATTATTTTTACTTTTTGAAAATTCGTGAAACTTATTGTTTTAGGTGGTTTCTTCGTTTCCTACCGTGACTTTTATCTGGAAATATGAGAAGAAGGACGAATTTGCGCTTGAAGTTGCGGCTAAAATCGACAATCTCGTGCTAACAGACTGGATGCCCCAGAATGATTTACTGAGTGTGCCTCAAGAATTAAAATTTGTCAATTCGCGCTTGTCTTCCAGATCACCCAAACCTTGCGGTTTTCATCACTCACGGTGGCATGGGATCCGTACAAGAGCTAACACTCAGAGGAAAGCCAGGTAATAGTGTCGAGGTGCGCAAATCACAAAACTACCATTTCAGCGATTCTGATTCCAATTTTCGGGGACCAGCCTAGGAATGCTGCTATGATTGAACACAACAAGTTGGGCAAGGTGAGACGCAATTTCAGGATTGAAAAAAGCTCAAACTTGGCTTGTTCAGGTTCTGAGCAAACTTGAAGTCGGAAATCACGAAAAGATCACTGCTCTATTGAAAGAGCTGATGGACAACCCGGAGTGAGTTTCCGAATGATCCTGAACATAAATTATCGACTATTAACATCCAAATTTCAGGTACGCAGAAAACTCAAAACAAGTAGCACGAATGCTCGCCAAGAAGCCATTCTCTTCCAAGGAAAAATTGCTGAAATACGTTGATTTCGCTGCTGAATTCGGTTTGTTAATTCTCTACTTTCACTTTCACGTACAAAATACATCAGTAAAAATCCATCATTCAGGGTGGCACATCTGCCTAAAATAACCCTGTGACGTTCAGGTCCATCCTCCGCACTTCGTCCGCAATCTCATGACATGTCTTTCGTCGAGTACCACAATCTGGATATTGTTTTTGTTGGGTTCATCTTTGTTATGGTTATCTTTTACTTCTCACTGAAAGCACTGTGTTATCTGCTCAGAAGAGCTGGTCTCAGGAAAAGGAAGAATGAGTAATCACAAATTTCTATTTTCATTCCGAACGACAAACACGTGATAAATCCTTGTCATTTCATTCCATTCAACGTTAAGTTCAGAATCATGAACACACCTTATTGTTAGTGGAGACCAATTCGATGATTTCGCACGCTTCGGAACTTTTTCGAATCAATGTTGTTTTCAAGCGTTCCATGCTTCCCTAATCGCTGATGAATCGTTTCTTCCTATTGTAATCACTCAAAAAGAACGTGACTAATAACTTTCGCGGAACGTTTCGGAGAGTTCCGCTTTTCTCACAACTTTTCTTCTCAATTCTAACCCTTCCGAAACCTTCAAATACATGCAGCCTATCTTTATCATCCAGATTCTGTCTACTGTTCTTCTAATTATACTCATTCCTATACATATCCGGTACGAGTCTCTTCGCAAACTCATTCAAAAAAATCTTTCTTGCAGCTTTATCATTGTTTTTCTTTCCCAAAGGGCAGGAAAACACGTTGAACGTTCCTTTCGCATATTTCAGTGTAACTTATGTGAGCTAGGAGTCGTAGGCGGCGAAATATGATCATTTCAGCTATATTGAATCTCACGTACTCTGCCATCCAACTTTTTCTGCATGACACAGCCTTCCATGGCTTCTTGAATGACTTCTTCATGGTGAGATGAATGGGTTTATGCTTTCAACAATTTCACGTTTCAGAGTTGGAAATGGATTGCCACTTTTCACTGTGTGCACGTAAGGGTTTAAAATACTCAAAACCACATTTATTTTCTAATGTAGGCCACAATGTTTCTCGCCTGCACTAGCCTCTTTCATTTTGTGATTGGGGCTAATCAGCTCAGCGCTGTGATTCGACCATTTCAGCATAAATACGTAAGCCCTGGATGAATTTTCCCAATTGCCCAGAACACATGAGATCATATGCTACATGCTGAACAACTATATTTTTCTTGAGTGATAATAAACATGCTAATTAAGCTTTGGCGGGGAAACCGTCCATTGATCGTAAGTGCTGCAACGTGGCTGATCAGTCTATGCCTCGCTCTTCCCATGATTCTCACTTTACCCCTACCGGTTGTACGTGTTAACTGAGTTTTTTCTTCGAAAGATAATTTCTCTTTCCAGAAACTCGATGAAAGCATTTTTCCTGGTCTTCAGATTGTATTTTTCCGCTGTACGAAAAGAAGGATCGAGGGCATTCTTTCAGTTGAGTTCGATTATTCGGATCTTGCAAATTTCTCCTTTAAGATGGTATACTTTTGCATCGGATTCCTTGTGCAAATACTTACACTCATAAACTATGCCTACCTTGTGCGTATAGTTAGACGAGCTTCTGTACTGCCTGTAGGAAAAACAGCACCGAGAACCCCCAAAAGTGTTCAAAAAGCGTGTGAGGTGGCAGGGATAATTAGTGTTGGTTAGTTGCCATTCAATAGATCGGAGTTTGTGAAGAACATAATTAATTTATTTCCAGGATCGTTTCTTGCATGCTCTGTACTTATTCTTTATCAAATTCTTTTTGCAAGCGGGCAGGCGCCAAAATCGCAGAAGAAAATGATGTACTCGTTAATATTCACGTGAGTTTTCATGTTGTGGGTGGATTAATCTTTTGAAAGAGCGAAAAAGGTTGCTTACTTTCCACGAATACTTTACTCGAATCGGTCCTATTGACTAGTTCCGAGATTTCGAAAACACATCAAATGACTGTCTGTGATTTCCAGGATAGTTTGCGCCCTGAATAACGCTGTTAATCCGCTTACTTTGCTCCTGTTGTACCCGAAAGTCAGTGTTTTCACCCGAAAAATCTAGAAGTAACTACGCTTTTCTTATCAGATTCGTGCGCTTTTCATGAATTCTATCATCGAAGGAGAGGGAAACGAACCGGCAAGAAGAGACGGATGGACACGGAACTGCGAACTGGGAACCGAGGAGAGAGAATAGTTCCTAATTGGCAGGCTACTGATAAATGATTGTTTTCGTTCTTCGAAACTTTTCAAATCATCTTACTGAAATCGCAAATGCATCCAATTATGAATGTTCAAGCGTGGGAAGAAAATACGGATATAAATTATGATCCTTTCTCCACAATTCATTTCTGTTTCAAAAGGAGTCGCGATGAATAGAGGTAAGCTCTCATGTTTTGCTATGTAAACGACCACTCTCAGCCTGCTTACTCCTTCTACTCACTTCGATTCTCGTTTTGAGAAATATCTCAGCAAGTCCCGTGAGTGAGCATTTTTTTCGTGAGAAGAGGAGACAAAAATTTAGTTCTTAACCTTTGCAACAGTAAAACAATCGAAACTTTTCAAGGGTTGTGAATGGTTCGGTACGGCATTCTTCTGTGAGGGCTCTTGTCCTGGAGATATGGTGGAAATTTATAAAACGAGGAGTGGAACTTCGGAACTGGCCGCATTTGGAGTGTGAGAAGTCTGGGGAGTATAAGTCACTCCGATGACAATTTCAGAATGTGCTTTACCGGTGTAAAGGCATTATGCTGCAAGCCAGAGGTTGTTCTCGAGAATTACGACGATGTATTTTAGTATCTTCATTATTTTCAAAAATTGGAAATTTAAGAATTGTTTCATGCCTATTGAAGAGGATTGTCCTAAGGGCATGATCGAGATCTTCAGTGATGATGACGTATACGTAGATGAAAAGTGAGAACAAGTTTTGGATAATTTAAATTCTGTTAATCCGTCCATTTGTAGGAATTTCTCGAAGTGCTGTTACAAAGGAACTTTCCTCGTCTGATTACTGGGAACAGTCAAGCACCGAATAAATCAATTTCAATTTTGCTTGTTTCTGTTTTTGCCGAAGCCAATGACATGCATGGGAGAGAAAGATGCACAATGCATCGCAGTTCACTAGGAATAAACGCGATTCAGAAACCATTGAAAATTCGATGCTTATTGCAAATAAACAACTTGATTGCACTCAGTGAAGATGATGTATTGTTAATTTTTACTGAACCGGAACGCCGAGCTCAAAGGTGGACCCTTTACCGACGGTCTGCACGCTCCTTATATTGCTTCAGATTTTATTAGTCTTGACATGAAGAATTGACTCCGCGGCGGCGAAATGAAGATGATGCATAGTTAATTTTTACTGAACCGGAGCGCCGAGCTCAAAGGTGGGCCCTTTACCGACGGTCTGCACGCTCCTTATATTGGTTCAAATTTTATTAGTCTTGACATGAAGAGTAGACTCCACGGCGGCGAAATGAAGATGATGTATGGTTAATTTTTACTGAACCGGAGCGCCGAGCTCAAGGGTGGGCCCTTTACCGACGGTCTGCACGCTCCTTTTATTGGTTCAGATTTTATTAGTCT
>LS516246.1:87905-97924 GCA_900490845.1 Pristionchus japonicus | reverse complement strand
ACTTCATCCACCACATCCTCTTTCTCTCTAATAAAGAAAAATTCCCAACAATGAAAAAATCCTCATCTTTGATACCCTTCATTTTTCCGGACAATAATGGCTAATCCGAGAGTGGAGTGAATAGCAATAGTTGTGATAGGGAGAGACTCCACGTGGCTCTTCCTCCATTCTTCCAATTTTATGTCCATATCTAACAATGAGATAGTGGAGATTTGGAAAAAAAAATCATAGAAATAAATATTCAAGAGAAATGTTAACTCTATGAACAATGATAGCTGCACAATCGGAAGAAAATTTATCGCCACAAAAAACCCGAGTATCAAGATTCTAATCAGGATAAGTGAACCGATATGTACATTCATGTATGGGTCCCTGAGGGAATCATCATTACCAAATGATGTACATAAAAAGTGATTGGAATTCTACCAGAATATCGAAGTGAGTGAAGTAAGCCACCCTTCACTTGATTTGATTTGGCCCGACGGAACAACTGATACGCCTTCTTTTGATGGATCAACCTCAAAACAAGTTATTTACATAACACACATTGAATGTTTCCGTCCCATCGAGATACATTGTAAAATGTAAAAAATGTAAATGTTCAAAAAATTTTAAACGCGAGAAACCTCTTCGATATACGTAGGAAGCATTGGAACATGGTCCTTCATTTCTTCTCTAGTCATTTCCCATTTTTCATTGTTTCCATGCTCATTCCTCACTAGCCTTTCCACCTTTTCAGCTCCACAATCAAATAAAGAATTCACGACAGTCTGAATCAAAACATAAACGAAAATACAGTCGAGTCAATATGAATAAATCACCTGAGAGGATAGAGTAGGTGTAACTCTGAGCAGTATGGTCCCTCTCTCATTATCCATAGAAACTGAGATGACACCTTTCGTCGAGACACACTACAATATTAAAAGAGATCAATCTAACAATATATCACAAAACGTTACTCTGTTCCACACTTCCAGAACAAATATTCCTAACCGAGATAGAGGTATATATATTTTATCTACGCTCGTGGGCGCAACGAGATACAGTATTAATTTATATGGTGCACATCAACAACAGTTTTTTTCCAAATAATAAGCACTATAAGTCCCATACCTCTATTATCTCGAAATTTTTGCCTTGGGGTCATGAATTTTACATTTGATATCGATTCTCCATAAGGTAACTGAGGTCCCCAAGCACTTCATTGATCATCAAACTGGCCAGCACAGGCTGCACTCAGTACGCTTTTTGGACTGCGTAATTTTCACAAAAAATCACGTTTTTGATAACTACTCAGCTCAAACTTTATGCAAATTTGAAAAATTGGGCATGTTTTTTTCCGTTCACCTCGTCGAGCCCGATGTGTTAAGTGTCCGAAACCCTAAGAGCGACTTTCTGAGAAAATGAAACTATGCTTGGCACTAGGGAAAAATCGAATTCCTCCAAAATGTGTCAGCTGGTAGTACTCCTCGAGTGTAGCTCGGCACTAGTTGATTTAGTGTTCTGGTTCGCTCTCCGACGAGTGGTTATGTATGTTTCAATGAAACATAACCCAACCGACTTTCCGATTTTGCCAGAAATTCAAAACGAGTGATAGCGCAAATAACGCGCACTGTAGTTGTGATCATGCATGCAAAGTTTCATCCCGATCGATTTTCTATTTGTCGAGAAAAATCGAAAATTTTAGATTTTTAAAGTAAAATAGAAAATATCTCGAAAAATCGTCTGCTTTGGTACAACTTTTTATTTGCTCAATCTATAGAGCAACCACTCCTCACTCCTGTGTCAATTAAAAAGAAATTAAAAAATAGTGTTTGGAGAAATCCCCGAAAACGTACCGCCAAGTTGAAATAAAGTCAGTTCTCGATAAGCAACCCGGCCGTACCCCACCGGCGGCTTGTGGAGAAATCAGGCTTAAACTTTGAGCGCCGGGTCATGTTTACAAAGTTTGTCGAGGGTGGACCTACAGTACCTTGTCATGTTACAGTAACCCATATTACCGTAGTTAGATTGTCGAAAACTAAAAAAAGTTAGTTTGTGATAGCCTGATTACGGTATTATGGGGTACTGCAACATGACAAGGTACTGTAGGTCCACCCTCGACAAACTTTGTAAACATGACCCGGCGCTCAAAGTTTAAACCCAATTTCTCTACAATCCGCCGGTGAGGTACATCAGGGTTGCTTATCGAGAACTGACTTTATTTCAACTTGGCGGCACGTTTTCGGGGATTTCTCCAAACACTATTTTTTTAATTTCTATTTAATTGACACAGGAGTGAGACGAGTGGTTGCTCTATAGATTGAGCAAATAAAAAGTTGTACCAAAGCAGACGATTTTTCGAGATATTTTCTATTTTACTTTAAAAATCTAGATTTTCCGATTTTTCTCGATGCGCAGGAAATCGATCGACATGAAACTTGGCATGCATCATCACAGTAGTAATGCGCGTTATTTGCGCTAACACCCGTTTCGAACGATTTCGAAAGAACAAACCAGGTTGAATTAGGTTTCATTTTAAAATCGATTCTATTTGGCGAGGAGCGAACCAGAACACTAAATCAGCTAGTGCTGAGCTACACTCGAGGAGTACTACCAGCTGACACATTTTGAAGGAATTCCATTTTCCCCTAGTGCCAAGGGTCCCAGCCAACTAGTTCCACTGACTCAGAAAGTCGCTCCTAAAACTGGCCGTTTTCGAGATATCGGCCGAAAACGTCTTTTTTGCGAAAATTACGCAGTCCAAAAGCGCACTGATTGTGGGTGCAGCCTGTACTGGCCAGTTTTATGACCAACGAAGTGCTTGGGGACTACAGTTACCGTATGGGGAATCGATATCAAATATAAAATTCAAGACCTCAAGGCGAAAATTTCGAGATAATTTGCATATTGTACCCGTGAAAAGTTTTTCATGGATAACATGAGGAAGATGCAAAATTTCACGAGTGACCCATGAAATGTTATTTGTAGATAAGGATATTGCCGATTGACAAACTACAACTCGGTAAATCTAAAACCAACGGAGATACATCCATTCAAAGTTGTGGGTCAAAATACCTCATTAGATATGCGAATTTCGATACAATAAATAAATTTACATTTTTTTCGCCCTCACCTTAGCTAGTCGAAGTCTTTTCAGCCAAATGGGGGATGAATATTTTTTACTGTCGCACGGGCCTACGTTTTCCTACGTCTTTAGGGACTTTTCTAGTTCCGCACCAGGGCTGGGATTTTCCGAAATTTCCGATTATCCAAGGTTTTTCGGAAAGTGGTAGGGAGCCGAAATGAGCCGCAAAAACCAATTGTAGAGGCAAAATTTTCCGACTTTTCCGAAAATATATTTCGGGAAATGACATTTTCCGAAAAATATTTTACCGAACATCCCTGTTCCGTACTAGGCCACACCTCCCTGACTCCACCCTTTCCTGCCGAAGGAGGGGAGGGGTGGAGCCGGCCTCCTATCCGCCCAAGGGGGGGGGGGAGGCACTCCAAAAGAGCCGAACAAGCGGCTAACAATCGGGCATAGGTGCGGGGTACCATCCTCATAGCTGGGCCAGGGAACTCTTTGAAATTTTTTAGACTCGGATGAACGGGTCACCCCTATCAAAAATCACATGCGATGCACGGGTCACCGATTATTTTCGACCAAATTCCACATTTTTCCGGCTAAAAACCAACGGGTCGCCTCCAAAAATAGAGCCAAATATAATTTTTTTTAAGCGGGTCACCGCAACTTGCAATGTCCTCAAGGAAATCGGCGCTTAGGTATGACCATCCTGTTAACGAGAAGAGCGCACGATGAACAGGTGAAGAGAGAGCGAGTGCTAGACACACCGGGTAAGAGACAGTGAGGGGAGTTGAGAGAGGGAGAGCAGAGCTGCGCGCTATCCGCTCTCTCGCCCGTCACACCCACCCCATGCACGGCAAAAGACGCGAAGTAGGGGAGGGATGGGAACAAGGGCGCGAGGGAAAGGGGCGGAGGGATGGGCCTAGTACGGAAGTAGAAAAGTACCCTCCAAGGTGTAGTACAGCACACAACTACACAGCAGTCCGAAATACCGTAATCTGACAATGGTGGAATCGTGAACTGGCTCATTAAAGAAAAATCAAAATAAAGACAGTTTTGAAGATGAAAAGATTTCCCACCTTCTTTTCGATGTTCATTTTTATTTCGTCGTCCAGAGGGCTGATAATGAAGGAATATTGCACCGACTTGTGATGTACAAACCTCCGAGCGGGTTTATTACAAACTTTTCGCTTGTCACTCAAATGTTTTATAAAGTATAATAAAGCAAATGGAATCTGCCTTACACTTCAGAAGAAAGCTGGATGCGTGAGGCGAGAAGAAGCAAATTATGTATGATGAGAGGAGGGAATGCCTCAAATACAGCCGATTAAATCGGATATCACGGGTTTTCTGTGAGAGTGTAGTACAACTTCTAATTCCACATGCCAGAAAAAATTATGTCTCAGATCAAAGTTGATTATAATGACCCATTGGAGGACTCCGTATCCACTATATCCACGTGTAACATTTGCATGTTATCTTTTTTGATCTACAATGCCACATGGCCAGAACTCGCTTCATTTTCATCGTACAGCGAATTTTTAAAGGGGGTCCCCCCTTATGTGAATAATCGAGTTGGAAGATTTGACAGAAATTCAACTGAAAGCATTGCAAAACATTGTTCAACTAACGTGTAAACAGATATAAAGTGGATTGGAGTCGAAAGCAAGACATTTGGAGCGAAAAAAAAAGTTGGCAAAAGATTGATGTGGGCAGGCGGATTCGAACTTGAGCCCAAAATTGGGTGCTAGTTTTTTTGCAAAAAAATGATGGCGTGGTATGTCGTATCTACTCGGGGTAATTTTTATTAAACTCTCCGTACGTTTTCACATATTATGTAAACTTTCCAGGCCCAAGAATACATTGGAACAGGGTGAAATATTTTTTTGAAAAGATTGAGAGAGCTGATTTTCAACATTTTTTCGATTTTCTCGAAAAATTGAAGTTCAAACCTTTTGAAAATTCGCCAGAATGTATAACTTTTGACGCTCTATCGAATGGTATATGACATGCGGTGTAAAAATCAAGATGAAAAATTTCGATCTCAAAGATCAAAGATCAACTTTTGGGTCCAATTTTCCGGCTGAAGTGTGTCCCACCCCTAGGGACTCTAAGCGCCGAGTATGAACCCCTGGGGACGATTTTGAGCTACTGTGCCATTTGCCCTCCAACTCCCGACGTTCTTAAGCGGACTGCGTTTTAAACATCCCATTGAATTAGTATTCAAGAGTGCTACAAATAACACCTTCGCGAGCACTTTGTGTATTTCTGACCCCCCTAAACACCGTGTACTAAGCAAGTTTGGCGCTTCTGCTGTTTATGGAGTTTCCCCTTTCCCCCTCTCCCCTCCCTCTCATTCCCTCTCCTTCGCAAAGGAGAAGGCGGTCTCCCCTCTCGGAGGAGACCAAGTCCGCGGGGGCGAATGCTCCCCTCACCCTCCTCACATAGGAGGGCGATGGACTGAACCAGAGAAGTGTGAATCAGCACTTATATAGGCTGAGGTGGAATGTAAATGAGAAATGCGAGAGTGTTAACTTTGAGGGACATAATCTCTTCTGAGTGAGTGACTTCCTTGTTTCATTTTCCGAAAAAGTTCAATTGATCATAAGTGGCTTCAAAATTGTCCAAATACAATATTTTTTTTTAAATGAAGTAGAGACGACAAATTTAGGTCGTGAGCACCAAATCGATAGGGCAATCAGCTTTTGATTTATTCCTAAAAATTTCACATTTGAACACATTTTCGTAGGTTTTCTAGATATTCGAAAAGAGGGAGAAAAAAACAGCACTTTCTTGCCCGAGCCTCTCTCACTATGGACCGCTCTGACACCGGAGTGAGGCGATGCATAAGAATGGTAGGGATAGAATACTCTATGGAGAAGGGCTGGCCAAAAAATACAGATACCAATAAAGATGGGCACTTCTTTACTTCACCGGACCAGGGTTCCCCCACTGAGCGCGTCGACCGAGCAGAACGAGGAGGAATAAGAGGAAATTATTAGGAGGGAGGGGAGAGTGAGAGAGGGAGGAAACCTTGGTCCGGCGAAGTAAAGAAGCGCCTAAAGATGAAGATAACGATGAATAAGATAAAAATAAAGATGGCCAATAAAATATACTACAGAAGTGCAAAAAAAATCTCAATGTTGCCAATCAATGTGTTTTTTTTTAGGAATAACTCATAAGCAGCTAATGATAAGCTGATTGCCCTATTCATTTGGTGCTCAAAACCTTTTTTGTCTCTAAATCAGCTGTATCCACATTTTAGAAAAATGAAATTGTACAAATTTGAAGCAACGATTAATTGAAATGTTCAAGAAAATACGACTATGTCGGGAAACTTGCCTAATAAGCGAAATGCGGGGCAAAGACATGCGGAAAACATTTTTTTCGTAAGAACCCATAATTGGGCACGGAGAATTGATTGAAGCATCAACATCGAGGAACTCAAGGATACTTTTTGCTGTTGTTGGAATCCCCCGATCAGTCCTACTAACCAACATTGATCGAAATCGAACACATATTTTATTTGTTGGGGCAAAAGAGGCTCATTGTCCCACACTCTTATGGAATCCCGTGATGTATGTCATCGCGTACCTGCTCAGAAGCGTTTCCGATGGCAGCCCGAAACACCTTGGCATCCTTAAAGTATTTCATCAGCGCATTCACAAGCATATGATTACCAACCTTGAGAAGCACAGCGTGTTCTTCCCTTTCAGTAAGGATGAGCATTGTTAAGCAAATTCTGTTAACAATTCGAGGTCTTTTCTCAGACATCAGAACCGTTGCCATAGTCAAAAAACTGCTGTCCTTAAAATTAGATTTTTTTTCGCTACCTGCAACTACAAAAGTATATAATTATTGCAAGGACATACTGAAAGAATCGTAGCTCGGTTGTTCGATTCCTGAAACACAAGATAAATAAATTAAGCCAGATATGTATATAATTCCGTAACTACCTTAGCTAGCTCGTAATAAGACTTGATGGAGGATAAAACTCTTGCTTCATCAATTTCCATGCTGAAACAATAAAAAGTTGACGTCGTTATCCGTAGCAGTCAGAACATTAGCACTTGATAAGGCAAAATGCATGTCGACATGTCGAGAGTCTCCCTATCCATAAAGTTTCAGCTAATAACTAGCTCGTCATCCTAACGGCGTTTTCGAAGATTCTCCCTTTGGTATTCTATAGCGACACATGTGAAGAGAGCGCACCGAAAAAGATACCGAAGAAGCTATATTTTTTCAGGCAACTCGGTTTGAATCTAATGTGAACAATTTCGGAATCTAATGTGAGCAATTTTAACAGTAACCATGGCTAAATTAGGTTCCAAAAACTTCAAATTAGATTCCAAAATCACCTAATTAGATTCGAAAACCGTTTATGATTCTAATTAGATTCCAAAATAATCTAATTAGATTCTGAGATTTTCTAACTAGATTCCGGATTTTTCTAATTAGATTCAGAAAATTTCTAATTAGATTCAAAAGATACTCATTTTTTAAAATTTATTTTTTAAATCTCCCCTGGAGAATAAACGACGTCCGGTTCTACCAGATGGAAGAACCAACGACGATTCAAAAATGTCGCACAGACATGACTGAACACCAGGCGAGCACGCTGTTACGTGAAGAGTCACAAAATAACTAAGTGATGCTCGACAGCTATAAATCGACCATGTCTAGGTTGCGTGTGTTCTAGACGCGCCGAGTTGTAGCTTTGGATTTT
The DNA here is from genome assembly GCA_900490845.1 of Pristionchus japonicus. Classification (NCBI taxonomy): domain Eukaryota; kingdom Metazoa; phylum Nematoda; class Chromadorea; order Rhabditida; family Neodiplogasteridae; genus Pristionchus; species Pristionchus japonicus. The sequence goes on along the minus strand of LS516246.1, from coordinate 90,131 downwards.
GGAACCTAATAAGATCACAATTAGACTCGAAAAACTTCTAATTAGATTCACATTTCACGATTACCGTTTAGAATCTAAATGTGATCTTATTAGATTACACTTCTAATTAGATTTTTAAAAAAATTCTAATTAGGTTCTGACTCCTCTGCTTTTCTAATTAGATTCAAGCAGAGTTGCCTGAGTTGGTCTTTCAAGAGGCCAAAATAACACGATAATGTCAAAATAAGACCTGTGCAATTTGGCCGTCCGTCGGATACGGTCACGTAAGACTTACAATTTGATACATTAACTAATGCAGTAAAAAAAATATTTAAAAATTAAAAATTAATTTTTTTAAATAACACCAAAAGCCGGGGAAAAGTCTGACCACAGCAGAAACGTCGAAATTACCGGGAATTCAAACCAAGTAAAAAGCACACGTGTCCCAGCTAGCGAATAAACACTGATTTGAAAGTCCGGGCAATTCCGACGTATTGCGAGTCGCTACCCTTTTTCCGGCTCTTATTCTTGCAATTCCCGGATATGGCCCCTACACTAGCTAGCTAGTAGGCACCACGGAGGAAATTTTCAAACTCTTTCTAAAAATCTAATTTTGCTTTCACGGGGTAGTTGGCGAAGCCGAATCACGATAGCGTCGTCAGAATTATAGAAAATATTATTATTAACAAGCAATCTCAGCGAACTCTAAGCCCCGCCCCTCGTGGTGTTGCGACCGGTTCGTTGGGTCTTGACATTTCGACGGGTCATTCATTTAAATTTTCAAAGTCTAGTATTCCCTTTTTTCGCATATGATATCGATTGATTGCTTGTGTTTGAATAGTAATTGATCAAATTTATGGTGAATTTCAGTGTGCCTCGTTAAATACTTGCTCATGTGTAAACTACCGTAATCCATCAGTATATCAAAACACGCCTGTCAGTGTAAATAGGTCATATTGGGCTTCAGACACATCGTGAATAGTCTCCTGAACTAAACAACAAGCCTGTTAGCCTTTAAAAATACATACTAACATTTAAATGTGGTGAAATGCATTTCTCGAGTATGGACATTTCAGAGACCATTTTGAAAGAGTTGGCGCCCATGAAATTAGCTTATTTTTGGTTCAAACCCGTACACAAACTCGATAAATAAATAAATCATCATATAAAATCGCGGCACCTACTGAAACATCATTTAGAAAATAAATACCAGAAAAGTCAGAAAATAAGGAGATTCCCCCTCAAATTTGAACATGTTGGCCCCCACGATTTTTTTTGTAATTTTGGTAATCGTTTTTGAATCACTCTGCCTTACTTTTCAAACAAAATTTGTGAAGCTGCATATCCAAATAGTCAATATATAGCAACCTTGGCACGCTTTTGGAACTTTGCCAATGGGCGGAGCCAGCCCGCGCTAACGTGGTGGTGTGAGCGGAGAAAATGCGTGCTTTGGAGGGCCGTGAATATATCAAATAAATTCAAAAAAATGACGTTGATTTGAATGCCCGGGCAGTTCCGACGTTTCACCGGTCGCAACCCTTTCCCCGGCTCTCGATCTAGACTTTCCCGGATAAGGGTCCCTAGCCTAGCTAGCTAGTTTAGAAATTAAATTCGAAATTATATTAAAGTTCCCCTCCACACACTTCACAAACAATTGGGATTTGAATTCCCGCATTTTTATATCCGGGTTCTGCGTGGAGTAATCAACTTGATCTTTCGCTGTCGGCATGTCTAGGGCGCATAGATACCACTGTTTGAAGAGGATTGCTCCACTGAGGGCTGAGATATAAAAAGTGCGGGAATTCAAATATCGATTGTTTGAAAGTGTGTGGAGGGGAACTTTAATTGTAATTTTTAGTGAATTTTTAAGTGCATATAAGTGAAAGAGATACTTTGAAAATGGTTCGTTTGATCCCTGCCCTTCCCTCTTCTCTCTGTTTCTTATCTTTTGCATTATTTCATTCACAGCTCATTTTGAGTCTGTTCCGGAGATGATCCTGATGGACTCGTTGCACTCGATCTCGATCATGGTTGACCGGTTTGTATTTTTTTAAAGTTACCCAACAAGGACGATTTTGACCTATTATTTTTATATTTTTATTGGATAGAGGAAGGTCGACTTAGTATTGATCGCGCATTAAAAAAGCCAGTAAATCGATATTCATCCTAAAAAGAGGCTCGAAACTCCGGTCTGGTCCGGCATTGATCCAGGCAACGCGCGCGCGATTCGAATTTGAATATTGGCGA
>LS516169.1:0-12203 GCA_900490845.1 Pristionchus japonicus | reverse complement strand
TCTGCCGAGGTGTGGTCGTAAACTTTATTTTAAACCTCGGAGTGTACTACCCTGAACTCCAAACGTTCTGTGATGGAAGTGCATCCATTGGTGAATTCAACAAAAATTTAGGCACTTTGATTCGATTTCGTAATAGGCATAGTGTTGCCCTACTATCACAGAAACATACCTGTGAAATTTTGGGTCTGATGGTCCACTTAGGCGGAAGTTCCGGTTTTTAGAGAATTTTGGGAGGTGGCGTAGAATATGCCTCTTGCACTATTGCGAAATCGAATCAAAGTGCTCAAATTTTTGTTAAATTCGCCAATGAATGTACTTCCATCACAGAACGTTTGAGGGTTGGTCCACTTTTAAGTTGTTGGTCCACTTTTAAGTTTACGACTACACCTCGGCAGAAATTGAGCTAAGAATGAGTTTGAAGGAGCGCATACTGATATACTACATGACGCTATTCTCCTATGTGACGCTATTCTCCTATTTGAGCGATACGTTAAACACAGAAGGCGAACAATATTCGGCGAAACTTCTCCAAAGTTCGTTCCTGGACGTGTTGTACATGTGATCATGGAGTGTTTCCGCAATCTGTATCGAGCTGTTGGTGGAAGATTCGTGAATATCCGACAGGTGCCCGGAGAATGCAGAGAAGACGTGAAAAACGTGGATGAATGGATTGAGTACGGAGAGAGCGATAATTCTAAGTTCTCAGTTGTTTGAAAAAGAACTTATATTGTAATGAACCTCTTTTTTCATATCCACATTTCGTTCCCCAATATAACACACCCAACGAAGAGATTTGCTAATTTAGCGGTTGTCATCCCTCTCCCCTCCAATTTTCCACATCCCTCATTTACCCTACAACTCCTCATTCTTATCGGTAAACGCGCGTAAAAATTAATCAATTTGACCATTTTCGAAATAACGTTGTGAAATAAAATTGGTGGAAAAGGGCTTGAAACGCTTAGCTCCACCCACAAAAATAGCGCGATTGTTATTTTTGGCCGCTATTACGTACGTATATTTTTAAATATATGATACGCGTCTCCTCAAGAAATTTAATTTTCTTTTCTGCTCGGAAAATAAATATATGATACGCGTCTCCTCAAGAAATTTAATTTTCTTTTCTGCTCGGAAAATAAACGTATATTTTTAAATATATGATACGCGTCTCCTCAAGAAATTTAATTTTCTTTTCTGCTCGGAAAATAAAAGGGGGATAAAACACATCTTTTCGTCCATCTTTTTCCTATTTGAGGAGACAAAAGGGAGCATTCGCCCTCGTGGATCCTCCCTCGAGGGGAAGAAACGAGAAGGAGGAGGGAATAGGGTTGTCCCATTACCAGCGAACATCATTTTCATGGCTTCTGCCGACTTCTGCACCTTCTACGACTAACGACGACTTGATTAACGATTTCTGTGATTGTTCCAACATAATCTACGGAGGGGCATTTAAAAAAATTTTCTTAACTACTGAGGTTTTCGGAGTGGAGATCTTATGAGACTTGAGCGTTTACTGTTTTCTCTTTCATAAATGTTGTATAGTAAATACATTCTGTAAATATCCGTATTTATATTCGCCAATTAATCATGAGTTCGACCTAAGATGCGCTCCAACGTACCCCGTACTTTATCGTTACTGTCGTACTCATTAATGTTTAAATGCGCGCCTGACTGTCTAACTGTCTGGCGCTCTCTCACGAGGGAATAGCTCTCGCTCCCGCCCTTTCCCTCGTCAGTCGAGTCTTCCCCTGTCCCGCGAGTTGCGGCAGGTTATTCCGTCACAAGTCTGGTCTTCGTTCTCGTCGATAAAGCGGCATTCTATTGACACGTCGACTTCCCGTGGTTCACGCAGCAAGTAAATATACAACACTGGCGTTCAGGATCTTCACACGAACTAAGGAGACGTGAGTTAACTACGTTTGACTCGCTTTCCGTTTTTCGAATTTAGTGTAAAAGGAATTTCATTTGGTCGGCCGAAGGCGCTGCCCGATTTTTGATTTCTTTTGACGCTAAAAGCTGTTAGTGATCACGGTTAGGGTTGTCTAAGGAAGAGTAAGCTCTCACGTGACAGGAAGAGAACGTAGCAAGGGCCGAATACCCAGCACGTTCTGCTTTTTGGTCAGTGAACTTACTAGTGACCACCCGCGGTAGAAGAAACTCGTAGCAGGGCCGATTACCCAGCTAGTTTTTCGTTTTGCCCGGTGTAGTTGTCAAGAAAAAGTGCTATTGAGTGACGGTAGAGCAAGTGTGCTCCCGATAGTGTTCGGCTGCGGTCGAAAACAGGCGAATTCGCGCCTAGTGTGCAAAGATTGATAAAGTCGGCCGGAGGTTCTCTCCGATTTTCGATTTTGCACGTACCACTTGTTGATTTCATCACGCGCAAAGGTAGCGCGGCAGTTTGTTGTTGATTTCCAATCAAAGCAAAGCAACAATGCCTGATGAAATGAGTGGTATCGACAAGTTGGCAGCACTGGTTGAGCAGCTTGTCAAGAACCAGCTGAAATCTGAAACCACGAATGAGTTGTCTGTTGGCTCGCTCAGCGCGATCGAGTCGCGTNCGTGGTAGAAAGGATCATTTCATGTTTACGAGGTGCACAGGAGTGGCTTAAAGTTGTTCTCTTGCTTCTGGTACAGTGTTTCACCACTTAGATTTATGGGACTCTAAAGTGGATATCTATACTCCTATATAAAGCAGAGGTGTCCGTGGGTGCGTGTCCGCTATTGCGAAATCGTTACCAAATTTCATCACTGCATACTAGGGTTGGCAAAAATAGTCTGAAACGGCCGGTTCGCTCGCGCCAAACGAGACACGAATGAGTCTGGATGAGAGTGAGAGAAATGATCTCTCGAATTTGAGACTTCTCGAGTCTGAGAGCCAAATAGTTCAGACTCTGAGAGTCTCAAATGGCTTTATCAGCGTTAAAGCTATGAATAAACCCTGAAACATAACGGCAGTTTGCTACTCTCGGAGTCTCAGACTGTGAGAGTCTGAAACGTTCGGACTCACCGAGTCTCAGACTCGGCGAGTCTGAAATGAGTGAGACTCTGAGAGTCTGAGACTCGCCATTCGACTCATTTTGCCAACCCTAGTGAGCGGCGAAATGAAGAATGGGAGGGAAAGAGAGGGAGAAGAAGGAGGAAATGAAGAATACATGGACGAAATACGAAAATATATCTTACAAAACCTTCAATAAAAAAATCCGACTATTTTAAACCCCATACTATGCATAATTATATTGATCCTCTCGAAAAGGCGCATCGATCTATGGCATTTACGTATTCCACTAACCCCTGGTATTCGAAAACCACTTGTGGACGGACGTGTATTTGAATTTAGAAAACCATTAAAAAATGTCAATGTATTCGTCATGGTCGATTACATATCTTTTCCGATTTTTGTAAAAAATAAAGAAATGTCTTCTGGAACTCGGAGACAGGATACAGGATACTGGATTTATCTGTGTCGCTTTTGAAGCGGAGATCAAGATGGGTATCAGGAAGGGATTTGGATCTTCTCATTTGGTAATCATTCGGCAAGGTTCGGGGTGGGGGGTCTTCTTTCCTTGTCGCAGACCCATTAGATGGTGGATTGGAGGTGAATCCAGGCGTGTTCTAGATTCTTCTTTGAGCTTGAGTCCTCCAGGGTCGAATGATCTATCTTTGAGCGAGAATCATTGAGCCCAGAATCCGAGGGACCAAACATCTTAGTAGGTAATACCCATCACACGGTGACCACTCCGGCTTGGATGGGGATTCCTCTTGATGAGTCGTTGGCAGAGACGAGGGGTATTAGGGGAAACCGCTTTCCATCAGAGAGAAATGGAGAGGGAACCGCTCGCGACGACTAACAAGGAATGGAATGTATACTCGATATACAGTTAAAAAAAAATGAATGGTTTTGAGCATGATTGCAGCATGCTGCAGCCCGGCCGCACCGGTCGAATTTGTACAAAATGAAGTTGGCCATGGTTATCAGCACCCTTGATAACAACTTTTGGCAATTTTTCAAAAATAGAGTGTGCCAACGTAAGCGCTGCAGTGATTGATTCTTACGCAACCAGGCTCATATATGAGCCTATATACACTACCGGACAAAAGTATTTGGACTTTCTTCAAAGTGTCGTAACTTTCTTCAAAGTCAAGTTAGAGACTTCCGGTTTGCTGCAATGTGTAGGCAATCTATCTCTCTACACAGCCATAGTATTGGGCACATTGCTCAACATCATTGTCTATTTAGGAAAAAATTAAGTCTGAATAGTACTTCTTTCGGATTTTCCAGTTTACTAACAGGATTTTCCAGGATATTCCCACGCATAGCTGTGAAAGAACATCCATCAACAAGCACAATGGGCTAGTGATCTGTTTGTTTCGACATCGTTTTCAATCGGTCAGAGCCCCTTTTCGAGACCTCCAAAATTTCGTTATTTCGCCATAACTTTCGTTCTAGTCGAGCTACGGTGCTCAAATTTCACAGGTATGATGTACTCGTAGTAAGACATGATTGTTATAAGTTTGGGTCGAATCGGGCTCGGAAATCGAAAATTCGATTTTCAAAAGTTCACTGTTTTGGTCGTTCCCGTTCTTGCCACTCTGCAGAGCGAAAAATCTGGGCTCATGGCAAGAGGTGCTACTACTACTAGGGATCAAGTACACGAAGTGGTGAAGTCAGACATTTGGTTTTGGGTGTTTTCTGGCAGAAGATCCGAGGGCATTCAAAGTCAAAAAATCAGTTGCTCGAAAACAAACTTCCTTGGAAAATGCAGAGTCCAGTTCGAAATGCTTTCAAAATGGCGCAGATTAAATAACATGTTCGTAGGAGGAAAATCAACTTGTTTTGCAAGCTCAATCTTGCTTTTCTAATTACCGAGTTCTGAAGTCTATACCATTTTTGACTTTGAATGCCCTCGGATCTTCAGCCAGAAAACACCCAAATCCAAATGTCTGACTTCACCACTTCGTGTACTTGATCCCTAGGAGTAGTAGCACCTCCTGCCATGAGGACAGATTTTTTGCTCTGCAGAGTGGCAAGAACGGGAACGACCAAAACAGTGAACTTTTGAAAATCGAATTTTCGATTTCCGAGCCCGATTCGACCCAAACTTATAACAATCATGTCTTACTACGAGTACATCATACCTGTGAAATTTGAGTACCGTAGCTCGACTAGAACGAAAGCTATGGCGGAATAACGAAATTTTGGAGGTCTCGAAAATGCGCCCTGACCGATTGAAAACGATGTCGAAACAAACAGCTCACTAGCCTATTGTGCTTGTTGATGGATGTACTTTCACCGCTATGCGTGGGAATATCTGGGAAAATCCCGTTAGTGAACTGGAAAATCCGAAAGAAGTACTATTCAGACTTATTTTTTTCCTAAATAGACAATGATGTTGAGCAATGTGCCCAATACTATGGCTGTGTAGAGAGATAGATTGCCTACACATTGCAGCAAACCGGAAGTCTCTAACTTGACTTTGAAGAAAGTTACGACACTTTGAAGAAAGTCCAAATACTTTTGTCCGGTAGTGTAGACTCATCTCGGCGATGATTTTGATTCTGTACCCGTCCGATCCGTCGAAGCTACTAGGTGGAATTACTCATTCACTTTTATAGTTAGAGACCTCAACGTAGATCACCGATTTGTTGCAATGGTACCAAAATTCAATATGTCCCTCATGGTCTAAATAACATTATACTTTTTACCGTTTGTGATTATCTTGTCTCTGTGCAAAGGTATGCCTCTAAATCCACGCGCGCGCAGGCACCGAGCCAGAGGGAAGGGAAGAGGCGAGAGAGAAAAGGGGCGGAGCCTCTCTCGTGTGTGTCTCTCTCCCTCCCCACGCTCTCTCGCTCCCCTCTCCCATCGCTTTTGTGGCAACTCGAGGAGTAACGCTAAAATTCTAATTTCTTCTCTAAAATTCCTAAAATATTCTAATTAGTCGAAATTGGTCGGCGCAACTGGGTCCGATCAAGAGAATCCCCTAAATACCGATTTTCGGCATATTTATCGATTTTTCACTATCGAAAAGTTATACGATCAAGTTGCGCCAAAAATTCTTTGATACTGGCTGACGATAGCTGCCGAAAACGCTTTTGATTGTTCAATTTGGTTGCGAACTCGAGTTGCCATCCCTCGGGCCAGATTTTGCGCGCGTACCTATCCCCTCTGAGTGGGCGGAGCTTGAGGTCTCTACTTATAGTACTCTGAGCGAGAGGGTGAGAAAACCACAACGGACAAAACCACAAGGGGCATAAATCGGTTAGGAGGTGACCTAGGGCAATCAATGTTGTATCATCGTAATCAGTAGAGACATACGGTGTTTCACTACCGTAACCATCGGGAGTCGCAAACTGACATTATTTATAAAATGAATTTTTAAAAAATGAATAAAGTCAGTTTGCGATTCCTGGATTACGGTATCTCGGGTTACAGTAGCATGTATAGGCACAACTGGCCAATGATCAAATTTATTGTTGTATACGCAAGTAGAAATAATTAATGTCCGTGATCTACCTCTCGCAATCATGAACCTGCCCCAACCGGACACGCGTTGCGGTCGCGCCGCGTGTCATCCCATTTTGTATCGTGTCACTCTCACCACGATTGTTCAGTGTACTGTTGCGCGGTACAAACACGTTATTTGCTGACTCAAGCTAGCTCAGTGAGTTCTCGTCGCCCTCCCCGGACTGTTGCTGTCTCTTCTATTTATTTATCGTCTAATAAACGGCTGACGTAATCGACTACTCGCTCAACACACGCAAGGACATATTCAACATTGGCGTTCAGGAGCATTTCGAACTCAAAAAGGTGAGTTAATTTATAATTTACTTACCGTTTTCGAGTAACTGTCTTTAGTTTACTTTTCTTTTAGTGAACTAGGATAGAGAAAGGCGTTGTTGTGAGTGTTTAGTGGTAGTTTACTGCTATTAGTTGCCAATTTGCGACTCAAACGGTTGCTGGCATAGCCTAAAACGTGTTTTTCGTGTTTTTACCTAAAATTTGTGGGAAATCGGCCCGCATTTTTAAAGTTTGAACCGGAAAGTGGCCGTGTTCAGTAATTGCCAATCGGGCACGCCAATCGGGCAGTATTGAATCGCCAATTGGGCACGCCAATCGGGCACCGTTGTAAGCCATATTGGGGCTAAGCCGTTTTTCACTCTGTGCACCGGAGGTTCTGCTCAAATTTTGAATTTGGGGCAGCTGGGTCAAGCCTGAAAGATGGTTGACGCTACTGACGAAATCGCCAAGGTGCTTGTGGCCATGCAACAGATGATGGCACAGCAACAAGACGAGTTGAAAGAATTGAGAAAGCAAAACGCAGAGAAAAGGGAGGCACAGAACAGCGGAAGTGAGCCAGCCAAGGGCAGAGGACCCACGGTGGATTCACTTGAGAAGCAAATCAGGGTATTCACGTATAACCCTGACGAGGGATGGACTTTTGAGGCGTGGTGGACGCGTAATGAGGATCTATTCGAGGCAGTGAACCTGGGGGAAGAGGAAAAGGGTCGAATGCTATTGCGTCATGTTGACGAAATAGTTGACAGACAGTTTCGCGACCACATCCGCCCCAAGAAACTGAGTGAAATGAAATTCGCTGAGGTGAAAGAAGTGATGATAAAGCTATTCGGAGACAAGAAGACCCTGTTTGAAAAGAGATTGGAAATGTTCAACCTGAAAATGTCGAAAGTGCACATCGACGATATGAGGGAGTTTGCGACGCGAGTAAACAGGGTAGTCGAGGATGCAAATGTCACTGAACTGACCCCGGATAAGATCAAGACGATGATCTTCCTGGCTGGTGTTGACCTACCGAGGCACACCGGTGCAATGTTCCACATCATCAATGGAATGAAGAGGGAAGAGAGTCCCACCCTCGAGAAGATTCTCGAAATCGCTGATACTTTCAAGGAAGCACAGCATGACTCGCACACTGTGACTGGCCAGAATCGATCCCATGTGAACGCAGTGAAGCTTCATGGGAAGGGGAAGGATAAACCCCGTCGAGACAAGAGTACTTCCGAAGACTCAGAAGGAGATGAGTGTGGAAGGTGCGGCCGAGATCACGAGGATGAGAAGTGCCCATTTGTGAATGCGATCTGTCACAATTGTGGAAAGACTGGCCATATAAGAGCGATGTGCCAGGGGAAGAACAAGGGAAGAAGACCCAAGTTCAACAAGATCAAGAGCGAGCAATCAGGGAACTCGAGTGGAGAGTTCGATGTGTCGATGAAAGTGAATGGTGAAAAGGTGGAAATGAGTTTGGACTCAGGTTCCGACCTCACGTTTATCTCGGAGAGCACATGGATATTGGTTGGTTCACCGAGAGCAAGGTGTACTGATGTCACTCCAGAGTGCCCAAATGGATCGATTTTCAGAGTGAAAGGGAAATGCGATGTCAATTTGGAGATGAATGGTCTCACAGCTTTCGGAGAGGTGTACATCACAGAAGATACGAACGTGCTGGGAAGGGATCTCATGCAGTTGTTCTTCACACTGATGCCTAAGGGGCCGCAGGCTCAGCTCAATCACTCGACCAGTGGAGTCGAGGTCACAGAGGTTGGGGAAGACCCTCACTCTGGAACTGGACTGGTGGAGGATGACCACCAAAGGAAGCACTCGATTCAGATAATCGAGGTCACAGATACAGAGGTACTGCCTCGTTCTGGAAACGGTCTGTTGTATGACCGTCACGATTCGTCGTCTGGAAAAGGAAATCCAGAGAGATCGGAGAGATCTGCGTCGTCAGTGGCGAGATCGAGTATGAAAGAGGACTCAACCCACTCAGGAGCGGATACAACTGGTAATGTAGCGCCATGTCATCTTGTACCCTCTGAGGAAGCCGCAGTAGATTACTGTGCAACTGAGAAAGTCGCAGTTGAGAACTGTGCAAATGAGAGAGGAAGTTCGCTCATGGATGAGCTGAAACAGCGAGTGATGACCGGTTCACACTCCGAACTTCGAGAAAGTGACCAGATGGAATCTGGAAGGGTTCGTGTGAATGGAGATGAAATGCTTGGTGGTCAGTATGGAGAGTACTGTGTGGATGGAACAACTTCGAGAAGAACCGACTACCGTACCCCTCTACCCTGGGATGAGCCAATCGACTACGAAGGATCATCGACTATCGCCAGCCAAGCCGTGATGCAATCGATCGAGAGCCAGATGAAGAAGAGAAACTGACGCGCAAAGCCAGTCCCATTGACCACTTTTTGTTGATATCGTGGCCCAATCTCTTCTTTATTTCTACTCTGTGTTTTTATCAGATACTCCCAAGTTCGTATCTTAGGCGGGAGGTGTTGTATACGCAAGTAGAAATAATTAATGTCCGTGATCTATCTCTCGCAATCATGAACCTGCCCCAACCGGACACGCGTTGCGGTCGCGCCGCGTGTCATCCCATTTTGTATCGTGTCACTCTCACCACGATTGTTCAGTGTACTGTTGCGCGGTACAAACACGTTATTTGCTGACGCAAGCTAGCTCAGTGAGTTCTCGTCGCCCTCCCCGGACTGTTGCTGTCTCTTCTATTTATTTATCGTCTAATAAACGGCTGACGTAATCGACTACTCGCTCAACACACGCAAGGACATATTCAACATTTATATCTCACACTTTGGGAAAAAAGTCAGTTTGCGATTCCTGGATTACGGTATCTCGGGTTACAGTAGCATGTATAGGCACAACTGGCCAATGATCAAATTTATATCTCACACTTTGGGAAAAAAGTCAGTTTGCGATTCCCGTAAGTTTGCGATTTTTGGCTACTGTACATGTCCGGTTACTGTAACATACATTGGCATGCGATACTTTTGGTCGACCCTTGACACTTTTTACCATGACCTCCGGATCATGGTCCGAAGAAAAAAGTCTGTTCGCGGTTCCCAACGACTACGGTAGTGAAATACCTCTACTATGCATCTACTGATAACAATGATACAATATTGATTACCCTAGGTCAACTCCCAACCGAGTTATGATCCGTTGCCGTTTTGATCGTTGCTGTTTTGATCGCTCCCCCCCCCCCCCGCAAACGTGGTGGGCTAAAGTGGCTTTTGAATGATTGTCTATTTAAAGACTTTAGCGCTTTTCTTAGATCTTGTTTTCTGCCTATCTATCTCCGAAAGTCATCGCGTGAAATCGGGTTGTACCTGCACGGATCCTCATTATTGACATACATATGGTCTGCCCGATACAACGATTAGAAAATCCTCAATATTGGAGTGCGGTCAATTGATTTACTTTCAAGAAGCAAGAATTATTTGCAATATCTGTACCCGTACCAAGTCCCGAAAATTTTCACCCCCTTCCCAAAATTTTCGGGACTTGGTACGGGTACTGATGGATCATGATTTTCCTTCAGTTAAATCAGCGAATTTAGTAATGAACTTGATGATCTCGAACTTTTATTTGCACTCTTTCCGTAGAATATCCGGTTCCAACTTCCAGTTTAGGGAAGTTCCGCTTTACGCTTTTTCCCCCGAAAAGGCAAGAAGCCGCTGTCGGATAAATAGGTGTCGCAAATTGACGCCTGCACCAATAACATGAGAAGTTTCTTTTTTCTTTTCTCTTTGATCTTCCATGCCGGTTTCGCGTTTTTCTCTAGTGATTTCACTCTATGGTTGGATAAGCATTACGATATCGGCAAGAGACAATGGATTGAGCGGTAAGTGTTATACATAAATTAAACTGCATTAATATGTTCAGAGCGGATCTGATGAAAGGAGGTTCATTTGGTGGACGGGAATTCGCTAATGAAACTCTCATTCACAATCCCGTTGTTTTTGTACATGGAGTTTCTCAAGTTGCCGGTGGAATGATGAAGACAGCTGCAGAATATTACAAGTAATGATGAGGCCTTTTGTTAATACGGATCTCGGTTGCATGCGTTTACATTTTGACAATGAATTTGCGGACTACTGTAACACTTGACTGTAACACTTGATCAGGTCAAAGGACAACTATACAGACGCAGAATTATACGGCACAACATACGATAATCCGGAATATGACAAGTTTAAGTGGATCAAGTACACGATGAATTGCGAGCACGTCAAAAGAGTATGATTTTTGGGATTAATCAATCAGGCGTATAATTCATTCCATTCCTTGTTAGTCGTCGCGAGCGGTTCCCTCTCTATTTCTCTCTGATGGAAAGCGGTTCCCCCTAATACCCCTCGTCTCTGCCAACGACTCATCAAGAGGAATCCCCATCCAAGCCGGAGTGGTCACCGTGTGATGGGTATTACCTACTAAGATGTTTGGTCCCTCGGATTCTGGGCTCAATGATTCTCGCTCAAAGATAGATCATTCGACCCTGGAGGACTCAATCTCAAAGAAGAATCTAGAACACGCCTGGAGGCACCTCCAATCTAGTGAGATTCCTTCAACGAGCGATTCCATCAAGTCCTATCGCGGTCCGGAAGATCGGAGACCTTTCTCCAGCCATTTAATGGGTCTGTGAAAAGGAAAGAAAACCGATCCCCCCACCGTGAACCTGGCCAAATGACTTTCAAAAGAGAAGAACCTATCCCATCCTGAGACCCATCTTGATCTGCGCCCTGAAAGCGACACAGATAAATATTGTATTGTATTGTATTGTAATCAGGCGATACTCATTTCAGATTCGATTTCTGATAGAAGCAGTACATGGTTACACCGGAAAGCCAGTTGATGTAGTCGCTTTCTCGTTGGGTGTCCCCATTTCGCGAAAGGCAATTATTGGTGGTAGGAATCTTCATAATTTAGCGAATATGAAAAAGTTTAAACAGAAAGTAGAGTATTGATCTCGATCAATCAATTCCTTCCCAGGCCGAGAGCCCCATAATTCTGGGTTTTGAGGGCAAATTTAATTAATTTTATTATGAGAACACTGTTAAATTTGTATTTCAGGTCGTTGTGTTGAGAACAAAGAGTACGTCGGCCAAGCTATCACGAATATTATGGGCACATATATAGGCGTTTCTGGACCAAACAAAGGTGTTGCACCGGTGGTAGGTCAAAGTTGAAGAATTAGTTGCAGAGTTACTAAATTTAAATGAAAATTTTGATGAGAAGGTCACCTTCCGGTGGTTTATACCTGTAAATGTGAAAATATATCTGTTTGGTGCATAAGTTTCTTTCTTTTTTTTACATTTTTGTAAATTGAACACAACTTTGTTCCCATGCGTTCAATTGATTCATGGTTTTCCGTCATCTACGAGGGCTA
>LS516155.1:143613-154189 GCA_900490845.1 Pristionchus japonicus | reverse complement strand
CTCGGAAGGAGAAGAAGAAGGAGGAAGAGACAAACGGATTGAACGATTGAGAAGGAAGAGTGGATAAGATTGAGAAGAGAATGAGAGGAGAGAGGGGAGAAGGATGAGAAAGGGAAGGACTGACGAGGAATGAGAAGGGAGAAATGAGTACGGAATGGACTGCGAAGTCAACCATAATGTATCTATCGAGAGAAGAGAGAGGGAAGAGAGGGTAGAGAGAGAGGAGGAATAAACGAGTTGAGAGGATCGAGAGAGAGAGAGAGAGAGAGAGGGAAAGGTAGAACGAGACAATGTCAATGTCTATTCCTATTTTTAGTGTGAATGGGAGTGGAGAGAGAGAGAAAGGAACAAATTGAATGAAGACAAGTAAGTATTGTAGATGGGCGTAGAATGGAGGGGGCTTCAAGCTTGGAAGGGAGGGAGGGGAGGACTCCTCTCCCTCCTCTCTCTCACTGGGAGGGGGCATCGATACGCCCAGTCCTGCCATTGTGAGTGTGTGTCTCTCTCTCTGTTTGGCTTCTTTTCTTTCTTCCTCCCTCTTCCTTCTGAGGTCTCTCCCATTCGAAGCATGGACCACTCTTTGAAGGAAGAGAGAGAAGAGGATGGAAACTACGAAGGAAAAGAGGAACGAGAAGAAGAGACCACGACTGCATTCAATCGAATGGGCATGAATGGAGGAAGAGGAGAGAGATGAAGAGAGAGGAGGAGAGAAAGAGGGACAGTCTATGTAGAGATTGTAAATGAGAGGAAGAAATGGAGAAATGAGTTTATGAAGACACGAAAGAGTGAATTATGCGAGAGAAGGAAGAAGAAGAGAAGGAAAGTCCTTAGAAGACGAAAGAGACGAGAAGGGGGAGGAGAGAGATGGAGAAGAGGGGAGAAGGAGAGAGAGGGAGAAGAGAGGGAATGATGAGATGGACGATTAGTCTTCCCCTTCCCCCTTCTAGTCATTTCTACAATGGACACCTAGATGGAATACTCGATAGGAATGCTCCACTCCACAACATCATCTTCACTACATTCTCTACTGTGCAGTCTCTCCTCTGATCGGGAATGGAAGGAAAGGACTGACCATGATTGAGATGACTTCCCTGATAGAGAGATAGATTGGCAGTTTGGGTGACGATGAGATGTTCCCCTCTTCTTCCTCCTTCTTTCCCTCCTGATGATGCTGCATTTCCCATTACGGGAAGCAGAGACGAAAGAAGACGACGGATCTTCTGATGGAAGAGAAGAAGGAGTTCACTCTGATACGAGAATGGATGAAGTGGATGATGGAATGAGTGAGAGAGAGAGAATGAAGGATGGATGGATGGAAGGTGAAGGAGAGAGGTAAGAGTTACACCACAACTTCATCGATTGAGAAAAACGAGACAGACGAGAAATCAGTGGTTGATATGAGAAGAGGAAGAAGATGAGAGATGAGGAACGAGGAAGGGACGAGGGGATTGATTCATCTACTTCTTCGCCTTCCTCACCTTCTTTCTCTTTACCTGCCCTCTCTCCCTCACA
Organism: Pristionchus japonicus; assembly: GCA_900490845.1. Classification (NCBI taxonomy): domain Eukaryota; kingdom Metazoa; phylum Nematoda; class Chromadorea; order Rhabditida; family Neodiplogasteridae; genus Pristionchus; species Pristionchus japonicus. The sequence goes on along the minus strand of LS516155.1, from coordinate 152,677 downwards.
ACGGAAATGAATGAGGGGGAGAAGAAGTGATGGAGAGAAGGAAGAGAAGAGACAAGGAGATGATTATGGAGAAGAGAAGGCATTGAACATTGATTGTCTCCTATCCAGACGACGGAGGAAAATAGATAGATTTAGGTGTGAGAAGTCAACTGGAGAAGGGAATGAGAGATGGAAGAGAGAAGAGAGAGATAAGGGATTGGAAGGGAAGGTAAGGGAACAGGTGAAGAGATTGACTGTGAATGGAGTACTGATTGAGAAGGACTGAGAAGGAGGAGGAGGGGGGGGGGGCAGGAGGGGAAAGACACCTTGAGAAGATCATCAATTATTAATGATGAGAGAGGACGAGATTGTTGAAAAGGACGACTGAATGGAGTGGAAGAGACCACCCACATCGTTGATAATGAGGATATATTGAGATGCAGTAGATCTCACACTTCACTTCGAGTAGAGAGAGAGATGGGGACAGATTCAGTACAACGGAGTGCATCTTCTGCTTACTCTCAACGAGAAAACTTCTTCCTGTTCCATGCAAGACAACCACCAATTTCACACGCCTACGACAAACAACGAGATTGGAGAATATGGAGATAAGGCTAATAGTTGCATAGTTGCATTCCCCCAAGGAATTTAATGCAAACAGGAACTACATCGAACTGTCGAAGAATGATGATCAATTTCAACGAATGAATACATCATCCGAAGAGGAAATAAGAATTGAACAATTCGGATAAAGGTTGTCACGTTCATTACTTTCGTAGAATCTCACTTGTCAGTGTTTTCGTCGTAGGCTGAGCTGATTTCTTCTCATCAGTAGTCGATGGATTGGTGGGAGGAGGAGAACGATGTAAATGGAGAACACCGAGGACTGAGACGATTGATTGCCAGAAGAGACGGATCATCGGATTTTCTCTCTCTCCCAGAATAGAATGGGTGTGGTTACTTCCTCTTTTATATGGGATCTCTCGGAGGTGAAAAGACAAGGAAGTCAATTGGAAGGTGTGACCATTGAGAGAAACGGTAGATGAGTACGGTGATTGGACGAGTGGAGGGAGGAGTGAAGAAGAGACCAATTGGAGATGAGGATGGAAGATGAGATGGAGGATAGGAGAAGATACAGTAATCGATCGAATGATCTCTCTCTCTCTCTCTCTCTCTCTCTCTGTACTCAACACATTCCATATAGAGAGTTCAGTTACACTACGCAGTCCCAGTCTCTTCTTTGCTGAGTTCGATTCTATTAATAGAAAGGTTGCGACCCTCCCTCTCTTTGACACACAGTTTGTGATAGATTAGAGCTACTCGTCACTCCCTCGTCATGGATTGAGGATCCAATCGGAAGATCGCCAGTGGGACCAAGATCTCGTGAGTTCTATTTTTTACATACCTATTCATACAAATAAATTGTAATGACTCACAGTACGCCCCAGTTGCCTGTTGCAATGGAGTGGGTGACTGCGGGGCGGGGAAGAGATTGAGATGGAGAGGAAGGGATTGAACTCCGAAGAGGGAGACGTATGATTCCCAGAAGAGTCTCCATTCAGTCGGTGAGAGAGACGAGGCCAACCAGGCTAGCCATTCCTCCCAACTGAAATGAAATTTCATGATTTCGATCACTTGGTGTTGATCTATTTTCATTGCTTAATTGTTCTTGAACGATTTTCTGGGACAAATCGATTTTTGTATATTTGAGAACTCAAAATGTATATGAAGACTCACGATGCTCTTATGGATAGGATCACACTTTTTACGTTGCCCATAACTTCGAAATACGGTGCTGAAAATTGACCAAAAATTTGGGACAGATTGCGCGTGTCAAGTTAGCAAAACAATTATCAAATTGTCAATGATGGTGAAGCTTGCTTTTAGGTATTTAGCTTCACGAATAATATAACTTTGCGCCAGAGGGTACATTCACACAAAATGAGATAAAAATAGCAAGCACGCATGAGATTGTAAAGGTCAAATCATCTCATCCCACTAATAGGCACAGGATGTTAGATTGAAGGAAGAAATGTTTTCCATTTCCTAGCCGCATCTGATTCATTTCAATCCTTTTATGGAATGTGATTCATTCATGATTTATCCTTCATTTCTTCAGCGGAACATTTTGGGTTTTTTTCCAAAGAAAAATATTGATCGAAGAAAATAAGATGCATGCTTTCTTCGACTGAGATGGCAACAGTTTCTCTGTAAATTTCCCAATTTCCATTGATAGTCTCTGATTCGACTGGAAAGAGTATCGTGAGTCTCTCCAAACATTGCGGGTCGTATTGTTTTTAGTGAGCCCGTGACTCGTTATCTCTCATGGTCTTATCAATCGACGTCCCTTTCATCCCACTAATTCTAAAGACACCGAAAAGACTGAGGAATTTATGAAAGTATCCACGATGCAAGAGCAGAATAGAAAATAAACAAGATGAATACGAACATGACTTTCATGAACATTAATCAACGATGACCAAGATCATCTACTGCAGTACAATTCTGCATTCAACTCACTTAGCTGTATTCTGTTGTGCGAGTAAATGGAGATGAAGAGCCGAGAAGTTTCGAATATCCTGAGAAGAGGAAGGATTCTCTTTCTCTTGAGAGAGTGACCACAGAATCAATCGATATTCCTCAGAAAGTCAACTCACGAAGGGAGGAATGGGAGGGACAAGAAGAGATTCAGTTGGAGTCTCATTGGATGAAGTGGAGGGAGTTTGATCATCATCTGATCGATCAATTTCCATTTCTTGATCCATCCAAGAGAGAGAGAAGGGACGAAGGTATGGGGAGGGAAGTCGAAGGAGAGAGAGAGAGAGACTGTCTCTTCTCTCCACTCTGTATGCTCTCTTTCCACTACAAACATCGGCCCTCTACCGTTCCTCATTTGAGCCCTTCCATCTACTCTTCCCCTCCCTCCTTCCCCTCCTTCTCTTCCCTCTCTCACGAGTACTCCTTCTCATTCAATCGAAGTACAGTCCATAAATGGATTCATTCCATCGATTCGAAGCTGTTTGTCCACTGCAATCGAGTGTCTATTTGAGTGAAGGATTGGAAAACATTCGGACGAGGGAAGGAAACGATTTAATCATCCACACTCAGACTAGACGAGTTGATATGGAGAAGGAGAGCAAGAATGGACTCTGATATGGACAATGATGGATGGGAGGAATGGCAGGTGATGGAGAGGAGAACTCGTGATGGAATTGGATATGGATGATGAAAGGGAGAGATCAATGGGAAGATGAATGATTATTCCTCGTTGAAAGAGCAGATAGGGGAGTATTCATCACGATTCCTGGTGGAGGACGAGAAGAAAGTTCGGAGAGATAGGTACTCCGTCTGCAAATAGAACCGATTCAGTCGATATTTCCATCCTTTTCATCATTTTTCCTACTAAGTGATTGATTATGAATGATGATGATCTCATCTTCGAGTGGCCAATGATACGGTTCTATTGACATTGCGGAAGGGAGGGATCGCTTGCAAGAGAGATCTAGTTTGCACTCTCCATTTTGAACCATTGCCAGACCACGAGAACCAACGTGAATTCTATCAATCATCAGAACTGAAGGAATAGCTCACTCTTTCTTGTGACATCGACAGAATTTGGTCGTCCATAGAACGAGAATGGTGATGATTATGAAGACGACGGAGATAATGAGAATGAGAGGGAAGTACGAGAGATGGAATAACTTGACCACCCATGTCTTCTCTGAAAAGAAACCATCTTTAGAGTGGCCATTCAATGGGCTCGTTCGTCAGACTAGTCATTTATGCACTGGTGAAACTACTAATGAGCTCCATTCATTGAGTCTCAATTGACCAACCTCTTTCACAGAACTGTTCGTCCCTCTGGTAGGGGCAATTGATGCGAGAATTGCACACCAATTGATGGGGAATGCAGTTCTCATCTCCACACGAATAGAGTGAGAACATCGAACAGTTCTTGTCTGCAATCCAACGTTTCGTATGCGTCATTACAAAGCTTTCACAGCGTCTCATCATCATGCATTTCATCTTTCGAAGTAGACTAGTGGCCTAGTTTCGGTCTTCATAAGCGATATTTCCCCCTACTGCAGTTCAATAAAGACTGCGTTCGTACCAGTCGGGGATTCATATTGGAAGGGAGGAAGGAATGATCTCACGTCTGGCATAGGCAGAGTAGTTAGCAGAGATGAAAGTATTCCTTCGAATCGTCGAATTGAGAGTGAATAGACGAAGGAAGAGAGTGTGATGAGAGGTGAAGATCGAAGCTGCTGACGCACCGCATAATCTGCAGTAAAATAGCCTTAAAGTCGCATTTATACATCTGAAACTCTTTATGTTAAATAAAAAATGTAACTTCAACGTAGCCTAGGTTCTCTCCATAATTTGAGAAATTGACGTCTACCACTTTCGTGTGCTTTCATTGAGCGAATGATGAATGGACGGGATCCCCAATAGAGTAAACTGCACTTTTCGTTCGAAATATGCACTTTTTCGGAGAAAGAGTCAACAGTAATGAAGGGAAGATCGAGAGATCAAACCTCTTCACTGGTTTATCGAAGGTGTTTCCAGTGTAGATTTCGAGGAAGTTCGAGGCGCATTGATTGGGTTCTCCCAGTGAGAATCGATCGATCTGAGAAGGGAAGTTAACTTTATTATTTAGGACCATCATTCATTGTTTTGTGCTGTTACCTTGCTGCTCGAGAGAGTTCGGGCAGCAAGAGTCGACTATCTTCATTTCGCACACTCTCTCGTCACTTTGGCCGGTGAGAGAGCGTCAGAAATGAGGAGAGTAACTCTTGCTTTTCGAACTCTATTCACTGCTCCAGACAGTTCTCGTCTTACTCACATTGAGCCAAACCCGTAGATTAGGTGGAACTTGCACTCTCCAGACGCATTCTGACTCTCGGAGAGACGCGTCTTCCAACTGAAAAGACCGCATTCATTCTTAGAAAACTCCTGCACTTTTGGAATCTCTCATTCAATTATCTCTTAGCAGAATTTGCAGAGATTCCTCGAACTTCCAATTGGAAGATCGAGTCTGGATTGGAATCTGCGCTCTTTCACGTTCTCTTCTTCTTAGAATCTTCTCAGTCAAAATAATCTAAGCGACAACTTCACAGTTTTTGTTGTCTAGACAACAATTCGTTTCTCACCAACGACGAAATGGCGGTTGTCGTCTCGATTTGCCCATCGAGGGAATCCGAGAGATCGAAGTGACAACCTGAGAGAGAATGGATGAGGTAGACGAGGAAGTACGATTGAGTGTCAGTTCGGATCAGTTCACATATTAATTTTCCAAGTCTATAGATCTATTCACTGAACGCCTTCCATACCTCCAACATTCGGGTGCTCATTGTGGTATCCCAATCTGAACTCGTAAGTCGCGGTGAATCCTCCATATTCCAATGCGTCGTCCGAGTGAAATCTTATCCACATATACCCTGGAATGGAGGACAATTTCCGTCTTTCTCTCTCTTCCATTCATCTCTTGACTCCTCTTCCTTCTTCATCTTTCTCTCTATCTCTCCGTCAGAATAAGATTATCCCTCTCTCTTCTCTCTCTCTTTGCATCTTCATGGGCATTCACGTACAATCAACACAATCCAACTCCACAATTCAGACCAATTCGAAATGGCAAGATGAGTCAGTATTTCGAAAGTCAAAGATCTTGCCTGAGGTAGCTCGAATATCTTCTCGAGGGAGGGAATTTCCACAGTATCGTCCGATCAACGGGGAGAATCCATACGGACCATCTCTCAGCTCCTGGAATTAATCTAGTCTGTCAAGACCATTCACAGTATTGCGGTCTACAGGAGTCGTTCATTTTCTTCGCGTTTCTACGAATCAACAGCACTTCTGAACTACAATTTTCTCCAATTAACATCTATTCAACTATTCATTTCTCATGTTCACTTCATTCTGAGCAGTTCACAGTCGGCTAAAAAATATTTCCAATCCAATTCACTCACCAAATAATCATTGGGACAATCAATATGGTTCTCGTTGAATATTCCTCTTCGATCGTACGTCCTCTCTATCTGCAATTACTCTCTCCTCTCCTCCTCTTCCTCTCTCCTCTATGCAGAAGGAGGATCATTGCTCACTTGGAAATAATTCCTGAATATGACATGGATCTCGTATCCCTTTGTTGCCCGAATGACTCGGATGCAATCCTGAGAAGGAGAAGGAGGAATAAGAGATGAGGTCGTGTCTCTTGCAAGAAAGGGACCATAACTCAATCAGGAGGGCGCAACTATCTGACCTATCCGACTACCGTACCTGCTTGGAGAGATACTGTAGGGGATAGTTGGGAGAAGAGAAAGTCATGGGATCGTAGACTGGCTCTCCTCGAATGTGAGAGATTCCGTGTATGGAGGAACAAGAATCGGATGGATCTGAAGGGAGAGAGATGGATGGACTACTCCATCCACTACTCAATTCCTCACCGGGAGCGATTTCTGATGAGTCTGCGAAGGATGGAAGAGAAGAGGAGGAAGTTAATGGAGGGAGGAGAAAGATGAGAGGAAGGAGAAAAGGGACGAACATGGGAACATGCCGAATGATAGAGATCTGAGGGAGAGAGATCAAAGATCATCCTTCCCCTCCATTGACTGACCTGACTGCTCCCCGTTGAGTCCTTCTCGTCTTCGTCTACTTGCAAAGTGGATAAAAGTGTAGAGAGATGGGGAATGGATGGGAGAGGAGAGAGAGAGGAGGAGGAAGGAGTGGAAGGATGCACGAAGAGAAGAGCTTAGCTAATTATTCTCCCCGATACACTCGAATGTGCGAAAAGAAGGAACATAGTGGGAGAAGGGCGGGAGGGAATCGAATGGGGGAGGGAGGGGAGGAAGAAGGGAGGAGTCTTCCCTTCCCTCCCTCTCCCCTCAGACATCCATAACTATGAAGATGAAGATGTTGAATTCCTCCCTCCCGAATTCTCCCTCCATTTCGATCCTCCAATCCAATCTCTCTCTCCTTCTTCTTCAATGTAATCGAGAAGGGCCAATCCACTTCTCCAATCTGTCTTCCTTTCACAACTTTCATTCGATTCCAAACATTTTTGAGACCAAGTGTCGGAAAGTTGAGAACTGAGTAGTGATGAGTGTAAACTGGGCAATGAAAGGGGAGGAGAAGGAGGGAAGAGAGGGGGAGAGGTCAGAGTCGAATCCATCCTATCAGACACTCACACTACTCTAATCTGCCAAGAACTTCACTATGGGTCTGTTTCCACTCTATTTTCACCCCTGATAACTGATCATTGACTTGCGATTGAGGGATAGTATATTCAAACTGAGCACTAGTTATTGCTTTGTGAATCCATGAGGATGCGTATCGGTGTTAGACAACGCTAACTTTTTTTGAGAAGCGGTCTTTGACCAAAGTCAATGAAACATGACTGATTCCAATTCTTTTCTCAATTCCAGACGCAGTTGCAATCCTCGATCCGATCCTTGAACGTTTCAATAAATTATTCAGCGATGTGGGTCCATTTTCTTGCTTCTCTCGCCTTTTTACTACTCTATTCTCTCTCTTTCTTGATCTTTCGAATAACAACCAACCGAGGAGGAAATTGTGTCAATTCCTTCGAGGAAGTAGTGAATGTTCTCAGTTCTTCTCCTCTCTTCAGAATAATCTGGACGAACTCGTTACTCTCTATGGAATCGACGCAGTTATGGTCACTCGAGGAGAGGGAGCTGTCTATGGAAGAGAAGGTGGGACTGTCTCTCCTTCCATTCATTCAACTCGTTGCAGCCATCAAAGTTGGCTTGGCTGAATTCACTGCCAAGGGAAAGATTGATTCGAAGGTGAGTAGAATGGCACTTCTGATTGTGTCTCAATCGGGTAAATTGTGAAAAATAAAGATAGAGTTGTTTCTGATTAGTAATATGAGAAATGAGAATGGTTAGAAAAGAATGAAGAAAGGATAGATGAATTGCCCCAATCAACCCTGATTGCAGATGGTTAACCGACAGATCGAAGGAGTGGGAGACCATATAATCCTTCGCGCTGAATTCGATGCTACCGTACTCTCTTCGGGGGAGCACATCAAGGGTATCTATCCCATCCCCTCCTCCTTCCAATTTGAGCCCTATTCAGGCAAATTCGAGCAGATATTCCGCAAGGAGGGAGAGGAATGGCTTATCATCTTCGATGAATTCCAGGGTTGAGAGACTGGATCGAGGCTTTATTACCATTGCATTTTCTTTTAACAGAGATCAGATTGCGAGTGTAAAAACATACTGCAATTGTGAATAAAGCATTCAAAACTACAACTTAATTCGGGAAGGAGGAATTAAACTGTGACGAAGAAACGATTCTTCGAGGGTAAAACATAAACGCCATTCTATAACTGAATAGGACAACAAAAGCAACGACGTCTAACTGAGATTTATCCTGCTATATCTATATTCATTCTGATAAATCGACAATAAATCTATGAATTGGTTATTAGACGGTTCTCCACTGGTTGAGGAGAGACGATATGATAGGGGAAAGAACACGATGGGAATCATTCGGGGATGCAAAGTATGAATGGAGAGAAGGTAAGAATGGATGGGAATGGAAGACACGGAATTGATTGGATAGACGACGGCCAACACTGATTACTATCTCGTTATGGATCGAGATAAAGCTCGTTGAGGGAGAGATGAAGATGACAACACTCATCGATGGAGAGAGGAAAGAGTATGATCATGTGAGAGTTGAATAGGGATGGGGGAAGGAGGAAGGGGACATATCAACCGTATTCGAATAATTGGTATGTGCATGGTGTAAGAGAGGACTGATCACAGAGACAATGTAATAGCTTGGATATATGAGAGAGTAGATCAAGAGGAAATGCAAAACTTGAGAAATGTGATTGGGAAGGAGGAGGGGATTAGATTTGGTTGAGAGAGGACTGATCTGCTCACTCCCTCTACAAGTGATGTCCATGGCCAGCGTGGTCATCGTGCAACCTGCAAGAGAAATTATTACAATTCCGAACCCCATCAATCAATGACTTACAATGGCGTTGAATGAGTGTGGTCATCTATCAATCCGAGTGCGTGCATGGTTGCATTGGCCTGCCTGCAATCGAGTCTCTCTC
>LS516155.1:107968-125860 GCA_900490845.1 Pristionchus japonicus | reverse complement strand
CCCTTTCCTTGGGGGGAATTGACTACTGCCGAAAGGAGGGAAGGGGGAATAGGAAGGGCGATCGTTACACGCTCTATCTCCCTCTCTGCCCATTCAAAGGGCAACCTTCGTATGGAGTATCACCTTACGATTCTAGGGATTCGAAAAGGTTGAAGATCTTCCTACGCATCAACTGACTACACTAGCACAAGAACTCCGAGTAGGGATTCACTCTGCTCGAGAATCGTAGTGAAACCCCTTGCTTCGGCCATGTTATCTCTATGTTCTGCATCAAAGGAATCCTACCTGTGCATCCAATAGAAGAGGGAGTTGAGAGTGTAGTCAGAGACGATAGCTTCGATCATATGATTGTCGTACGGGGCAGGGAACATCGTGGGGAAGGGACCGAAGGGAGTTCCTCCCTGACCTCCTGCAATGAACTGTCTTCATTGGTTTGTTCCAATTCTATGACCAGTCGGTTCTTATGAAGTGGAAATCACATGGAGTCTGCCATTCTCCAGACTACACATTTCCGGGCAGTTTCAAAATGGTCGTCGCCTATAATCCCTCGTGCCAGTCACCGTACCAGGGGAGAATTCTCCAGTGAGATCAATGGTGAAATCGTGATCTGTCGCGTAGGTGTTGAGAAGTTGGACCGAGAGGAACATATCGTTCAACTTTTGCTGTAAACAATTAATTGTTATTCCCGTTGTGTAGTGAGAATGGGAAAAGGACGGAACACTGTCCAGAGATACAAGTCAAGGGATAATTGAGTCAATAACATCATGAGCACTTTCGAATTGAATTGAAGAATGGTTCAGCTTTACTCAACATTGGAAAAGGGATCTCAATTCTCTAGAACAGAGTAAGAGGGCACTGACCAGATTGAGATTCTGAGCGAGATCTCTAATGAATCCAGCTGGATCATCAGCAGAGGCAGAGCACTGATTACAGAGGGGAGAACGAGGAGGAGCTGCGACCACTCCCGCTGAGGGAGAGGAGATCTGAATGGAGAGGGGTTGAGACTGACTCTTCCCTGCTTGAAATCTTAGATTGACAAGGATAAAGTCGGTTTGGAATTTGAGGAGCATTGGAGTTTGGTATCAAAGTTGAGTGCAATGCTTCAGCATTCTGATGGTGTTCCAGAAATCTGAGGAGAAGAAACTAACAGGGAAATGTTGCTGTGGCTGAGGATGGAGTCCCGCTCCTCTAGTCTGGATGATTCTCTGAGGGGCGAGTCTCCTCTCGATTCTTCTCGTTGGAAGGACGGATGGATTACGAGGAAGAACGATCTCTGTCGCACGCTTCGAACGCTGAAGAAATATCGATCAGTGAAGAATAGATGGAGGAGTAGAAGATCAAAGATCAACTCTCACCCTGAGGGGAGCCGTAGAGACGAGATTGGATCTTCTGACGGGCTGAGCACGAGCGTCGCTCTACAAAATCATCAATTTTTGCTCCGAAGGTAAGCACTTTCTTCAGATATTTTTCGAAAATGTTAGAGGAGAGGGACAAAGACGGAAACAAAAACTTTTAGTAAGTGGAAAATCTACGGTGCACTTCAGAAATCACAACTGAAACTCTATTAAAAGTGAGAGTGAAATTACTCGTGGATGGTTGATTTGCCTTCGAATGATGTGGCCTGACGTCCGAAGTTGTTCATTCTGAGAGAGAGAAGAACACTCAAAGTGGAAGATCAAAAATCACTCTGTGGAGTTATGACTATCTACGGTTTGTTACACATGGGTTACAGTTCTAGTCTATCGATTTTTGTTAGAAAACGAATAAATTGAGGCATCTCGTTCAGTTAGTCTCTGCAATCTTGATTACTCGTTTCTCACTCTAACTCAATCATCGGAACTCCTGCACATCTCCGGACATTTCCTACTATCCCCATTACAGCCATCCCCGATCATCAACCCTGTGAGAAAGTAATTCATTTTGGGAATCATTGAAACTCAATTCGTTCCCTATTGTCCGGAGAGGTGCAGGAGTGCCCGTTCATCTACTAAGCGTGAGAAGGGGGCTCATCATACTGCAGTCACTCCATTCACTCCTTGATAAGCAGCAGGCCTTCTTCTGTACACTCTAACTACTTCTCTTCGTACCGGAATGGAACGAGCTGCCACAAATCTGGTCGAGTTGCCTGAATAAATACTGTGTGATACCGTAACCTCCACTCTATCTTACCGTAGGCACCAGTAGGGATCTGAGGAGCGACGAGAGAAGAGGATTGAGCAGTGGAAGTGGTGGAGATGGCTGCGGCCTTGATTCCGCACTGATGCTCGCACTGCAATGGATGTCTCTGTTGTGGGCTCTTTCTTTTCTCAAGATTCAGCATTTCTTGCATCTTCTTCATCACGTTTCTTTCTGTGAGAAATTTCATTGCAATTTGTTCATCAGCGTTTCGATTTGCTTTCCCATTTTTCTTCCTCAGAACTCACGAAAGCGGGATCGGGCTTGGGAGGGGCGGCGGAGAGTCCCGATCCAGCGAGCATCGCCAATTGAGTCAGAGCGATGGCTTGAGGGATCGAACTCATCTTCGAATTGACCTGAGAAGAGAGATTGAACTCGTGATCCTCTGATCGGAGGGAGGGAATGAACTGATCACATGGGAGATTCACCTCCAATGGCTGGTTTAGACCTTTGTCACCATTAGAGGAGAGACAATGGATAGCACCCCCTAGTCTGTTGTCTCGTTGGTTTACTGCCTAGTGACTTTCGGGTAAAGTTGAAGACAGTTCAGAATGAGACCAACACGAGTCAGTCAACCGGAATAATGAGATAAATATCTGCATGTTGCTCGATGCTCAATGCCATCATCCCTCACGAGTGTGTCTTTCCTTTACCTTCATCGGTTGGGTTCATTTTAGGTCTTTGACCATCCTCCATCTTTGATCATCTTTGACCAACTTCAAGATGTATGTCCCTTATCGTTAGCAATTCCCTTCGCTCAAAGCTGTTGCAGAATACCCAAGCCATCATGCATAGTTTCCCATCCTTGATCCCTCACCTGCTCATTGACGATCTTCGGCAGCATCTTGCACAATTGATTGGGTAGCATATTCCGCACCATATCGGAGATTTGTCTCTGCAATTCATTGATAAGGATTGTTATCGCTCCCGAATGGCAGCACAACAAATTGTTCTCCCAATTTGATTACTCCCGAAATACTCTTCGTCCAATGGAATGGAAGGAAGGAATGTCTCACTCTGAAGAAAGAATTGGCGATCGATCCTACGAATCCTCCATTCTCAATGCACACATCGACATAATCAACGTGGGCAGAGCAAGAACAGATGGAGATAATGGGACCACGAGGACCGTGTTCAATTGAGATCTCCACTGTCAGAGAGATCTGCAATGGGATGATGAGTATTTACACCTTCTGGCTCCTACGTGAACAAAAACGAACGAATAGGGAGTGCTAATGATTTCATCGAATTTCGCATCGTCACACAAACAGGAGCAAGTAAACATGCTCGACCAATCTTTTTCGTTCTCTCGAATAAACCTACTCCATGGACGTTGACTTGGGCAATTCCAGTGAGAGGAATTGGAACGAGAACGTTGATTTGACCTCCGAGATTGCCCGTTACTCTGCAATTAGTTAGTTTTGGTGCAGTTCATGAGTTGATGGATGCATCAATTAACTGTACTTGTGCAGTTACTTTCATTCGAAACTCTTCAAACTGTCCCTTTTCAATTGCATGCCTTGACTACAGATTCAAACTATGATGCACTCAAAGTGTTTTTGCTTACAACATGTACGCACTCTATTCGCAGTTGCGAACCCTCTTTTGAACCCTAAACCCCTCAAACGGCAGCCACTTGAATTCGTTCAGGGAAAGTTCAGAGTGAACCTCTCATTGCGTGTTCACTTTCTCCCTTTCCCTTTCACTACAGTTCTAGAGCTATTTGACTGCAGTTCTATCCTTCGTCGTTTATCTCTTCTCTTCCTTCCGGCCTAAAGGCCAGCCTCACTCAATCTATCTCTCAACGTAAGATAACAAGCCAATCGAAGGGGGTAAAAAGGGTGGAATGACCTTCACTGGAAGAGTTGGCACAAAACCGCAAGGGGGATCGAAATGGAAGAGAAGGAGGAGAGAGGGAGAGGGATAGAGAATGAGGTGTGGAATGGGAAGGAATGAGTCGCTGCCATAGGGTAGTAAGGCGTGCACAGTACAAGGGCGCACACTCTTTTTCTATTTTACGACATGGGAAACCGTGCTGTCGAAACGAAACTTGTAGTTGTAGTTGACTTCGCAATAAGTGAGAAGGGAACACTGCGGGGTTCCCTCTGTTTACTATCTACTTCCGTTCTCTTTCTACGGTACTTCGAAGCTATCCTCCCTCTAATGGAATGTGACCTTCCTGCGCAGATCAGTAAGACAGTAAGTGAGATATCGAGCCACAAGTCTAGACCAATACTCAAGAACTGAGTTCAAGATATAGCTGCAAGAAGCGCACAAGAATGGCATGAGTGAGATGTAGAAGACTGATAGAAAAGAGCCTCGATTATGTGAAGCGCGGATCAGCAACATTCTTCAAAGACTATCGTAGAAAGACTAAAGATACTCACCCCACATCGAGATTCTGGACCTGGAGCACGAGATGATTGGGAGCCTTGGGGAATACGACGACTCTCTGGGGGCATCTGTAGCGAGAGACGTACGCATTGTACAGAACGATGCAACCTTCGATCTGAAATGAGAAGCAGTTTTCCTGGTTCTTTAACAGGGATTGATTCGGATTGGAGGATGCTCCTTGGGTAGGATAGATACTGTTCCGTGAGCAACAAGTGCCGGTCTCGGTATTCAACAGTCTTATGACTCAGTTTCTACTAGAAACTCTGTTCCTATTTACCGATGACTAATCCTTTACTCGATCTTTCCTGCTTTTGATCATTTGTTCGTTCTCTTCCCGTTCACAAAACAAAGGAGTGATTGGAATGAAGCAAGGACGCTCATTGTTCCTCTGCCCCCCCCCTCCTCTGTCGTAGTAAGGGAGGAGGGAGGGTTGAGTAATCACGCTTCGAGACAAAGACTGGGCCAGATTTGTGATTGAGAAGGATCGATCTGCCAAGTGCTTTCCTCCCTCTCTCTCTCACTTTCTAAGGGAGAGAGAGACTTCAAACCGGATCTGGCTCTACACTCTCTCCGTAACCAACGGCATTTTCTTGATGAGAGAAGAGATCACTGATAGGGTCATCGAGAATGGCTTACCATTGGTTGAGTAGATTGGGTGATATCAGGCAGTCTTGCTCTCTGAATCTCCTTGTTCAGTAGTTCTCCCACGAGTTGAGATGCATATTGGAACATTCGTGCATTCATTCTCGCTCTGATTCCAGGATATCCTCTCGTTCCTCCGAGAAGAGCCGGATTGAAGTCGGGGCCGCATCCTGGACCAATGCATCTGAAGAGAGAAGGGGATGAGGAAGGGAATGATCGAACCATTCTCGAGTCTCTCTCTCTTCAATCTCTCGCTCATAATCATTCACTTTCTTCTCTAAGTGGTTCTAAGGCTGCTTCACAAGGTCTTTTTGCGTCTTTTCTGCCACTCTCAACTATACACATTCGACACTTAATTTAACGAGACGTGAAATGAGTCAATTAGCAATAGAGGGTGATGAGTACCGTACCCTCCACCCAGAACGGGGCCGCCTCCCACTACGGGTCCTCCTCCAGTGTACGGACCAACGGCATGAGGAGCTCCTCCCGAGGACACAAGTGTGACCCAAGATAACAAACTCTGGAAGGAAGATTACGGTAGTCGATTGGTCTGTCGAAGCCTCGTTGTCTATGAAACTGGTTGCACTCTATACAACTTTGAGTGATAGTGTGAGGTATCAATTACGACTATTGACTAATTAAACCCTGTTTCTCCTCTTTGAGGAAGAGTCGAGAATGGAAAGGGAGTAGCCATACTTACTATAGAGAAGAGGAGAACCATGAGGAGCGAATGGTTGGCCCCTGGAATGGAACGAAGGGGTGAGAGAGGGAGAGAGGGGGAGGGGGAAGGGAAGAGATACGAACGATATTGTGAATGTAGCAAAGAAGAAGAGCATTCATGGCATGAGATCGAAGGAAAGAAGAAGAGAAAATGGAAATGGATGAGTACAAGAGAGAGAAAGAGACTGGTTAGATACGAGACTCATTGAGATCAGGTAGTATTCTGATAGGGGAGAGAGAAGGAGAGAGAAGAGAAGGAAGGGATGATCTGAGGACTGAATGGCCTGTTTATTAATTGCGCAATCGAGCTTTTTATCATGAAATGGATACGTTGGGACAGGAAGAGAAAGAAAGAGAGGAACGAGATATGAAGAAAGGAGGGATAGATACCTGAAGAATGGTTGAGAGACCTACGATATAAGAGATGAGAGGGGAGGAAGGAGGAAGGAGAGGGGAGAGAGAGGGGAGAGGGCACAAGGGGATAAAATAAAGGGCAATTGTGATACAAGGGCAACATTACATGAGTCATTTAGTTTGGATTGAACCGGCTGGTAAGCGCGCCCTTAGGCTGAGAATGGAAGAGAGAGATCGAGAGTGTGAAGAGAGGGACGAAGGGAGGAGAAAGGGAAATGATGTAAGACCAGTCATAACATTGATTAGTCAATGGGAAGTATAGGTGGGAACATCGAATAGAGAGAGAGAGAGGGAAGAGTGCACTGCTTCTCACTTCGGCATTGTACGACCGGTCGAGTTGGAAAGGGCGGAGAGAGGGGAGGAGAGGGAGAGGGGGAGGGAGGGAGGGGGAGGGAAGGGGAGGAGGGAAGAGAGGGGAGGGAAGATACAGAAGAGTGACCTCTTTGAACAAGAAGCTTATCCATCTCGCAATACCCCAATCCGATCTCCCTTTCTAGTACTTTTTTATCCAGTTGGCACAAGACTGATGATGGAACCCATCTCTATCCTCTCTCTTCCTCTCTCTCTGCCTTCCCTTGACTGAGGTATAGTGGAAGGGCTAAGCGAGTTTCATTCACTCTGCATAACGGAAGAAGGGTCGAAATGGAGAAGAATGGGTGCTATTATTGCAGAGAATGGGAAGACTTGCAGATGAGATGAGATGCATGGAGGATGATGTAGGAGGTGTGCATTAGCATAGAATGCGATAATGATCAGATGTAGGAATTCAAAGTGAATGTTCGAAGTCAAAGCATGGCATTAGGATTTGCAGACTCAACAAATCAATGCAGGAATGGCAAATCCTGATTAGGATGGCTCGATTACCGTACCATTGATACTTTACGACCCCTATCTCCTCTCTTCTCTCGAAAGGAACAATGGAAGAGTAGGCGGAATGATCTCATCGAGAGTAAAAGGGAATGGAAGAGAGAACGATGTAACACTGATCTACTCCTAAGATTATGGATGACATCTAGTCAACAATGGAGGAGACGAAGAAGATAGGAAGGGAATATTGGCAGAGTGGCGCAGTTTTCGATTCGACTCAACTTGATCTATTCCGTTTTTGTATAAATGCGTGAAGAAGAGTGAAAGAAGCGGAGAAAGGAGGAAAGAGAAAGGAGGAGGAAGAGGAGGAAGAGAGGGAATGAGAATGGATGTGAATGGAGGGATGGATCACGGATTATTGTAGACAATGGCAGGGGAAGGAAAGGGAAGGAGGGAGGAAGGAGTAGGGAGGGGAGGAGGGGTCTAGGGCAGAGAGAGTTTCAGTTTGGATCCGGTGACATAAGAGGGATGATCTTGGGTGATCTCACAATTGGGCTCTCACTAGTAGGAAATAGTTCGATGTATTCTCCCTTTCAATGGAAAGGACTGACGGACTCTCGAAGGAAGGAAATTCATTTATTCAGACAGTGATAATCTGAGTGTGAAAAGAGTGGAATGGAACCAGTTGGGAAGTGAGAAGGAATGAATAGAGGGAACTTCAGATGGAAGTGATGGAAGAGAAGAGAAGAAGAAGAGAAGTGAATGAATTGAACGGTTGGAATGAAAGGAGAATAGAGGAGTGAAGAAGGTAGAGGAAAAACAACAATCTATAAACACGCACTAGATATTGGCTACAGTACCCGTAGAATATTGATAATCGATAGGAGGACTACGGTAGGTGAGAGGAATCCAATCGATAATGACGATGAGGAGGGAAGGTCGAACCGATTCGCACGACAATCCTTAGCTGTAAAAAGATATATCTCAAAAACGAGATTTTGGTCGTGCCAATCTCTATTTTATCGTCGTTTTGCCCCTTTCTGCTTAAGATATCCATCCATTCTCTCTGTTTCTTTGATAGGAAGGGGACAAAGAGGGGTGAAAGGTGGATGGAATGCCCTTTCGATACAACTCCAAGACTGGTCTTGGCATGCTGTTCCGCTCTCTCTTGCTATTGGCAGATGATGTAAGAACTAGCCAGCCATCATCTATCGGACTGTTCGAAGAGTACTCTACATGGACTGATCTCTCCTCACCTCTCGAGAATGTCTTCCCTTCATTGATGAGTCTGCATCCCTCTCCATGCACATCAACTCCTACATAATATCCTCCAGTCACGATATTCTCGTTCAGTTCGAGTGATCGTTTATCGATTCGATTGTATCGCGGCCAGAAGGACGATGGAGATCTGAAGTTGCTGTCTCATACAACACTTCATCTTTCGAATCTTCGGATTCTTTCAGTCGATCTGCTTACCCCGAATTGGCGAAATTGATCCACATCTGCATGATCTTCTTGGAGAAAGACTGTTCCACCTCTAATCGATCTTTCCTGAATGGGACAACTCATTACACTCCTCTTCTTTTGGTTGTTTGTCTGATCATCCGATCGGGGCTGTTACAGTGAGGGAAGAAGAAGGAGGAAGAGTACTAGAGTGCACACCCAAAGGCAATCACTGGCCACTACTAATATGGAGGAGTGGCCTAGCTGCAGACTGATCTTACCTATACATTTGTGGTCGTCTCAACGGGACTCCGAATGCGTACTCGATCTCGTATCCATGCATGACTCCCATCCAACGGGGCCATGGATTCGCTGATGACCTGTAGAGGATCAACCCTCCCCATCTTTCTAGGAAATACACAACACCATAAAACGACCAAGGTGATTCCTATGGCTGAACCCGTCAGCTGTACACTAGAGTTCGAAATACAGGTCACCGTGTCTTCATTTTACACACTCTCTCGTCTCTTCGACCGATGAAAGAGAGTGCGAAATGAAGAGACGGCAACCTTATTTCGCACTCTACTGTACACTGTGTCGCTACCCTCCTCACCTCATGGTGAAATAGTACATGTAGAGAGGTCCATTGATCGAATCTGCGAGAATATCAGCGAATTGAGTGAGACCACACGTGAAGAAGTAGTCTCCGAGGAATCGAGCAACTCCATCTCGCAGCTTCTCCCTGAAGGAAATCATCTACTATATTCTGCATCATAGGTACAGACAAATGACAGAAATGACGTACTCATCCTTCCTATTGAACGACTGTTTATCGGGTACATCTTGATACGCATTCATCAGAGCATGCTTCACTAGAGGAGAATTGCCGAAGTACGGGAGAAACGCTTCCAGGGACTTCTTGTACTGCTCACTGCAAGTTATTCTCTACATGTTTATTCGGTGTTCGTAGAATAAGTAACCGCTTCGAAAGCACCTTACCGATTGATCCTCGCACTATTGAATGGATCCTCGGGAGAGATGGTGTGGTTGAACTTGAATCCGAACTGTCCATCACTCATGTAATAGGGAAGCCAATAAGTTCCTTCGTCCTTCACAGTCCCGACTAGGGCGGAGACGTCCCTCTTGAAGTCACGACGACGAATCTTATCGAAGACGTTGCCCTGAAACATCATTCTCAATTGAGAGCGAGTAATCAAATGGCTCCTGAACGAACCTTGAAGAAGTGATTATCTTCCTCAACAGGAACGAATGCGAAAGACATCGGGAGATGGATTCCTCCTGTGATTCCATCCGCTTCTCGCTAGAAATGTGCTCATTCAGTTTCATATGGCATGAAGCTTATCTTCTGAATACTCACCTGCACAATATGCGATGGGATCTCGGCAAGACACTTCAATATCACATCGTGATCGGAGTTGGTGCAGTTGAGTCTCCTCAGCAGATTGAACGAGACATCGAGCATTTCCTGCTTCGATCGAGTCGCCCACGAATTGATTATCGCCCCACTCTGCAATTTTACCTCCATCAACTGTTCTTTCGACTTCGCAACATCGTTTTGCGGTAGATTTCTTCAGTCATCTCTAGTACAAACCTTGGCGATGATCTTGTGGAAGTAGTGCTTGCTTCCAGGGGCGATCAAATGAGCAGTAGTCGATGCGGAACCAGCACTCTCTCCGAACAGGGTCACCCTCAACATTATTTAGTTTATTTGCCGCTTTTTGTTTCGTCTCTTCCGGTCTTCTTCTACTTCTTCTTTGCTTGTTCAACCGTTCTTGCACTGTTTACCAAACTCTTGTGCACTTTTGTGCATTCCCCCTCAAGGTCTGCGTGTTGCTGTCGAAATGGGACTGGCTCATCATCCCAAGGGGGTTCAAAGATCTGTCTCACCGTTTTGGATCTCCTCCAAAGGCAGCGATGTTGTGATGGATCCATTTGAGAGCCAATTGTTGATCTAGCAGTCCCATATTCCCCGAGACTGGACTGTCCTCTCCTAGGTAGAGAAAGCCGAAGGGTCCCAATCTGAATTGATTTCCATTTAATTCTTGATTTTTTCGCATTCCACAAATTCGTGATTCCCTAATGGATTCTGATTCAGATTCCCACTCATTTCACCATAACCTTCAGTCCGGAAATGAATTGAGAGAGAAAAAGAGATTGTCAAACGGAAATCGGAAGAGAGAAGTAACTCATGACTGATGGAGGAAGTGGGATTCACACTTCCGATAAACACCAAGTGGATTTCTATCTGGACTTGGTGTGGTGAAATGAATCAACGATTGAAACTTATTCGATAAATGAATACAAAGAGGACGAATGATGAACAGTGATGCATGAAAACTAACCGATAGTTGATATTGACGACGATGGTATTGTGAAGGGCGGCTAGGACAGATCCGTCGTATAGATCGAGAGAGGGAGAACCAGAGAAGAATCCTCCTCCATAGATCCATACTAAGACTGATCCATCGTGTTCACGCGGAACCCAGATATTCATGTTGAGACAATCCTCGTCTTGTTGCTGAAAGAACGAACTATTCTTAGCACAGAGCTTTCCACAATGACCAGAACAAAGTTACTGGTTTTCACGATCGAATTCAAATCAGTGGATGATGAAACGAACTAACATTGGGTGGATTCCACATCTCAGCACCGGGGAAATCAGGGAAGGTGTGATCCTGAGTGAAGTAGCACGATCGAGCCAATTTGTCTGCTATGAATTCGTTCGAAGATCTGGAAATTAATAACTTTCTTCTCGAAGCGTTATTTCAATAGTACCTCTCAGCCATTTGTGGTCGTTGGAACCTCTTTGATCCCGTGGGTGGTCTTCCATAGGGAACTCCCAGATAAGCACCGATTACTTTGTCTTCGAATCTCTGGAAAATTCTCGTTTGGATCCATTTTGCAAAGAGCTGACTCTATTTCTACATGCATGGTGTATGAACTACGAAAAAAAGTGTTCAATGGCCACTCGTCATGGTTGATGTGCGAGAAAGAAAACAAAGGTGTCTCACCTGTTCTACTCCTCTAATTGTTCCGAGTGAAGTATGGACTACAAAACCATCGTTGAGAATGGCTCGTGCGTAGATGGAAGGGAGAAGGGAGAGAGAATACAAAAGAAGTACGAGTCCATTCCCGATCATTCTATCCATCCATCTCTACTCACAAAGAGTCGAGAGATGCAACATCCGAGTGATTGAAGCCAATCTAGAAGTGAGGAGGAGGGACTATATACATGAGTTGCAAGTTGCAATAGAGAAACACGATGATACTCAATGGGAATTCGAAGAGCCATCAAAGAATGATTCAGAAACATGAGAACAATGCAGTAAGACCAGGATCAAAGTCACCAAATGTTGGTTCCATTCAATGTTCACTACACTAATCCTTCGTTCTGAAGTGCAACAAGTGATAGAGAGATTAGTGGTCTTTGCTTCTTCTTGGTTTTTCTCTCTCTGAGAATGGGTTGGAATGGAGTGGTCGAAGAAAGACGATGAGTCCCATTGAGAATTGGTGAATGGAGGAAGAAGAAGACGGGAAAGACAATGTGAGAAGTGGATGAGAGTAGAGAAGGATTTGCATATTTGACTGCGAAAAGAAGGAAGGAATTATGATGGAGATGAGAAAGAGAGTCGAAGAGAGAGAAGAGAGAAGGGAGTGATTGATGAGGATGAAGTCGATGAAGGGAAGATGATGGGGAAACATAACTGAGAGATAAACATGACTGACAAGCGAGCAGACTCAAGGGCACTGCGGTGAGAATGGAACAATCAAACGAAGTGAGAAAATAATAGCAAATCGACGACAGTGTTCGATATAGTCACAGATTGTTACTTTACTGTTCATCAAGTGGCGTAAAAACGTCGTTCTAGATACGCAAGTAATCTCAGAGAGTGAGGTCTAGGAAGGTGAATAGAGAGAAGAGGATGGAATGAAGGAAGGAGTGGGCGTGATAACTCCCACCTCTTCATAATTCGATCATTACCAATAATTGCGTGGATGAAATAAGAAGGAGAGATCTGAAATGGACTGAGAAGGAGGAGGAAATATGAGATGAAAGGTAGAAGGGAGTGGAAGAAGGGATGGAGAAGGAGAAGGCAAAGGAAGAAATGAAGAGAGAGAAGAGAAAACGAAGGAGGAATTGGAATAGAGACGATAAAAGGGCAATTGACCAAGCGAAAAGTGTGAATATGAATTATTGAGACATCGTGTAAAAGCATGATTATTGTGTCGTTCTCTAGAGCCCTCCTTCACACTCCTCCCCTCCTCCTCCCCTCCCTCATCCTTCCCCTCTCCTTCTCCTCTCTCTTCTCTAGCCCTCGAACGGGGCTGAAATGTGCAGGCATGAAACTCGAAACCCGACAGGTCTATCATCGCTAGAGGGAAGGAAGGAAGGAGGGGAGATACACTCTTCCCTCTCTCTCGGATGGAAGATCAACGGGAGATCCGCCCACTTGTCACACGAGTTAGTCTATGACTTCTAAAGACTGATCGGAAGCCGTGAGGAGTCCCGCATGAACTACATATGTACATAGGATGCTACACTAGATTTACTCTGAAGCGTGCGCCTTCCGCAATAAGCACAACTCCATATTGAAATAGGAAGGAAGGGGGGAAACAAATAAAGAACTTGTGATGAAGGAATGAGAAAATGATGAGTGGATGTGGGAAAAAATAGCAGAAGATGAAGCAGAAAAGCGACAGATCGAGATTTGGAGCAATGAACAAGTGGTTTGAACCCTTCGGATGAGTTCTCTTCCAAGTGACACTTTGTGGAGTGAGAGTGGGAAACTTCCTCATGGATTTTAGCCCATTGGATCTCTACGATGAAATTGAGAAGAGAGAGGAACGGAAGGGGAATTGAAGTGAACTGATTGATAACAGATGGGTTTAGTGGCCAGAAATAGAGAGTGGAAGAGAGTGGAAGGGGAAGAATGATAAGGAAGGAGGAAGAGAAGGAGGACCTCTCTAGGTGGATCCATCCACACTTCCACTTAACTCACTTTATTTTATTTCTTTGTTTTCACTTCGATTCGGGGAGAGAAAAGGGAAAAGAAGATGGAGACGGAAGTAAATGCATACGTATTCGTTATTAGCATGAATAGAAGATGAGAGACCCTTCTCTCTCTGAGGTGGTCCCGTTCACTATGTTAAGATGATGTTTATGGGATAATAGAGAGGAGTCTGATGGAGAGAAGTAGGAAGGAGATGGAGAGGATCGAGTGTGGATTGAAATGAGAACCGAAAGGATTGGGAGTGAGATAATGATGGATCAGTAGAGAGAAGAGAGAAGAATCAGTGATCTCACGAGAAGGAATGAAGTGCATCTGTGAAGGGAAAGAGAAGGAAGAAGGGGAGAAACTAAGGAGAGGAAGACGGATGGATAACCTCAGATTGGAGGGTAGAGCGTATTCGAGTAATGGATTCGACTCTGGAGAAAAGAACTAGAAAGAGAAGAAGAAGAAGGGAGAAGATAAGGAAGGACGCATGGAAGTGATACAGATTGGTGCAAGAGTTTCGAGAGACTGATGAGAGGGGAGGGGAGGGGGGGGGAAGGGGGGAAGGGTTCTCCCATGGGAGGTGGTTGAGAACACTCGTTACATCGTTAGAGGAGAGGAATAGACGAATGAAGGGACATGATTGAAAGGAGGCGGAGTCACAGGTAGAGATTCCCCTTCTTCTTTTCTATTGGGGGAAAATCAAAATTGTATTCGGGAACTTCTAATAATAATTGTGAATCTCAGACAGGAAGTGGGCAATTTTGTGTCAAAATTGCGATGAGCAATTGAAGATGAGAAGTGCGATTGAAATGAAGAAGAGAAGAAGAAGATGAGGATTGAGAGAGATATTAAAATATCTCCCACTTACTTCCTCGTAAATCGGAGAGAGAGAGGATGTACGGATGTTTTATTGAGTGATCGATGCACCTTTTCTGTTGTAGGGAAGTTGCAGGTTTCATCTCATTGAAAGATGAATCTGTTCGGATAAGGTTGGATGATTCCTGCCATTCCTCAGTGACCAATATGACAAGATTGAGTCTCTTTCTCATGATGGAGAGACTCCGTTCTTCCTTCTTTCCATTCCCTTGAGAGGGAGGAGAGATGAGGGACACTTACAACTTCAACTATTCTCAATCTCTGCTTCTTTCTCTCTCTTATCATCACTGGGAACGATCACTTTCATCTCTTCATTGCATCTAAAGATGCGTAGAATGTTTCGATCTCTTGAGTAAACATCTTCCATTTCGTAGTAATCCACCCCATTCTTCCTCTCTCTCATCAACTGATGAGTAAACTAAGAACGAAAGAGAAGAAATAAACAGTCAACTCAGCGAAGGAATACATTTATGCACACAACAGATCACTGATTAAATATGAATATTAGAGGGAGAGCTGGGAAGCTCAGTGGTTGAGATCACAAGATGAGAAAGATACGACAGCGGAAAGTTTGACTAACATTGAATGGACGGGAGAAGTAGATACTAGAACGGAACCGTGATACAGACCAGTTAACTCTCTTCGATCAGAAGAAAGTAGTGAGAGTAGTAGTGGAAGTGCAGGAAGGACTTCTCTTTCCTCTTTTCACAGAAGGAGGTCGAGGACGACTCTTCGTGAGATGGTTGAGGACGGAGAAGACAGGAGGACCCTCCATGTCTATTGCATACTCTTCGTCCTTCCTATGGGCATTCGAATGCTCTGATGACGATGAAAGATCTTCTGAAGAAGCGACGGGAGCGAGTGGAGGAAGATCGTGGATAAGACGGTCTCTGAAGAAGAGTAGGTCAATTTATGCGATTGTTGTTCCATTTGCGGTTCTTCACCGAGAAAACGCAGGAATAATGACTCACTTGTGTCTATCGAGGAAGTCCAACTGTTCGACGAACAATTGCCTCGCAGCCTCAACCTTCTTCACTCCAGCACTCTTCTCGTCGATGAGTCGAATGTTTTGAGTCACCTGAATAGTCAGATCTCAATCCCATTTTTTCCTCTACCGTACCTTCTCCGTGGCTCCTTCCAATTCGACGATGTTGTTGAGTGTCTCTCTGTACTGACGAAGCTTCTCCTCCACCAGAGAGGCCACGCAGATTGCTTGTCTGCAAGGGAAGCGTACCATTTTCGAAATCGAGAAGTAAGAGACAAACAAGAAAGGATGAAACACGAACCTATTGACATCCTGCAGCTGATCCTGTGCATGGACAGACTCCTTCCTTCTCATTAGACACGGACCGAAGATGAGAGCAAGATTGTGTGCATTCATACGGTTCACACTGTCCTGCAAGCCATACGATGATGAAAATTTGAAACTTACAACGAATCACTGACCTGATGCGCAATCCTCGCCATATGGTAGATCAATCTGTCCAACACACATTTGTTGTGTTTGGGAAGGAGATCGACCATCACAGTGAGACAACGAATTCGTTCTGCCGCATCCTCTACTTCTGAAGAGATTCAACCTCATATTCATCATCTTGCTACCTTTCTCTTGTCAACCTTCTCAAAATAGGTCTCGCTGACTCACCCGAGACATTGAGAAAGTTCTCATAGAGGTCGAATGTCATGATGGGATCGGAGAGTTCTCGAAGGAAGGATTTGACGAGAGTAGTCAGCACGTGAATTTGCATGTCGTCGATGTTCACTCCCACTCCGTCCTGAAGAGAAAACGGATTGCAATAGAGATACAGGCTAAGCCGGAAAAGAACTGTTCTGAATCGAATACGGAATTCAATCTCATTTCATGCAGATCATGCACGGGATAATGTCCTTGGAACTCAGGACTAGTTTGAAAAAAGAATAAGAAAGTATCAAACCTGTGCAGCATCCATCTGCACTCTCGCTTGTCTCACTTGGGCAATGCTGCCACTCTTCCTGCAATCGAAACGTTGATTCAAGAAGGCAGAGAGACGAAATGAAAACTAAAACTAACCTATAAATTCCCTCCGTGAACAGTCCTCTCACTTCAATTGCCACAAGCAGTTTACTGAGTAGAATGGGAACTCCCGAGTCATCCTCAGAGAGAGAAGAGAGAGGAGCGCCGAAGAAACGACCTGTCGCCTGAAGGAAACACTAATAATCGATGCAATAGTTGAAATGATGCGTACCTGAGCTGGATTCGTAGCAGGGCACGAATGGGAGATCTTTGTGTGGCACTTCTTGTGAGCAGAGATGCGACACGAGGAACAGATGAAGATCTGAATAGTAAATTCCTGTTTGAACCCAGTCCGTAGTGATGAGTCACTAACCTTCTCTCCATGCCACATGAACTGATCGCATGACTCGCAGAACGTGGGAACGTGGACAACATCCGTACGGAATCGATGACCATTGTGGATCTGGAATGAAGGGATGAAGGAGGAGAAGAGAGAAGTAGGGACACGACACAGAGTAGTTAGACAACTGAGGAACTACACATTCACTGCAGGTTACATTTTTCAACACTGAACACGTTGTTTCAGCCTAGACGCGCTATCACTCAGAACAGAATCACAACTGAGGAACACTCTACGACAGAGAGAGAGAATAGACTATTCAATACACTCCAAACTCACCACTGATACATCGGACTTCCTCCGCTTCTTGCGGACACTCTTAACAGGGAATTTATAGATATGGACTTAGTTTTTCGAATCTCTACGTTTCAATTGTTCAATGCATTGAAGTCATCATCGTAACTGTAGAAGATAGAAATAACTCACCTTAATGAGAGTGGTCGCGGTACTCCTCGGTTTGTTCGTCTTGTTCTTCTTCTGTTGTTGCATGAATTCATTGAGGAATCCTCTGAATGCATTCACCCCCAGAGTAGTCGGGAAGATCACTTTGTCCTCTTTGCAGACCTGCAATGGAATCGACTCTCATGTCTTATTCTTCTTTTGCTAATATTACTCTCAGTTCCTACCTTCGTCAACAACCCTTCGAACATGTTGATAAGATCCTTGTACTTGAGCAGAGTTCCACGGTCCTCCTGCAATCACTCATAACTATTTCCCTAAGATGCAAACACTCACATCAAAAACAGCTTCATAACCGATCAACTCCATATGCAATTCCTTCAACGCCTTCTTGAATAGAGCATCGACCACCGTGTCTCTCTTCGTCTTCTCTGCTGCCAATTCTGACTGTTTCTTGAAGATGAAGAGACTGAGAGATCGAAGATCGTCAGAGGAAGTGACCACGTCGTCCGATGGATCGATCTGAGAGGGAGAGTGATGATTACGTTGAGAGGGAATAGTTACCTGCTGCTTGGTCTTAGTCAGATTGAACTTGGCATGGAGTGAAGTGA